>CM067167.1:233188388-233273025 GCA_034093135.1 Erigeron breviscapus | reverse complement strand
TTGTCTGACAGTGCATCGTTGACTTGCATCTGTCTAGGGTAATCGGATGGATGAAGATAATATGGTGAGTTGTAATCGACAACGTTGTTGCCGTCATTTTTTTCTGATGACTCTTCGTCCCCTGACATGGAGAACGATTAGGGTTTTGGTGAGGGATAAGATCAATTCTCTGATACCATTTGGATAAAATTAAGAAATTGAGAGATCGGTTTTTTATTTCTAAAAATGCATAAAAAAGAATACACGACGCTTGGCATATATATATATCTAATTAACTTAATGCCCAAGAAAGAATAGACTAAATAGGCGAAAAGTCAGGAGCTATTTATGGTGACCATATATTTTCTAATCCCAATAAGAAGAACATAACTTTGGATGTTGAGAGCTCGGAGACGATTTATAATGTGAAGGAAAAGATGAAGGAAAAGGTGGACTTTCCACCTGATAGGTATAGGCTTGCATACAATGGGACATCCCTTGAAGATTGTCAGACTATTGAGCATTACAATATTCAAGACGAGTCTACTTTGAGTTTGAAGCTATTTATGCAGATATATGTCATCTTGATATGTGGAAAGACAGTCCCTGTGGAGGTCGAGAGATCCGATACTGTTGAAAATGTGAAGGGGAAGATTATTCAGTACATGGGAAGCGTTTCACCTTATGGGTACAGGCTTGTGTATAATGGGAGTTACCTTGAAGATATACGTAAAATGGAGCATTATAATATTCAAGATGACTCTACTCTTTGTTTGAGGCTATTCATGCAGATCTTCGTGAAGATAGATAGTGGGAAGACCATAACTCTAGACGTTGAGAGCTCGGAGACGATATATAATGTGAAGGAAAAGATTCAGGAAAAGGTGGACATTCCACATGATCGATATAGGCTATATCATAATGGGAAACGCTTAGAAGATGTTCAAACTTTAACTCATTATAATATTCAGAAGGAGTCCACTCTGACTATTATTTTGATTCAAAATTACCTGATTCCCATTCACATCAAGATTTCGAAAGAGAAGACCATCACTCTCGAGGATGTTCAGAACTTCGACACTATTTACAGTATCAAGGAAAAGATTCGGGACAAGGAGGGCATTCCACCCGATCAGCAGGGGCTAAGATTTGAAGCCAAGTTTCTGGAAGATGGACAGACTTTGAGTTATTATAACATTTCGAAGCATTCTACTCTGTTTCTTTACAGGTGCACGCTATGAGGGTATGTGTTTATCTAATACCTTGTTTTGGGACTTGTCATATGGTTTTCATCCTATGTGGTCATGTTTTGCATGTAACTTGCAGTGCTATGTTGATTTAGGCTACTGAAAAACTGTGTATAAGATTTTTGTCTATGCTTTTCTCTTTTCTGTTTGCTCTTTGCCTTGAGTTGTACCTTACTAATTTAGATATGATGGTGGATTTGTATGACTAAGGTTGTGTTTGTTTTTTTTCTTCCAAAAAGATTTTTTCGAGGACTAATGCCCACGGGCGGGTAGAAGTTTTATAGAAAGACATGGGTCAATAGCTTCATATCTACAGAGTTTTTTGTTTACACTTATGAACTTTGTCTTATGTATGTTGCTATCGAAGTCAACACCCTTTCTCTCTTGTGTCTGATTTTGACATTCAAATGGGTCTACCCCGCCATCTTCAGGGTAGTAACTAAGTTCGTTTGTTAAGTTTGTTGCCTATGTTGTTTGTTATGGCCGGTGTTCCTTTTCGAAGGGCAGAGTCCAAGTATAGTGTTGACCAAGTATGTATAACTGTTGAGTAGTGTTTTGCAGATGACTTGAAATGATATTCACTAGAGCCCTCAATCATTTAGCCTGGTGATGTGATATTTTGAGTTCGTTGTGAAGTCGATATTTCTCGGTTGAGTGGAGCTAATAAGTGATTGACTACCTTGTTGTGCTTAAGAGTGTATGAACTGGATGCTGACTTTCTCTTTAACCTATTTGACCAGCTCATAGTTATTTTTGACCTGCTTTTTTTTTTGAACGACCAACAAAATCAATTACTATTATTAGGTGACCCAACAAAACGTTAAGCCACAAGCAAGTTTACAATACATACACCAAGTGCATACACCAAGAGTAATTAATACACCATTAACAAAACAAACCAAAATATTATCTAACCAAACTCGAAAAAATTAAAATTACTCCAAGCATCCCATGTCAAAGTTTTATATCTTGATCGGCTTTTAATCCATATGTAAGATAAAGCCCGAATTTCCTCAATAATTATACTCACCGAACGTCCTGTTAAATTAAAAATGAGATTATTCCTGTTCTTCCATATACACCAAATCGAAGTCAATATTACCAGGTGAACTGCTTGCTTCCATCCTACATCTCCTCTCAATTGTTGTGCCAGTGACGGTAAGTCTTTAGCCGAAAAGAAGAAGAACGGATGGACCCGACACCACTGTGATATATGCTCCCATACCTGTACAGCAAGTTGACATGAGCCAAATAAATGCTCTACAGACTCTTCCTCCAAACTGCACACCCCACATTCCATGGATATAACTTGAACGTTTCTCTTTGCGAGATTATCTTTAGTTGGCAATCTACCCATCCACAACCGCCAAGCTAAAAAGTTAGCCTTGATTGGTACCCATCTTGACCAAATAAAAGAAGCATTTTGTTGTTCCCCACTAGACCGCTTAATTTTGGATCTTAGAGCTTTAACAGAAAATCTACCCGAGTCACAAACGTCACTTCTCCATGAATCTTTCCCCTCCACCCATACAACAAAAGCCACCAGCGCCAACAAATTATTTACCTCATCATGTTCCACCGAGCTAAGCTGTCGCGCCCAATGAAATTGCACATAGTGACCCCCGTTAACCCACGAGATCCTATCTTTCAAAAGACACATTTTAGAAACTTCTAACATAAATAAATTGGGGAACATCTTACACAGCGGATCAGAACCAACCCATGAATCAAACCAGAATGTTAATTCAGAATTCAAACCTGGAGCCACATGAAATATTTCATGTAGCTCTAAACCAACGGACTTGAAATAGTTGGAAATTTTACATATATGCTTCCATGGCCCCGATATTGACATTTTACATGGAATAAAATTCCAGGACCTTGAAGTACTATGAAAACTCCAAATAACTTTCCTCCACAAATTACCCGACTCTGTTTTAAATCTCCACCACCACTTAGCTAAGAGTACCATATTCATATCAGCCAAACACCCGAGGCCTGCCCCACCATTATCTTTAGATGCTGTTATCTTGGACCAAGACACCCAGTATATCTTTCTTGAATTTTCATCAATACCCCACAAAAACTGCCTTCTAATTCGATCCAACGTCTGAATGATCCCCACAGGAGCTCTATATAGAGAGAAGAAATATGTAGGCAGAGCATTTAACACTGATCTTATTAGTGTAGTTCGTCCACCAAACGAGAGTGTTCTAGCTTTCCATAATGAGAGCCTTTTTTTAAAAGTATCAATCACCGGTTTCCAGTGCCGAGCTAAATTCATATTTCCCCCAACTGTTAGCCCAAGATGTTTAAACGGGAAACAACCAACATTACACATAAGTACTCCAGCCATTGACTGCACTTCAGAATTTTCCACACCAATCCCGAATAGGAAACTCTTATCTAAATTTATTCCGAGACCAGATGCAAGATAAAAGCACCTTAGAAGTCTTTTTAAATTCATCAGACTAGAAAGTGACCACTCGCCCAAAAACACCACATCGTCGGCATACATCAGATGGGTAAGAACTAGATCAGGATATGAACATTTGAGGCCCCTAATAAACCCACTTTCACACGCCTTTTTAATGACTTGCGATAAAGACTCCATAGCTAATATGAATAAATAAGGAGATAAAGGGTCACCTTGACGAAGACCCCGTTGACATTGGAACTCAGATGTTGGAGAACCATTGACCAGAACCGATGCCCTCCCTGCAGACAAAAGAGCCCAAATCCATCTCCTCCATTTACCCGGGAAGCCCATTTGTGACATTATAGAATCCAAAAAAACCCAATTTAAAGAATCGTAAGCCTTTTTAATATCAACTTTGAATAAGAATCCAGCTTTTTTAGTTTTTTTCAGCCACCCAATCACTTCATTAAGCACCAACGGGCCGTCAATTATATTGCGGTTTGCAATGAAAGCTGTCTGTTCATTGGAAATCAGGCCACCCATACAATCTTTCAACCGATTAAACAAGACCTTAGAAATAATCTTATTTATACAGCCAATAAGACTTATGGGCCGATAATCATCAAATTTTTGAGGATCTGCAGACTTAGGAATAAGGGTGATGAAGAATGAACAACATGCTGGATGAATTTCCTCGGATACAAAAATTTTTTCAAATAGCAGCAACAAATCTTGTTTCAGCCATTCCCAATTTTTCTTTATAAAACCAAGATTAAAGCCATCCGGGCCCGGGGCCCGATCACTAGCACAAGCCCAAACTGCGTCTTTAATTTCATTAAGTGAGAAGTTATAAACTAAGGCTTCCCCTTCAGCTTGTGATAATTGATTTAAATTAGGGCACTCAAGAACCGGTCTAGATGAGACTGGTTCTAAGAACTTCTCCGAGAAAAATTCAACTACTTTGTCTTTTATTAATACTGGGTTGGTCACCCAGCTCCCATCCACCATAATACCATGTAGCCGATTATTTGATATATTAGCATTCATAACGCCATGGAAAAACTCCGAGTTCTCATCCCCATCACGAGCCCATCTAATCCTGGATTTTTGTTTAATATCCATAGCTTTATAGTGCTCAAAACTTTGAATAACCATCTTGCAACCAACTCTCTCTGCATTTTCCTCAGAAGATAAAGCACGTTCTTCAGCAACAAGATTTAATTCTTCCAATCTCTTAAGGTTAGATGGGTATCTGCCCATATTAGATTGTTTATGATTCTCCACCCAACCACGAATCTTAAATTTTAACCATTTTAATTTCATGGCAAAAGCAAGGTCTGCCTCCCCATGAAACCTAAAACGTCGGCTCTGGAATTCTATGTACTTCAACAGCCCGGGAAATTCAAGCCATGAGTTAAAAACTTTAGTTGGAATCGGCCCAAAATCAGTATCCACTAGAGACAATAATATGGGGTAATGATCAGACCCAACAGAAGACAGGGCAGCCACCATTGCCGTAGGCCACTCATTCATGAAATCCCGACACACTAAGAATCGATCTAACTTACTACAATTCGATCCATTATCTGCCTGATACGTAAATTTCCTACCCACCATATTATACTCCACCAGATCCATTTCATCAATAAAGGAATTGAAAGCAACCGCATTGCCTTGGACATAATTGGAATTGAGGCGTTCGTCAGGGCCGCGAACATCATTAAAATCCCCAGTTGTTACCCACCATCCCACAAAAGTCTGCCTAAGACTAATCAGTTCTGCCCAAACCCTTCTTCTCAATATTGGGTCATTAGGAGCATGTACATTAACGATATTTACCCTCTGGCCCGAGTTACATATAACACCCATTATCACCAAAAAATTCTTATGCTTGTAATCACCAATTTTCTTAAAAACACAAGGGTTCCAAACACTTATTAGACCACCAGAAGACCCCACAGCATGAACCATATCACAATCAAACATAGAGTTTCCCCAAATAGTATTAATATTGAATAAAGAATTACCTTGAATTTTACTTTCCTGGATAGCCAAGAAGTGTACACCATGAGAAGTTACAATCCCTTTTACCTTGGAATTCTTGGTTGAACTCCCAAGCCCCCTAACATTAAGAGATAAAATATTCATTGATCTACCAATTTATCACCTTCCCCACAAATAAGACTTTCCAGTTGGTCCTGGTGATTCTGCAAATGAAATCCTACAGTTACACCAACTGTATTTGTCGCCTTCATTTCCACAATAACATCCCCGGGTTGATCATTAGAAGGGTGAGGTAAAACAACCTCAGGAGGAACATTATCAATAGCCATAGAAGATTGCAAGGGAGGTTTTGATTGGGGAATAATAAAATTAGGATTAGGGATATGACAAAAAACGGGTGGAGCATCAGGGGGGTTAGATGAGGAAATTAATGGGGTTAAATTATGATGGGAGGTAATCGGTGGTGATGGAACACTTGGACTTCTATTGGGCCTGGACCGTTTTTTTGATCTTTTGGGTGGGGTTGTCCCATTAGAAAAATGGGCCTCAAGAGCAGGGGATTCAAATATCGAATTATTAAACCCGTGGTCAAATTTCGATGAGACTTCCTTGGTAAACACACGATGGGAATCACCATTTAAATTAAAATCCCCATGTTTTTTTGCATGGGAACCACAAACATTGGAACTCCTCACAGCCGACTTTTTATTATACTGCCCCGACAAAGGCCGTTCATCGATAACCACATGAGGGGACCAACTTGACATATCATTTTTCAAATTACTAACACCCTTACCATCCACCTTTTCCGGTGAGGCCGTACGAAATTCGCCCTCTTCCATCGTAAAGGAAGGCTTCCAAGCGAGTGTATCCTCATTCACCCAGACCTTGAATTTCTCCCCATTCAATTTAACGTTCATCTCACCATCGATACGTTTCCCGGAATTTGATATAACTATGCATGAGCCATGTGAGTTATCATCTTCACCCCATAAGAAGTTGACAGAAATTAAGTGAGTACCATATAAACGGCCAATGGATTCATATGTTGCCACATCCCTAAGATGGAATGGAACACCCCACACCTTGAACGAAACTAGTCGTTCAAACGGAATACTATCGCCTTTCCAAATCGACACCGAGGATAGTAACTCCTTCCAGAACACTTCACCTTTTGTAATAAACTCGTTAGCAACGTCATCGGTTTTGAAGACGATCAGAACTTTTAGCCCCCCGACATATGATAATGCTACATTATGAAACCCCCCATTTGACAACAATCGTGGTAAACTGTTACAAGCTTCTAGATTGATAACTTCGCCCAACACCGATCGGCCAATGATTTGAGAAGGATAAAGATTTTGTTTTTTTTTTTTATGTATGGTACTCGTTTTTATTAATAAAATGGTATTTTAGAATTTTATATAATATTTATGTTTATTTTATGAATTATATTTGTGGTTTTATTTATTAAAAGTTTGAAAATAAATATGTTGGAGTGTATTGGAATGTATTGGATGTATTGGGTATTGGGTGTGAATTGAGGAAAATGTATTGGAATGTATTGGATGTATTGGGTATTGGGTGTGAATTGAGGAAAATGTATTGGAAAGAGGTTTTGCTGATGTGGCGCTGATGTGCACTGTATTAGTTAGTATTGGACTAACCCATTGGGGGTGCTCTAATTTTGATCCACAAACTTTTATACATCTTAAAATGGCTTCTTCATCAAATGCCCCTAACCGAAAACCACCAATGACTGTCGATCAAGTGCATGAGAGTATCATGGCTGATATCCTCGACCACCAAAGGTTGAAAGAGGAACTGGTTGCAGTTGGTCTAAAACTAAGAGCGAAGAAGCAATGGTGTCAACAGCAAATCGATTATATACAAACCGGGTATTGTACTGAACTTGAGTGTCAGTACTTTACTTATTTGCAGGGGAAGATCGATAAGATTCAAATTGCTATGGAACAACTTGTTTGTGCGATTACCACCTTGAACCATCTGATCATATGGGCGAAATCAATGAATAATTTATGTTGTTAAATTGCTCTAATGTTGTATGTTTCTCTTTAAGTTTGTAATGTTTTTTTTTTATGTATGGTACTCGTTTTTATTAATAAAATGGTATTTTAGAATTTTATATAATATTTATGTTTATTTTATGAATTATATTTGTGGTTTTATTTATTAAAAGTTTGAAAATAAATATGTTGGAGTGTATTGGAATGTATTGGATGTATTGGGTATTGGGTGTGAATTGAGGAAAATGTATTGGAAAGTATTGGATGTATTGGGTATTGGGTGTGAATTGAGGAAAATGTATTGGAATGTATTGATGTATTGGGTATTGGGTGTGAATTGAGGAAAATGTATTGGAATGTATTGGATGTATTGGGTATTGGGTGTGAATTGAGGAAAATGTATTGGAATGTATTGGATGTATTGGGTATTGGGTGTGAATTGAGGAAAATGTATTGGAATGTATTGGATGTATTGGGTATTGGGTGTGAATTGAGGAAAATGTATTGGAATGTATTGGATGTATTGGGTATTGGGTGTGAATTGAGGAAAATGTATTGGAATGTATTGGATGTATTGGGTATTGGGTGTGAATTGAGGAAAATGTATTGGAATGTATTGGATGTATTGGGTATTGGGTGTGAATTGAGGAAAATGTATTGGAATGTATTGGATGTATTGGGTATTGGGTGTGAATTGAGGAAAATGTATTGGAATGTATTGGATGTATTGGGTATTGGGTGTGAATTGAGGAAAATGTATTGGAATGTATTGGATGTATTGGGTATTGGGTGTGAATTGAGGAAAATGTATTGGAATGTATTGGATGTATTGGGTATTGGGTGTGAATTGAGGAAAATGTATTGGAAAGAGGTTTTGCTGATGTGGCGCTGATGTGCACTGTATTAGTTAGTATTGGACTAACCCATTGGGGGTGCTCTAATTTTGCCCACTTTTTCTTAAAATGGCTTCTTCATCAAATGCCCCTAACCGAAAACCACCAATGACTGTCGATCAAGTGCATGAGAGTATCATGGCTGATATCCTCGACCACCAAAGGTTGAAAGAGGAACTGGTTGCAGTTGGTCTAAAACTAAGAGCGAAGAAGCAATGGTGTCAACAGCAAATCGATTATATACAAACCGGGTATTGTACTGAACTTGAGTGTCAGTACTTTACTTATTTGCAGGGGAAGATCGATAAGATTCAAATTGCTATGGAACAACTTGTTTGTGCGATTACCACCTTGAACCATCTGATCATATGGGCGAAATCAATGAATAATTTATGTTGTTAAATTGCTCTAATGTTGTATGTTTCTCTTTAAGTTTGTAATGTTTTTTATTTTAATGTTTTTTTTTATGTATGGTACTCGTTTTTATTAATAAAATGGTATTTTAGAATTTTATATAATATTTATGTTTATTTTATGAATTATATTTGTGGTTTTATTTATTAAAAGTTTGAAAATAAATATGTTGGAGTGTATTGGAATGTATTGGATGTATTGGGTATTGGGTGTGAATTGAGGAAAATGTATTGGAAAGAGGTTTTGCTGATGTGGCGCTGATGTGTCACTGTATTAGTTAGTATTGGACTAACCCACTGGGGGTGCTCTAAGTGGTTTGGCCCATCTTTTTCTTAAATGGGTGTATGGATCTTGAAACATAATGGGCCTGTATGAAAAGTTGTCACTGCCAATTATTATTATTATTTTTCCCTATAAACCAAAAAGAAAATGATTAAACCGAATTTAATTTAATTATAAAAAGAAAAATAAAGATATTTTCAAAAGAAAAATAGAAATCAAGATTGATATCCAAGGAGGGTTTTCAATGAGTTGTACACAAGTTATAGCATAGATTGTTGTCGGGAAATAGGTCTTCAAACTCTAATACAAATAATTAAAACTTTTACTCAGGTAAACCATTTTACAAAAAAAAAAAAAAGAAAAAAAAGAAAAAAAGAAGTTAGTTTATGAAACAATTTGTAAAGTAAATTGTTAACATAAAGGTGGGTTCGGACGTACGGTTAGATCACGAGGGGCTGTTAGTGGAGATCATTATAAATCAAAGATGTTTGTTGTAAATTATTTTATGTGTTTGATTTGAACTCAAATAACTAGCTCTAATTTGAGTCGAATATCCTAATTTGTGTTAGAGTCAAGTTAGTTTGTGTTGGCTATATATATTAGCCTTCCTTGTATTCCTCTTTCATTAATTAATTCTAGTTGAGTCGAATTTAATTCAATTGTAAACGTAAATCGTCAAAATTAGTCTTCGAAATTTTCTCTTCCAAGAATATTACATTTGTTTTGTCTTCATCCGAAGTTTCGTTCTTTTTCGGAAGTTAATCACGAGAAAAGTTTTAGTAACACAAAATTGTTTTTCGTAATTTGATTCACTTTTTAGGTAAGCCAAAATTGTTTCTTTTGGTTGTCATATATATTTTCGTAAACAAAAGCTTTAGTATCTCAAAGACCCGATGGACTACGACATTCGTCAGGTTTTTAGTCCCCAGGGCGGAATGGAGGTTTCTGTTAATACCAAAACAGGTAAAACATTCACTCTTGAGTTTGATGATTCGGACGGTTGGGTGGAGATTTCGGTCAAGAATAAAAATTTGAAGCAGACAATGACGCGAGATGTTGAAAATAATTGTGATGCATCCGTTGATAAGGTGAAGTTCAATTTGGATGGTAACGAGAAGATGGCGCAGAAGATGAGTATATTTGTCAAAATTGCAGGTGGGAAGAAGATGATAACTCTGGAGGTCGAGGGCTCGGATATGATTGGCAATGTGATGAAAAAGAGTCAGGAAAAGTTGGGCTTTCCACTTTTTGGATATAAGCTTTTGTATAAAGGGGAGTGCCTAGAAGATGTTCAAACTCTGACTCACTATAATGTTCAAGACGGGTCTACTTTGAGTTTGGGGCTATTTATGCAGATATTCGTCGAGATTATTAGGTCGAAGACCATAGTTGTAGAGGTTGAGAGCTCGGAGACGTTGATGATGTGAAGGAAAAGGTTAATGAAAAGTGGGGATTTACATGTAATAAATATGGTCTATTTTATAATGAGGAGCGCCTCGAAGATATTCAGACTCTGGCTCATTATAATATTCAAGAGAAGTCTACTCTTAGTTTGAGACTATTGATGCAGATATTCGTCAAGATTGAAGAATTTGGGGAGACCATAACTCTGGAGGTTCACAGGTCGGAGACAATTTATAATGTGAAGAGAATGATTAATAAAAAGGAGTCGTTGTTTGTAACTCAAGGAACAAATTGGATGATGCCTCTAACTTATGGGAAAAGGCTAACGTATAATGGGATGTGCCTAGATAAGGATACGAATCATTTGAATGATTATTATATTCGAGACGGGTCTACTTTGAGGCTATTAATGCAACTCTTCGTCAAGACTGAATGGGGGGAGACCATAACTCTGGAGTTTGAGCGCTCGGACACGATTAGCAAAAAGAAAAGATTCAGGAAAAGTTGGGCTTTCCACCTGATCGATATAGGCTATTGTATGGTGGGAAGCAACTAGAAGATGTTAAGACCTTGGCTGATTACGATATTAATTATCACGGGTATACTTTGCGTTTAAGGCTATCGATGCAAATTTTCGTCGAGGTTGAATTTTGGGAGACCATAACTCTAGAGGTTGAGAGATCAGAGACGATTAGTGATGTGAAGGAAAAGATTGAGGAAAAGTTGGGTTTTCTACCTGTTGGATTTTGGCTATTTTATAATGAAAAGCGCCTAGAAGACGTTATGACTCTGACTTATTATAATATTCAGAACGAGTCTACATTGAGTTTGAGACAAGAGGTCGAGAGGCGGTTTCCAATCTTGTCTCATGTTAAGCTCTGTTGGTCGTATCTCTTTGATACATCTATGGACTTGGCAGTTCATGACCACAAACCCAAGGATGGCTCAGATACTCCAAGCTGGTCAAATTCAGCTGGAAGTTTATTGGATCCAAAATTGGTGGAAGAAAAGTCAAAGCAAAAGCATATATAGTTAATAGTAATATTAATTAGCATATGTTTTCATTTGGGTTTAAGAGTTAGAACTTCCATCCGTGTTCCAACGTAGGTACTCCTGCACATGCATATTTCGTTTACAAACTGTAATTGCATCGTTGAAGAAGTTTACAGAAAAATTGTACCAACTTTTGTTTCTCTACGGGTTCAGTATCATTCTTTGTTGATTGTTGTCTGTATTTATTGCCTTATTGGTGACATGGCATGTTTGAATAAAATTTCATGATTAATTTTGCTCTTGATAACATTTATTTACACTTGAAAGAAGTGATATCATTGAGAATGTGAAGGCTAATTTGGATAAAAACGCCGCCATGGTTGTAAGTTTCAGGTAACTGATGAAAATCCGGAAGCATCAAATCTGTGTCATCATAGTTTCATAGCTTGCCTCTATTCAAATTTAGATATGAATGCATGTATTTTTTTTCCTGTTTAAGTATGATTGTAAGCCAAACAAATTAAACCAACTTGTCATGAGATATGATGATTGTTTAGGAAGATTAAATGCTTTAGCTTGTTAAATTGGTATTAGTTATAGTCAGTTCTTAGCCTGATGATACGTTTTTTTATAGTCTTTAGGTTTGTTATTCTCATTCTTCTTTGCTGTTAGGTGTACTTTAATGTAGATTCTACTGTTTTAATAGCATATTGCTTTCTGTGGAATTGTATTCTATCAATGAAAGTATCTACTCATGGTCATTTTTGGCAACTAATGGTCGTGTTCATGCCTAATCTGCTATTGATGGTCCTGCATAAAGGTATTGAAAAGGGTGGGTTGGATAATGGTTACATATGGGTATCGGGTCAAATGGATTCGGGTTGAATCAATTCCTCTGAAATATATATCATTACAAAATCTCAAAACCATTTGAACAAAAGTTATTAGTACAGGTTAAATGTAGAAGTGTATGAAGTGTTTAAAAATACACCATTACTTTTTAACCGTAGATTTTATTAGTTGAAACAGGTATAGTGATTAAATGGCCAATTAATCTTCCAATTCAGGCATAAGGAGATCTGCTGTCCGTAACTGCAAACTATTTGCTTTAACTAACTTTTTCTCTAAAGCTTCTCATGCCCCCGTGATGTAGGATAGCACGGACTCAACACATAGCTCTTCTTGGCTGGTCATTAAGCCATGTCGTGATGGGTTTTATGATTGAATTTGCCATTTTGTTTAGCTACATAATAGTCCCACTAGAAACATATGTTGGATGTCGGTGTTGCTGCGCTTTCGAGCTCTTAAAATGCATTTAAAGACATCTGGGTTCGAGTCCCACTTCCCACATTTGTGGGTGGATTAATAGCGAATTTTCGAAAGTCCTGAGTTTCATCCCAGGCATGCGTTTAATTTAGGAATAGGAGTAGATTAGAATGTCGTTCTAAAAAAAAGATGTTGTAGGCTATGGCTCTTGCTGATTATCATTTTCAGATATATTTGGTCTACTCTGGATCTTGCTTTACGTCTCAAAGATCGTCCATCATGAGACTTTGGTATTTCGTAATGTATTTCTTATATGACTAACAATTTCGCTTGTAACTTTGTTCCTTATGCGGTCCCTATTTTACAAGTAACTTGAAGTGCTAGGTTGATTTAGGCTAAAGAAAGATCAAAAAAACATCTGTTTTAATTTGTGGTATAGTTGTGCCTAAATGGTTTATTTACCCTTAGTCCAGAATAAAAACGATTCGAGGAGTTGAACATAGGGATCTCATTGCTGTGTGAAGTGATATACTGAAAAATGACACATACTAAGAACATATATTCAAAACAGTCATGTCTTTAAGAAAAACACTCCTGCAATGACCCAAAAAAGAACGATTTTTTTTTTTTTGAAATGGACATATTTAAAATATCTTTTGTCAAACAAGTTTTCACTAAAAAAATTTATAAAACCAGTAAAGCCAGAATTACAACTTCCGGCTTCAAACACGTACCGGAATTTATAATTTCGGTTTCAACGAGGGAAGGTGAAAACGTCTTCATCTTTTTTTCACTAATTTAAATATTTGCACCTAATATATTTAATATATTAATGAAAGTATTTACAACGTACATCTATCAACCTTTAAAATAACCGCATCACTCCTTTTACATCAATTACTTTTACATTAATAGTCACACCGTTACCGCCGCCGCCAACGCCGTTCGTCGCCATCGAGGCGCCGACATTGAGCGGATAAATGTTTGGTATTTTACACATAATGTCATATGATTTGTTTGAACAACTAGTCCGTCCCATTTCAAGGAAGCACGGGTTACAATTGAATACTAGCCATCCCATTTAATTTTTCATTTCAAAAAAAGTTGTCACCTTTCATTAGTTGGGGCAAATTTTGTAATTTGTTCAATTACCAATTGAGTGTGGAATGTTCAGAATGCTAATGTGCAAGATAGGTGCAGGACTGCAGTACATAGAAGTGCATATATTCCTTGCTGTTGGTTGGTAATATTCTCTGAGGTTTATTTGTTTTTAATTGGTGGTTAGGTTTTTTTATGGCGCCTGGTATCCTGACCACCTTTTGGTATCTCGACCACCCTTTTTGCAGCGACGGTCGCTGCTAAAGGTGTGGACCCACCTTTAACGGTTAGTCAACCGGGCAGTCAAATAGTTAGACGGTCAAACGGGCAGTCGATGCTAAAAGTCAGGTAATTTTTTTTCTTTTTTGAAAGATAATGTGAGGTTTAGAAAAGAAAAAGGTAGTAAAGGCTTAAAACTGGTTTGGAACCGGTCAAGTGGTGGTGGTGACGCCGGAGGCGACGGCGAACGGAAAGAAACAACCACTTCTTTTCTTGAACCTGCTGCAGTGCTCTAATGAGTGTCTTCATCATCTTCATCAACGACATCAAAAGTCTTGATTTCATCTCGAGATAATTATGATGAATGATATAAGAAAGTTTTGAACTAGGTTTTTTTGGGTTGGTGTAAGAAGAAAGCAAATGGGTTTTCAAAAACTTAGGTTTATGGAGTAGGAACAAATAAAAAAGGTTATTAGAAAAGTTGTAGATATGGTATATTGGATAACGTATGGAGATATTGGATAATAGGTGGATGATTGTGACAATACCAATGGAGGTTTTAATTTCTTTTACTTATTTATTTCATTATTAATTTATCTAGTCTGATACATGCATAGAAAAGCAAAGAGTTCTTTTCTTTAAAAGTGGGTTTTACACCCTTCCCATCGTTTCTTTAAATTTCAAAGTTGTTTTTTACTCACCTTTAATTTTCAAAAGTTAGTCAACCGGGCAGTAAATGGTTAGACGGTCAGACACTATTTGCAATGGTTAGACGGTCAGACACTATTTGCAGAGTCATGGTCGGGATACCAATTATTCCTTGGTTGGGATACGTATCGTGTTTTTTTATTGAGGTATTAGTATTAGAGATCAGAGTATTGTTTAGATAAAAATAAAAATAAAAAAAATTAATAACTATTTATATTTATAGCTTAAAATCATTTAAAATACAATTGATGAAAGTAGCTGATTAAAAATTTGGAAAGATATTAAGGCGTTAATGAATATAGATGGAAGTTGAGGGTTAAATATGAAAACATCACACATCCCTTCTTAAAAAGACACGTATAAACCGTATCAGTGTCTGTTTTGTATTGATGTGTGTAACGATGATTGAAATGGAGAAATTACACTATAATGCAAAACAGAAGTGGAATTAAACTTATTTGAAGGTGGTTTGCAAGTGATTATGCTAATCCTCTATTAAAGCAAAGGTAATAACCCTTAATTAGTTATTGTTTTTATTTATATTATTGTTAGGGTTTATAAGCGTTTATGTTATGTAATAATTTGGGGGTTTTTTATATAAAACATACAAACAAACATATAAATATGATGATGAAGTTTATTAAATAATTTTTTATAGAAATAATGTGATTATTAGAGATTGTTTGTAAGCACTTTATTAGTAGTATAATTGAAATAAGCGGCAACTTTAATGGGTTTGCCGTTCCAAAAAAAAAAAAAAACTTTAATGGGTTGTGCATAAAATTTGAATCTCTTTTTTATGCGGAGTATGGGAAGGTTAGAGACCGCCTACAGAACGACCCCCGGCTTAGGAAATCCCTGAAAGGAAAATCTTTGTGATACTATAAAAAAAAGTGAATAAAACGGAAACTATTTTTTTCAAAGTGGCCTGGAAATGAAGTGTATATAAGGCATCAGCTTTTAAAAACAATGTACACTTGAATTTTCAGTAGAAGATGATGTTAATTGATGATAAGACTTGTTTGTGTTGGTCCCTCGTCTTTCTCTTGAACGAAATAACAATACTAAACACGCACTAAACTTTTTCTTCTTATTTACAATAGTTGGTTTACATGTATATATAGTTTTCGAACCCGTACATACCAACAGGTATGACTGTCCAAACCGACACCAATCTTTTAACTAACGTAACTATTCTAAAAGACACATCCCTTCACAATCTAAACTGCCTAACCGACATATAACTACCCATAGGGTTATGACTTTATTTTTGACACTCTAGACCCCTTAATTTATATACATATATCGACACTTTCATGGATTGATAAATTAGTATCCAACAGTTTGAACCAAATAGAATTATATTTGACGTTTCTATATAATTAAGACTAAGATTCATAACAAGAAGGCAATCCACCTGATCAACAGAGGCCTATCATTCTGGAAAGTAGTTGGCATAGGCTAAGATTCATCTGGTTCTTTGTCTACATGCAGGAATGGATGTTTCTGTCCGCAAGACTGATAAAGGAAAGACGATTATTCTGCAAGTTCAAGATTCTGACGATGGAGTGGAGATCTCTGTCAAGACAAAAAAAGGAAAAACGATGACCTTAGACTTTGAAAATGTGAAGTTCTTTTTGGATAGTAATGCGAATATGGTTGTGAGGACGAGACAAATGATACAGATATATGTTACTTTCATATCTGGAAAGACGGTCCCTGTGGAGGTCGAAAGATCAGACACTGTTGAAAATGTGAAGGGGAAGATTATCCAGTACATGGAAAGCGTTTCACCTTGTTGGTACAAGCTTGTATACAATGGGACTTACCTTGAAGATTGTCAGACTATTGAGCATTATAACATTCAAGATGAGTCTACTTTGAGTTTGAGGTTATTTATAAAGATATTTGTCAATTTGATATGTGGGAAGACAGTCCCTGTGGAGGTCGAGAGATCTGACACTGTTGAAAATGTGAAGGGGAAGATTATTCAGTACATGGGAAGCATTTCACCTTATTGGTATAGACTTGTGTATAATGGGAGTTACCTTGAAGATTGTCGTAACATAGAGCATTATAATATTCAAGAGGAGTCTACTCTTAGTTTGAGGCTATTCATGAAGATCTTTGTCAAGATGGAATGTGGGAACACCATAACTTTGGAGGTTGATTGCTCAGAGACGATTCAATATGTAAAGGAAAAGGTGAACTTTCCACCTGACCGATACAGGCTATTATATCGTGGGGAGCTCCTAGAAGATGTTGAGACTCTGACTCATTATAATATTGAGAGGGAGTCTACTCTGCATATGCGTATGGTTCAAAACTACCTAATTCCTATTTACGTCAAGACTATGACAGGGAAGACCATCACTCTCAATGATGTTTATAACCTGAACACTATTTCTAGTGTCAAGAAAAAGATACAGAACAATGAGGGCATTCCACCTAATCAGCAAAGGCTTATCTATTCCGGTAGGCAGCTAGAAGATAAACGGACTTTGGCTCATTATAACATTTCAGTGCATTCTACTCTGCATCTTGTTCTACGTAATGGAGGTCCTCCATCCTGAAACTCAAGTATTTCATTGTGTAATGCCGTCTTTTGGGACTTGTGGTATGGTTTTCATCCTATGTAGTCGTGTTTTGCATGTAACTACTAACTAGCAGTGCTATGTTGATCTAGGCTACTGAAAAAGTAGAACAATCAATTGTCATAACTTTGCCTATATGATTCTTCTGTATTCCTTTTCCTTTACTTTTGCTCTTTGCCTTCAGTGGTAGCTTACTAATTTAGGTATAATGCTGAATTTTAAAGACTAATGTTGTGTTTGTTTTGTTTTTCTTTCCAAAAAGATCCTTTTGAGGACTTATGTCTACAGGTGGGTAGACGTTTCATAGGGCTGTTTATTTTCGTTCTCTCTCGTGTCATTCAGATGGGTTATCTACTCTGCCTCTTCAGGGTGTGTTTTTTCTGAAATATGTGCGCATCTTCAATATGTTTCTTTTGGGACTACTTTCATTTGTTAAGTTTGTTGCGTGTTTATTTTTTGCAAATAACTTGGTTATGTGGAGCTAATAAGTGATTGACTACCTTGTTGTGCTTAAGAGTATGAATCGGATGCTTAGAGGAAAAACATTTTTCTTTGAAAGGTGTAAATTATTTGCGAAAGAGAGTCCTTATGGATTTTAAGAGATCCACAATTTAAACCCCTTGATGAGAAACCTCTATTACCGAGAGATTTGGGAGAACATTCATCCAAGTTCATCATAGGTGAAAATTGAATACCCGTCATCCTCAAATATATTAAAGGTAGGACTGAAACCTATAAATAAATCTCCTTGCCACTGAACCATTTGTTGGTGGTTAGAAGAAGAAGAACACTTAATCACTTGAGCATGTCAAGGTAAAAAATTAGATCATTCTTATAATTATGAGTGCATCGTTTAAAAATTGTGTTTGTTGTTAAGAACTTTATTGTATATCATATTGACAAACATGGACGGGCACAAAACCTCATTCATGAGAGTACGAGACTCTTTCATATGCAGAGCATTTTTTCTAAAGCTGTTTAAGAAAACATGACGTTAGTGTATCAAGCCATGTTGAGGTCTAAACAAAACTTAAAAATGGGGCTATTTATGTTTAAACTTATTCAAAGAGGAAATTAAGAAAGCAAAAATTTATTATAGCTTACTTACTTAATCAGTTGGCAATAAATAAACTTTGTTAAGAAAGTTTGATAATAACTTGATCAGGCTCAAAATTTTATCCTTGAAAAAATTCGACATAAAATTTTTTAAGATAAGAAAAGCATTTTGTTTTTAGAACCGAAGATGAATGGAATATTGGAATTGAGATATGTGTAGCTATACTCATTTGTCATTTTAGTTCGGTTTTTTGTCATTTATATAATAATTTTAGTATCACGAGTTAAATTATATGTTTTTCTTTATTTACTATGTGGTTGCTATTTGTTTGGGAATTTTTACTTGTGACGTTTTTGTAATTAACATTATTTTAATAGTTATTTTAGTACTACGTTTTAAATAATAATGAATACTTTTATACGTTGTTATTTAATATGGTTGAATACTCGTCCATCCTATTTTTATTTCCATTTCAAAATATCGTTATTTTTCATTAATTATATCAAATTTTAATATCTTAATTACAACTTTGTATAATGACGTATTTGATCGCTACTAGACGGAGTTTTCCAAAATTTAAAAAGAAATAGCTAATTAGAATAGTAGCCTTTTTGGGTGAAGTCTCGTAATGATGTTGCTGCTAAAAATAAAAAAATAATAACAAAAAATGTGAAGGTGACAATTGTTTGCGTATTGGTTGAAGTCAAATCTCTTGGTTATTTTGAGTGAAATATCGTGTTAAGAAGGATGAGTTCAATTAAACTCACTGCAATAGTTTCGGGTTTTTGTGATTTATTATTTTCTGTTTTAGTTTATTCAAATTCGATGTATTGTTTTTAGTGTCTTAACTAGATTTTAGACCCGTGTCCAATACTGGACACAAGGCTTATGACATGAGTTACAAATATAAGTTAGGTCGTCAACGTCAATGTATTCTGTTACAGACAAACATTACGATAATGTAAGCAAACATAACTTTAAAAAAATATACTTTTAGAACATTGAACACATATATTGTATTTCATCTTTTGAAATAGTTTTTTATAGACAATATTTTATGTGTTGAATTTTTAATTAATTAAATGATGAAAAATTAAAAAAAAAATCTTCTCATGTCTAAAAATTATAATAAATATAAATTAAGTATTTAGGGCTAAAAAGTGTAAATTATTGATGAAAAACAAAAAAGTGTAATTTCGTGAGACTTTTTCTACAATATTAAATGATGAAAAATTAAAAAAAAATTTCTCAAGTTGATGATCTACAATTATAATAAATATATTTGGATAATAATGGTTATTAGAAATTTTAATATATAATTAAACTAAATAATGACATAAGCGAGAGTCAATTTGATGAAATTGAGCGATGCGATTGGTCAATAAGTTATTAGTTTAACTGTCTTATAATATATATCTATATATACTCCCTATTAAAGATTATAGGGTGGTGTTGAAAAGTTTATAAATTTGGGACATACGAATTTACTTATTTGCCCTTACACATATAATTATTGTATACCACTATCTCCATCTTCATTCTCGATTAATTAATGCTGTATTTTTTTTCTCCACTCATATTAATTTTGTGTCTCGGATCACCCTCTCTTTATAATTGTATGTTAGGGTTCTAAAGCTTAGACTTTTGAGACACTAATCACGACATGAAACGCCCCGTCAATAATATCCGTTGCAATGCGCGGATACCATGCTCGTTAAGATTAAGATTAAGATTAAGATGGTCGCCTTTAAAAAAAAGCTAATTAGGAATTGAGAAATGCTACATTGACGAACAAATCTATACTAACATATTAATGATTACCAATGTCATTTCATGATTTAACGATTCTGTTTCTCATTCCATAACTAATTAATGATTACCAAATATAATCGAGAACCATCTGGATTTATTTGGGCACGACCATGCAAACATCTTAATTAGTCCTAATGAGGGCGCCAATGGTATCATTCTGCAACTATTAGTTGGAGGAACAATCCTGTATTGACTACACGTGTCAGTCATCATACTTCACTACACTTTCTGAAAATAGCCCTTTATTTACTCCCTTATTCAGGAGAGTTAGAACTATATCAAGTAAGTGCAATCCATACATGCTGACCTGCTTGTATCTCAAGTCAAAGGATCAATAAAGTAACCATTTACGAATTTTTACTTAATGACGCCGATCCATAAAGTAATAATTCGTTTGTGGGGTAGTCCGATATGCATCAACTATGGATACCATGTGAGTTTGGTGGGACCATCCATTATATATTCCAAGAATATAACCAATCGCTCAGATTTGTCTTAGTTTAATTATATTCCCATATAATTAATCGACAATGGACAATTAGAATATTTAATAAAATATTCAAGGATTAAACATGCAAATATAGGATACAATTAATATTAAATGAAATCAAACATATCAAGTACTTTATTTCATTATGAAAAAATATAAATTGTTTAACATCCCTTATCCAAATACCGAAACAACAGATTTACATGAAATAACTAGCTAATTTAAGTCCTATGCCCTCGGCATGCCTTTCAAGCTTGGGCCTAGACAAAGCTTTTGTGAAAGGATCAGCTAAGTTAAAATCTGTGTGAACTTTGAGTAATTTGATCTCCCCTAGTTCGATTTGCTCACGAACATAGTGATATCGTCTAGCATAATGTCTGGCACCTTTCTGAACTCCGGGTTCGTTGGCAATGATTAATGCACCAGTGTTATCACATTACATATCAGTGGGTAAGTCACTTGAGGGGATCACGTCAAGCCCGCTAATGAACTTCCTTATCCAGATTGCTTCCATTGCGGCTTCTGAGGCGGCAATGTACTCAGACTCTGTTGCAGACATGGCAACTGTAGTTTGCTTCTTGCTTTTCCAATCCACAACACCTCTGTTAAGAACGAAGACGAATCCTGACTGAGACTTCGTGTCATCTCTATCAGTTTGAAATCCAGCATCACAGTATCCGGTCACTTTGAGCTCTAAATCTGGATTTCCTCCATACACCAAAAACATATCTTTAGTAGCCCGTAGGTACTTCAGAATGTTCTTAACAGCAGTCCAGTGACTTTCACCTGGATTCTGTTGATATCGGCTAACGATGTTTTGCGCGAACGCCACATCGGGTCTAGTGCATCTAACCGCATACATAATAGATCCCACAGCCGAAGCATAAGGGACTCTTCGCATACGCTCCACCTTATTAGGTGTAGTAGCACCCTGTTTGACAGATAAACTAAGTCCTTCTTGCATAGGTGTAAACCCACACTTAGAATTCTCCATCTTGAATCGTTTCAAGACCTTATCAATATAAGCACTTTGACTTAGTCCAATTAACCGCTTTGATCTATCTCGGTAGATCTTGATTCCAAGAATAAATGCCGCTTCTCCTAAATCTTTCATGGCAAAACACTTTCCAAGATGGGATTTAACATCTTGCAACATTGGAATGTGTTTTCCTATGATCAATATGTCATCAACATACAAGACAAGGAAAGTAACATTACTCCCACTAGCTTTGCGATATACACATGGCTCATCTGGATTTTGAACGAAACCAAACTTTTTGATTTCTTCATCAAACCGCTTGTTCCAACTTCTTGATGCTTGCTTTAGTCCATAAATGGACCTTTGAAGCTTGCATACTTTGTTGGGATGTTTTGGATCAATAAAACCTTCAGGTTGATCCATATAGACTTCTTCATCCAGGTAACCATTTAAGAAGGCAGTCTTAACATCCATTTGCCATATCTCAAAGTCATAGTACGCAGCTATGGCTAAGAGAATCCTAATAGCTCTAATGTCCGCAAATGGAGAAAAGGTCTCATCATAGTCAACACCGAAACGTTGAGTATAACCTTTCGCCACGAGACGAGCTTTATAGGTGTGTACATTTCCATCCATGTCCGCCTTCTTCTTGAAGATCCACTTACACCCAACAGTTTGAGCATTTGGTGGAAGATCAACCAAGCTCCAGACTTGATTGTCTTTCATGGATTTCATTTCCACCTTCGAAGCTTCAAGCCATTTGTCAGATTCCGGATCTGATAATGCAGCTTTGAAATTCGGAGGCTCATCGAGATCTCCTAAAACGTTTTCTTCTACCATCAGACATAATATGTCAGTAGGACGTCTTGTCCTTTCGGACCTACGAAGTGGAATCGCTTCATCATCATCGACTTGAGGTTCATCACTTTGAACATTTTCCCCCCCTTGATGATTGCTAGGAGCTTCAGAAGGTGACACATCTTCCTCTTGAGTCTCATCAAGTTCTACAACCCTCCACTGTTCTCTGGAACTAATTTCTTTTCAAAGAATTCAGCATATCGAGCAACGCGAACAGTGTTTTGACGGGATCATAGAAGTCGTAACCCATCGTTTCCTTAGGGTATTCGACAAAGATGCACTTAGTAGTTCTGGGTTCAAGTTTGTCAGGCGTATCGCGCTTCACAAGTGCCTCACATCCCCAGACTCTTAAGTAAGACAGATTAGGAACATTTCCATGCCATAATTCATATGGTGTCTTGTCAACCTTCTTGGTTGGAACCATATTGAGAATGCGTACAGCAGTCTCAAGAGCATAATCCCAAAACGAAAATATCATAGATCTCACCATGTCTAGCAAGGTTCGATTTCTCCTTTCTGACACTCCATTATGTTGAGGAGTGTATGGAGGAGTAAGCTGTTGGACAATTCCACACGCTTTCAGATAATCCTTAAACTCTTGGCTTAAGTATTCACCACCTCGATCCGAACGAAGAATCTTGATGGTTTTGCCGAGTTGATTTTCTACTTCATTTTTAAACTCTTTGAATGTTTCAAACACTTCATGTTTATGTTTAAGCAAGTAAACATAACCATAACGACTGAAATCATCCGTAAAAGTTATGAAGTAGCTAGCTCCTTTTCTTGACACATGTCTAAATGGGCCGCAAACATCAGTATGAATGAGTCCAAGAAGATCTTTAGCCCTCTCTGGTTTATTCAGAAAAGGTTTTCTTGTCATTTTGCCGGAAACACATGACTCGCATTTATCAAATGATTCATCATTTAATTGTAAAATCCCTTCACGTTGAAGTCTTTCAATGCGATTTTGCCAATGTGTCCAAGACGACAGTGCCACAGATAAGTAGAGTCCAAGTTAGTCTTGGCTCTTTTGCTAACATTATACATTGAATTATTTGAATTACAACTACGCATATCAATTTCATAAATACCATCACAAGCAATAGCATCAAAATAATGAACATTATTTTTAGAAACTGAAATACCATCATTATTAAAAACATTAATAAATCCGTTGTCTTTCAACAAAGAAACTGAAACTACACCTCTAGTAATAGATGGTGCAAACATTTGCCGAAAAGCATTGGTGTTTGTGGAAGGATTCATTGCCATCTACAAAACAGATTAAGTTCAAAAATCAGTATTTTCGATAATAAATCCTTAGGAAATCAATTACCCAATGTTTATCAAATAAACAATTAATTTCATTAAGGCTAGGATCCAATTGACATACACTCATTTCATCAGTTGATCTGCTAGAAATGATTGTACTCAAAAGGTAAGTGACGAGCAGTAATTGCATTATATGTGCAATTCCTAGTAAGAATGGGACCTACAAATGACACTTGATTCATCAAGCGATTTGTAGTCATGTTTTGTCCCATCTTTTGGCACGGGTTAAGGTCTCACCGCTTAACTCGCTTTAAGTCGTCCAACCAAGAACGCGCAAATTTGTCCACCACTGTGTACCAGTGAGTAAAACAACAGCCACAAGTGTCCTTTACGAGTTGGGTGGCAATGACTTAAGTTTATTGCGGAAATGACCCTGAACCATTTCCACAAAAATGGTTGGTTCGTATATTTATTAATCAAAGATTAGCAAGCAACCATGTACCCCTGGATATCCTTTATTGGCATTATACTACTGGTGTATGTTGATCTTGATACTAATTCGAGTATTGAAGTTTTGCAACCAAGACAAAAGTCGTTGGTCTTAAAGTTCATTAGTGACAAAACAAGCCTTGATCAACAACAACTCTTCAGTAACTTCATTTCAATCCTCCAGATGCATTCTCCAGTAAGATCCTCCAGATGCATTCTCCAGTGAAGATCCTCCAGATGCATTCTCCAGTGAAGATCCTCCAGGTGCATCCTCCAGTAAAGATCCTCCAGATGCAATCTCCAGTCTCCAGTCTCCAGTCTCCAGTCTCCAGTTTCCAGACTCCAGTTGACATGGCAGTGGACCCAATAAAGAAGGAATGGCAGTTGTTGACAGGGATAAGGAAGGCACGTGTGACAACGTTATTCCTAACGGTTTGTGGGCCCTTGTGCAGAAGGAATCTTTCTAGAAGCTTTGTCTGTCCTTTTCCTATTGGTGGATAAATTAGTGGTTGTCCTTAGCACATGACAGCCTTTTATTTATTTAATATTTGTACTTCTTTATTCCTAGGAAATAGCATGTGTGTGGCTATAAATAAGTGCTTAATTTCTCATTGTAAGGCGGTAGTTGATGTTGAATGAAAATTAATAGAGCAACCTCTATTTCTTACAAATCTTCTTTTACCTTTATAGATCTTTGATCTTGGTGGTTAGGAGTGACCCCTTTATCAATATTTGTGGTGACTTGTTCTTTATCAAATATTGTGGTGAGGTCTTTTAAATCTTCGGTTTCCTTTATCTATAGTCGTGGTGGCTAGACCTTTATCGATTGTAGTGGTGGGGCGGAGTGTTTCCTTTATCCTTGATTCCGGTGGCTTAGCCTTTACGAGTCTTGGTGGTGGATTCTTTAT
Source organism: Erigeron breviscapus (assembly GCA_034093135.1). Classification (NCBI taxonomy): domain Eukaryota; kingdom Viridiplantae; phylum Streptophyta; class Magnoliopsida; order Asterales; family Asteraceae; genus Erigeron; species Erigeron breviscapus. Next base: position 233,247,613 of record CM067167.1, on the reverse strand, counting down.
CTCTCATTTTATTTCATTGTCTTGTTGTTGTTTGTTTCATATAAAATCCAGAAAATACCAAAAATAGTCTTCCGCTGTCGTTTGTCGCGTGATTTACGCATCAATTTGGTATCAGAGACAGGTTCAAAAAAAGTTTTCATGACTTTTTGTCCAGGTTTCCAAAAAGGTTTCTTAATCTTTTTATCCGTGGGTTTTTGTTGTTTGATTGTTGGATCAGGTTTCTTTTAAAGGGTTTCTTAATCTTTTAATCCTTGGGTTTTGTTAGTTTGTTGTCCTTTGTTTAGATCTGAATGTGTTTATTCATGAAATTGTGGTTTCCAATTTCAGATCTGATCTCTCTTGTCTAGATCTATTTTTGATTATCTTTTCATTTAGATAATAGAAATGGGTTATAATAGAAATCTTGCTTTAGAGAATTTTCGAAGAGATAGACAGCTTAAATCTCTTGAAAAACAAATGGGGATAATCTTAGATGTGTTAGAAAATCATGTGAGAGAAACAAAAAAGAAAAATTCTCGTAAGAAACTCACTGATTGCAATTTAAATCTCATGGAGATTAGATCAGTCCCTAATTCTTTCAAAAAGATAAAAGTTGAAGTCGATGTTGAACAAGAGCCTATTTATGATGAAGAAGAAATGTGTGATGTTGCTGATGACTTTTTGCTCTTCAAGAGAACTGATCATTCACTTGATATGGATGACGTTCAGCAAGAAGATGATTTTTTCAACCATGTGTTTATGATGACGATGGTGAAGAAGTAACTGAAGCTGACCTTGATGATTTCTTGATGATTCGGAATGCTAATCATCCTCATGAAGCTGTTGTTGATGAATCTCGGCAAGGAAATATTTTCCAGCCTTGTGTTTGTTATGCTACTGGTGAAGAAGAGCCAACTGAAGCTCCAACCAGATGGGTGTTGGCAAAAGACGTTCATGTGCTGGAAATGTTTAAGGAAGAAAACTTAAGCCTTACTTTAAGGACTTGAGGGCAAGTCCCAAAAAAGAGGGAGAGAATGATGCGGAAATGACCCCGAACCATTTCCACAAAAAAGGTTGGTTCGTATATTTATTAATCAAAGATCAGCAAGCAACCATGTACCCCTGGATATCCTTTATTGGCATTATACTACTGGTGTATGTTGATCTTGATACTAATTCGAGTATTGAAGTTTTGCAACCAAGACAAAAGTCGTTGGTCTTTAAGTTCATTAGTGACAAAACAAGCCTTGATCAACAACAACTCTTCAGTAACTTCATTTCAATAGTGCTCCAGTTGGATCCTCCAGATGCATTCTCCAGTAAAGATCCTCCAGATGCATTCTCCAGTGAAGATCCTCCAGGTGCATCCTCCAGTGAAGATCCTCCAGATCCAGGCTCTCCAGGCTCCAGTCTCCAGTCTCCAGACTCCAGGCTCCAGTCTCCAGTTTCCAGACTCCAGGCTCCAGTCTCCAGTCTCCAGACTCCAGTCTCCAGTCTCCAGTCTCCAGTCTCCAGACTCCAGGCTCCAGTCTCCAGTCTCCAGTCTCCAGACTCCAGTCTCCAGTCTCCAGTTTCCAGACTCCAGTCTCCAGACTCCAGGCTCCAGTCTCCAGACTCCAGTCTCCAGTCTCCAGACTCCAGTCTCCAGTCTCCAGACTCCAGTCTCCAGTCTCCAGTTTCCAGACTCCAGTCTCCAGTCCCCAGTCTCTAGACTCCAGGCTCCAGTCTCCAGTTTCCAGGTTCCAGTCTCCAGTCTCCAGTCTCCAGGCTCCAGTCTCCAGGCTCCAGTCTCCAGTCTCCAGACTCCAGGCTCCAGTCTCCAGTCTCCAGTCTCCAGTCTCCAGGCTCCAGTCTCCAGTTTCCAGACTCCAGGCTCCAGTCTCCAGTCTCCAGACTCCAGTCTCCAGTCTCCAGTCTCCAGTCTCCAGTTTCAGTTCCAGGTTCCAGTCTCCAGTCTCCAGACTCCAGGCTCCAGTCTCCAGTTTCCAGACTCCAGTCTCCAGTCTCCAGACTCCAGGCTCCAGTCTCCAGACTCCAGTCTCCAGTCTCCAGTCTCCAGACTCCAGTCTCCAGTCTCCAGACTCCAGTCTCCAGTCTCCAGTTTCCAGACTCCAGTCTCCAGTCTCCAGTCTCCAGTCTCCAGTCTCCAGGCTCCAGTCTCCAGTTTCCAGACTCCAGGCTCCAGTCTCCAGTCTCCAGGCTCCAGTCTCCAGTCTCCAGTCTCCAGGCTCCAGTCTCCAGTCTCCAGACTCCAGTCTCCAGTCTCCAGTCTCCAGTTTCCAGACTCCAGTTGACATGGCAGTGGACCCAATAAAGAAGGAATGGCAGCTGTTGACAGGGATAAGGAAGGCACGTGTGACAACGTTATTCCTAACGGTTTGTGGGCCCTTGTGCAGAAGGAATCTTTCTAGAAGCTTTGTCTATCCTTTTCCTATTGGTGGATAAATTAGTGGTTGTCCTTAGCACATGACAGCCTTTTATTTATTTAATATTTGTACTTCTTTATTCCTAGGAAATAGCATGTGTGTGGCTATAAATAAGTGCTTAATTTCTCATTGTAAGGCAGTAGTTGATGTTGAATGAAAATTAATAGAGCAGCCTCTATTTCTTACAAATCTTCTTTTACCTTTATAGATCTTTGATCTTGGTGGTTAGGAGTGACCCTTTTATCAATATTTGTGGTGACTTGTTCTTTATCAAATATTGTGGTGAGGTCTTTAAATCTTCGGTTTCCTTTATCTATAATCGTGGTGGCTAGACCTTTATCGGTTGTAGTGGTGGGGCGGAGTGTTTCCTTTATCCTTGATTCCGGTGGCTTGGCCTTTACGAGTCTTGGTGGGTGGATTCTTTTATCTATCATTTTACTTTATTGTCTCGTTTAGTTGTTATTTCATATAAAATCCAGAAAATACCAAAAATAGTCTTCCGCTGATTTGTCGTGTGATTTACGCATCAATTTTATTGGGTCAATCAATTTGATGTGTGATCAAAAAGTTATGTTTGAAGATTCATGCATATCTTCTAAACATAATATGTTTATAAATACAAAAGAGCTCGGTAGCTCCATTTGAACTCACAAAGAAGCGCAAGGGCAAAGGTATGCGATAAACGCGATTTAAAAACCGCCCTTTTAGGAGGCTAGCGCACTCCGACTTATACCTCTCTTAGAGTTTGTTCAAATGGGTGAGCCGGTGTATCTTTTGATTTTAGGGCACAAATTTTATAAACAAAATCTTATTTCGATATATTTAGTCAAGTTTATTTTTCCAAAAACAATTTTGCACACAATTTTCATAAAAAGGCAAAATTAAACTTACTAAATTTACAACTTAACAATTAAGGTAATCAACCTAATTTTGGTCACTATGGTATAAGATTGGCTCCTCTTTCATATGGAAAAGACCACATTCATCAAGTTGCCTTGATTGCGTAAGCCAAAATTTCTATAACAAATTATCTACCATAAATAACAAGATGCTGATCTGGAAAATCCAGCAGCTTCATGACCAAATCTGGCCCTGAAGAAGGCCGAACTGGGCTTAGCACAAAACATAAAAGTTGTAGCCCTATGAGTCAAGCATCTACTGTAAAGATTTAAGCTTCTAACTCCTTACGGTTGATTAGTTATGATTTTTTTTAGTGAACTGGTGTCAAACAGGAACTTTCACAAAACATAATCACATTGTCACACAATTAGTTATTCAATTATCTACATAATTAACCCTAATGATCAAGATTTCATATCAATATATCTAAGTAATAATCATGAATAATTTGCATGAAAAATTCATGATTTTTTACTTCTATTTAACAATTAAATAATTAAAAGTACACCATAAACGCATGCAATTATCACATAATAATGCTTAAAGATCAAAACTTGGAATTAGGGTTTTAAAAAAAAAATTTTTTTTTTTATTTAGATCTGATTTCGAAACATATAAATAAATAAAATTAATTTTGTTTCCATTTAATTTAATATTAACCATTATAATAAAATAACAAAATTAATCTAAAATTTATATATAAATTTCGATCCTCATGAACCCTAACCCCCCTTCAAATTTTGATCTTTTTGGTAATTAATCATCACATAGTAGGCTCTGATACCACTGTTGGGTTATATAACAAATTATCAAATTAAATCACAAAGCACGCAGCGGAAGATTTAAACTATGCAACTAATTAATTAACCAAGGAAGAAAACATGTACCTTTAATTGTAGATGATAAAGTAAGAAACTTTATAATAAGGTTTAAAATAAAACCTCTCTACGATCGCACACACGACACGTCAAACAATACCCGAAGATTGCTAGATCTTGAATCACCAAAAGCCTAAAAGCTTTCCAATTTTCTATACACTTGCTCGAATAAAACAAAAGAGAACTCTTTTGTTCTTCTGTTATGTTGAATCCCAAAGCAAACAAAGGAAACAAGATTTATTTAATATAAATCTTATTTGCTTCGTATAAAACCCAAAAGTGTTTTTGTTTGTTTTCGAATTCGTCCGATCGAGAGAAAAGGAACCGAAAAAGAGATTAGAGTTATTTTTTAGTTAGGGTTAATTATTAGGATATATATAGGGTATAAATATATCCCTAATAACTTAACCTTCAAGCTAACTTGGACTAGGGTATAATTAATAATTACATTAATTATTAATTAATATTTAATAATTAATAATTCATATTTATTAATTAATAAATAATTCTAATTAACATATCTAGTTAATAATGTCCAATTATCATTTCTCTCAACTTGGTGATTATAAATATGTAGATACAATATATACATATTACCGGATATCTAAGTGTCAACGCGTGTGACCCCGTAGGCTTAAATACTTTCCGGACATACGTTCATTTTTACGTGATCATATACTAACAGGCTCATTATAACATTTCAGTGCATTCTACTCTGCATCTTGTTCCACGTCTTGGAGGTCCTCCATCCTGAAACTCAAGTATTTCATTGTGTAATGCCGTCTTTTGCATGTAACTACTAACTACTAACTAGCAGTGCTATGTTGATCTAGGCTACTGAAAAAGTAGAAGAATCAATTGTCATAACTTTGCCTATATGATTCTTCTGTATTCCTTTTCCTTTACTTTTGCTCTTTGCCTTCAGTGGTAGCTTACTAATTTAGGTATAATGCTGAATTTTAAAGACTAATGTTGTGTTTGTTTTGTTTTTCTTTCCAAAAAGATCCTTTTGAGGACTTATGTCTACAGGTGGGTAGACGTTTCATAGGGCTGTTTATTTTCGTTCTCTCTCGTGTCATTCAGATGGGTTATCTACTCTGCCTCTTCAGGGTGTGTTTTTTCTGAAATATGTGCGCATCTTCAATATGTTTCTTTTGGGACTACTTTCATTTGTTAAGTTTGTTGCGTGTTTATTTTTTGCAAATAACTTGGTTATGTGGAGCTAATAAGTGATTGACTACCTTGTTGTGCTTAAGAGTATGAATCGGATGCTTAGAGGAAAAACATTTTTCTTTGAAAGGTGTAAATTATTTGCGAAAGAGAGTCCTTATGGATTTTAAGAGATCCACAATTTAAACCCCTTGATGAGAAACCTCTATTACCGAGAGATTTGGGAGAACATTCATCCAAGTTCATCATAGGTGAAAATTGAATACCCGTCATCCTCAAATATATTAAAGGTAGGACTGAAACCTAAAATAAATCTCCTTGCCACTGAACCATTTGTTGGTGGTTAGAAGAAGAAGAACACTTAATCACTTGAGCATGTCAAGGTAAAAAATTAGATCATTCTTATAATTATGAGTGCATCGTTTAAAAATTGTGTTTGTTGTTAAGAACTTTATTGTATATCATATTGACAAACATGGACGGGCACAAAACCTCATTCATGAGAGTACGAGACTCTTTCATATGCAGAGCATTTTTTCTAAAGCTGTTTAAGAAAACATGACGTTAGTGTATCAAGCCATGTTGAGGTCTAAACAAAACTTAAAAATGGGGCTATTTATGTTTAAACTTATTCAAAGAGGAAATTAAGAAAGCAAAAATTTATTATAGCTTACTTACTTAATCAGTTGGCAATAAATAAACTTTGTTAAGAAAGTTTGATAATAACTTGATCAGGCTCAAAATTTTATCCTTGAAAAAATTCGACATAAAATTTTTTAAGATAAGAAAAGCATTTTGTTTTTAGAACCGAAGATGAATGGAATATTGGAATTGAGATATGTGTAGCTATACTCATTTGTCATTTTAGTTCGGTTTTTTGTCATTTATATAATAATTTTAGTATCACGAGTTAAATTATATGTTTTTCTTTATTTACTATGTGGTTGCTATTTGTTTGGGAATTTTTACTTGTGACGTTTTTGTAATTAACATTATTTTAATAGTTATTTTAGTACTACGTTTTAAATAATAATGAATACTTTTATACGTTGTTATTTAATATGGTTGAATACTCGTCCATCCTATTTTTATTTCCATTTCAAAATATCGTTATTTTTCATTAATTATATCAAATTTTAATATCTTAATTACAACTTTGTATAATGACGTATTTGATCGCTACTAGACGGAGTTTTCCAAAATTTAAAAAGAAATAGCTAATTAGAATAGTAGCCTTTTTGGGTGAAGTCTCGTAATGATGTTGCTGCTAAAAATAAAAAAATAATAACAAAAAATGTGAAGGTGACAATTGTTTGCGTATTGGTTGAAGTCAAATCTCTTGGTTATTTTGAGTGAAATATCGTGTTAAGAAGGATGAGTTCAATTAAACTCACTGCAATAGTTTCGGGTTTTTGTGATTTATTATTTTCTGTTTTAGTTTATTCAAATTCGATGTATTGTTTTTAGTGTCTTAACTAGATTTTAGACCCGTGTCCAATACTGGACACGGGGCTTATGACATGAGTTTACAAATATAAGTTGGGTCATCCATGTCAATGTATTCTGTTACAGACAAACATTACGATAATGTAAGCAAACATAACTTTAAAAAAATATACTTTTAGAACATTGAACACATATATTGTATTTCATCTTTTGAAATAGTTTTTTATAGACAATATTTTATGTGTTGAATTTTTAATTAATTAAATGATGAAAAATTAAAAAAAAATCTTCTCATGTCTAAAAATTATAATAAATATAAATTAAGTATTTAGGGCTAAAAAGTGTAAATTATTGATGAAAAACAAAAAAGTGTAATTTTGAGACTTTTTCTACAAATTAATATAAATTAAAAAATTTCTAATGATTAAAATATAATAATATATTTGGATAATATTATTAGAATTTTAATTATAATTAAACTAAATAATGACATAAGCGAGAGTCAATTTGATAAAATTGAGCGATGTGATTGTTAATAAGTTATTAGTTTAACTGTCTTATAATATATATCTATATATACTCCCTATTAAAGATTATAGGGTGGTGTTGAAAAGTTTATAAATTTGGGACATGCGAATTTACTTATTTGCCCTTACACATATAACTATTGTATACCACTATCTCCATCTCCATTCTCGATTAATTAATGCCGTATTTTTTTTCTCCACTCATATTAATTTTGTGTCTCGGATCACCCTCTCTTTATAATTGTATGTTAGGGTTCTAAAGCTTAGACTTTTGAGACACTAATCACGACATGAAACGCCCCGTCAATAATATCCGCTGCAATGCGCGGGTACCATGCTCGTTAAGATTAAGATTAAGATTAAGATGGTCGCCTTTAAAAAAAAGCTAATTAGGAATTGAGAAATGCTACATTGACGAACAAATCTATACTAACATATTAATGATTACCAATGTCATTTCATGATTTAACGATTCTGTTTCTCATTCCATAACTAATTAATGATTACCAAATATAATCGAGAACCATCTGGATTTATTTGGGCACGACCATGCAAACATCTTAATTAGTCCTAATGAGGGCGCCAATGGTATCATTCTGCAACTATTAGTTGGAGGAACAAATCCTGTATTGACTACACGTGTCAGTCATCATACTTCACTACACTTTCTGAAATAGCCCTTTATTTACTCCCTTATTCAGGAGAGTTAGAACTATATCAAGTAAGTGCAATCCATACATGCTGACCTGCTTGTATCTCAAGTCAAAGGATCAATAAAGTAACCATTTACGAATTTTTACTTAATGACGCCGATCCATAAAGTAATAATTCGTTTGTGGGGTAGTCCGATATGCATCAACTATGGATATCATGTGAGTTTGGTGGGACCATCCATTATATATTCCAAGAATATAACCAATCGCTCAGATTTGTCTTAGTTTAATTATATTCCCATATAATTAATCGACAATGGACAATTTAGAATATTTAATAAAATATTCAAGGATTAAACATGCAAATATAGGATACAATTAATATTAAATGAAATCAAACATATCAAGTACTTTATTTCATTATGAAAAATATAAATTGTTTAACATCCCTATCCAAATACCGAAACAACAGATTTACATGAAATAACTAGCTAATTTAAGTCCTATGCCCTCGGCATGCCTTTCAAGCTTGGGCCTAGACAAAGCTTTTGTGAAAGGATCAGCTAAGTTAAAATCTGTGTGAACTTTGAGTAATTTGATCTCCCCTAGTTCGATCTGCTCACGAACATAGTGATATCGTCTAGCATAATGTCTGGCACCTTTCTGAACTCCGGGTTCGTTGGCAATGATTAATGCACCAGTATTATCACAGTACATATCAGTGGGTAAGTCACTTGAGGGGATCACGTCAAGCCCGCTAATGAACTTCCTTATCCAGACTGCTTCCATTGCGGCTTTTGAGGCGGCAATGTACTCAGACTCTGTTGCAGACATGGCAACTGTAGTTTGCTTCTTGCTTTTCCAATCCACAGCACCTCTGTTAAGAACGAAGACGAATCCTGACTGAGACTTCGTGTCATCTCTATCAGTTTGAAATCCAGCATCACAGTATCCGGTCACTTTGAGCTCTAAATCTGGATTTCCTCCATACACCAAAAACATATCTTTAGTAGCCCGTAGGTACTTCAGAATGTTCTTAACAGCAGTCCAGTGACTTTCACCTGGATTCTGTTGATATCGGCTAACGATGTTTTGCGCGAACGCCACATCGGGTCTAGTGCATCTAACCGCATACATAATAGATCCCACAGCCGAAGCATAAGGGACTCTTCGCATACGTTCCACCTCATTAGGTGTAGTAGCACCCTGTTTGACAGATAAACTAAGTCCTTCTTGCATAGGTGTAAACCCACACTTAGAATTCTCCATCTTGAATCGTTTCAAGACCTTATCAATATAAGCACTTTGACTTAGTCCAATTAACCGCTTTGATCTATCTCGGTAGATCTTGATTCCAAGAATAAATGCCGCTTCTCCTAAATCTTTCATGGCAAAACACTTTCCAAGATGGGATTTAACATCTTGCAACATTGGAATGTGTTTTCCTATGATCAATATGTCATCAACATACAAGACAAGGAAAGTAACATTACTCCCACTAGCTTTGCGATATACACATGGCTCATCTGGATTTTGAACGAAACCAAACTTTTTGATTTCTTCATCAAACCGCTTGTTCCAACTTCTTGATGCTTGCTTTAGTCCATAAATGGACCTTTGAAGCTTGCATACTTTGTTGGGATGTTTTGGATCAATAAACCTTCAGGTTGATCCATATAGACTTCTTCATCCAAGTAACCATTTAAGAAGACAGTCTTAACATCCATTTGCCATATCTCAAAGTCATAGTACGCAGCTATGGCTAAGAGAATCCTAATAGCTCTAATGTCCGCAAATGGAGAAAAGGTCTCATCATAGTCAACACCGAAACATTGAGTATAACCTTTCGCCACGAGACGAGCTTTATAGGTGTGTACATTTCCATCCATGTCCGCCTTCTTCTTGAAGATCCACTTACACCCAACAGTTTGAGCATTTTGTGGAAGATCAACCAAGCTCCAGACTTGATTGTCTTTCATGGATTTCATTTCCACCTTCGAAGCTTCAAGCCATTTGTCAGATTCCGGATCTGATAATGCAGCTTTGAAATTCGGAGGCTCATCGAGATCTCCTAAAACGTTTTCTTCTACCATCAGACATAATATGTCAGTAGGACGTCTTGTCCTTTCGGACCTACGAAGTGGAATCGCTTCATATCATCGACTTGAGGTTCATCACTTTGAACATTCCCCCCCCCCCAAGTTGATGATTGCTAGGAGCTTCAGAAGGTGACACATCTTCCTCTTGAGTCTCATCAAGTTCTACAACCCTCCCACTGTTCTCTGGAACTAATTTCTTTTCAAAGAATTCAGCATATCGAGCAACGCGAACAGTGTTTTTGACGGGATCATAGAAGTCGTAACCCATCGTTTCCTTAGGGTATCCGACAAAGATGCACTTAGTTGTTCTGGGTTCAAGTTTGTCAGGCGTATCGCGCTTCACAAGTGCCTCACATCCCCAGACTCTTAAGTAAGACAGATTAGGAACATTTCCATGCCATAATTCATATGGTGTCTTGTCAACCTTCTGGTTGGAACCATATTGAGAATGCGTACAGCAGTCTCAAGAGCATAATCCCAAAACGAAAATATCATAGATCTCACCATGTCTAGCAAGGTTCGATTTCTCCTTTCAGACACTCCATTATGTTGAGGAGTGTATGGAGGAGTAAGCTGTTGGACAATTCCACACGCTTCAGATAATCCTTAAACTCTTGGCTTAAGTATTCACCACCTCGATCCGAACGAAGAATCTTGATGGTTTTGCCGAGTTGATTTTCTACTTCATTTTTAAACTCTTTGAATGTTTCAAACACTTCATGTTTATGTTTAAGCAAGTAAACATAACCATAACGACTGAAATCATCCATAAAAGTTATGAAGTAGCTAGCTCCTTTTCTTGACACATGTCTAAATGGGCCGCAAACATCGGTATGAATGAGTCCAAGAAGATCTTTAGCCCTCTCTGGTTTATTCAGAAAAGGTTTTCTTGTCATTTTGCAGGAAACACATGACTCGCATTTATCAAATGATTCATCATTTAATTGTAAATTCCTTCACGTTGAAGTCTTTCAATGCGATTTTTGCCAATGTGTCCAAGACGACAGTGCCACAGATAAGTAGAGTCCAAGTTAGTCTTGGCTCTTTTGCTAACATTATACATTGAATTATTTGAATTACAACTACGCATATCAATTTCATAAATACCATCACAAGCAATAGCATCAAAATAATGAACATTATTTTTAGAAACTGAAATACCATCATTATTAAAAACATTAATAAATCCGTTGTCTTTCAACAAAGAAACTAAAACTACACCTCTAGTAATAGATGGTGCATAATGACAATTGTCTAAAACAATAATTAAACCGGAAGGAAGAACTAAATGATATTCTCCAATAGCTTCAACAGGTGCTGGTAGACCATTGCCCACGAACAGCTGCAAAGCTCCGGGCTTCAGCTTCCTCCTTTTCCTAAGTGCCTGCAATTCATTACAGATATGAGTTCCACAGCCAGTGTCATAAACCCATGATTTACGCTTAGTAAAGGAAAATAATTCAATAGTGAAGATACCTGAAGTACTAGCAACGCTAGCTTGCTTCTTCTTCACATTCAACTCGGCAAGATACTTGGGACAGTTCCTCTTCCAGTGCCCGACTTCATTACAATGATGACAGGTCTGGTCTTTAGCCGGATGCTCTTTCTTAGCCGGAGGGGTTTTCTTTGGTTTGGGAGCATAAGCAGCTTACTTACCCTTGCCTTTACCATCAAACTTGCCTTTAGCTTGGTGCGATTTCTTAGCTTTCTGGATCCGACCCCCCTCTTATCATAAGAACATTTGGGTCATTGGCCTTCTTTGGAATCGTCTTCTCATATTCAATGAGCATAGCATGAAGTTCATTGACGCTTTTTTTCATAGAGTGCTTGGTATAGTTTTGCACAAAACCCTCATATTCCTTCGTAAGGGATTTGAGAATCATGCCAACTTTTACCTCTTTATGATAAGCGTACTCCATCGAATCCAATTTGTAAAAAATGCTCTTCATCTTGAGCACATGACTGCTAACCGATTTTCCAGATTCAAGTTTCATGTCATGGAGTTCCACGACTAAGTCGAACAGTTCCACTCCAGCTTGTTTTTCATACAAGAATTTAAGTTCTGTGATCATATCATATGGAGTATAGAGCTCGAATTGTTTTTGAAGCTCGGGAGACATGCTCGCAAGCATCAAACAAAAAACTTCATTGAATCTAGTGTACTGAATCCTATATTCAGCTTTTTCAGCTGCTGTGGATTCAGCACTTGGTTCGGTTGGCCATTGCCTTTCAATGACATCCATGCGTTCCTCAACTCTTAGAACAATTCTCAGTTGACGATACCAGTCATTAAAATTTGATCCATTAAGCTTTTCTCTTTCAAACATTTGCCGAAAAGCATTGGTGTTTGTGGAAGGATTCATTGCCATCTACAAAACAGATTAAGTTCAAAAATCAGTATTTTCGATAATAAATCCTTAGGAAATCAATTACCCAATGTTTATCAAATAAACAATTAATTTCATTAAGGCTAGGATCCAATTGACATACACTCATTTCATCAGTTGATCTGCTAGAAATGATTGTACTCAAAAGGTAAGTGACGAGCAGTAATTGCATTATATGTGCAATTCCTAGTAAGAATAGGACCTACAAATGACACTTGATTCATCAAGTGATTTGTAGTCATGTTTTGTCCCATCTTTTGCCACGGGTTAAGGTCTCACCGCTTAACTCGCTTTAAGTCGTCCAACCAAGAACGCGCAAATTTGTCCACCACTGTGTACCAGTGAGTGGGATTTGCCATGCAACTGCCATTTCACCACTGTGTACCAGTGAGTAAAACAACAGCCACAAGTGTCCTTTACGAGTTAGGTGGCAATGACTTAAGTTTTGATGCGGAAATGACCCTGAACCATTTCCACAAAAATGGTTGGTTCGTATATTTATTAATCAAAGATCAGCAAGCAACCATGTACCCCTGGATATCCTTTATTGGCATTATACTACTGGTGTATGTTGATCTTGATACTAATTCGAGTATTGAAGTTTTGCAACCAAGACAAAAGTCGTTGGTCTTAAAGTTCATTAGTGACAAAACAAGCCTTGATCAACAACAACTCTTCAGTAACTTCATTTCTATGGATCCTCCAGATGCATTCTCCAGTGAAGATCCTCCAGATGCATTCTCCAGTGAAGATCCTCCAGATGCATTCTCTAGTAAAGATCCTCCAGATGCATCCTCCAGTAAAAGATCCTCCAGATGCAATCTCCAGTCTCCAGTCTCCAGTCTCCAGTCTCTAGTTTCCAGACTCCAGTTGACATGGCAGTGGACCCAATAAAGAAGGAATGGCAGTTGTTGACAGGGATAAGGAAGGCACGTGTGACAACATTATTCCTAACGGTTTGTGGGCCCTTGTGCAGAAGGAATCTTTCTAGAAGCTTTGTCTGTCCTTTCTATTGGTGGATAAATTAGTGGTTGTCCTTAGCACATGACAGCCTTTTATTTATTTAATATTTGTACTTCTTTATTCCTAGGAAATAGCATGTGTGTGGCTATAAATAAGTGCTTAATTTCTCATTGTAAGGCGGTAGTTGATGTTGAATGAAAATTAATAGAGCAACCTCTATTTCTTACAAATCTTCTTTTACCTTTATAGATCTTTTGATCTTGGTGGTTAGAAGTGACCCCTTTATCAATATTTGTGGTGACTTGTTCTTTATCAAATATTGTGGTGAGGTCTTTTAAATCTTCGGTTTCCTTTATCTATAGTCGTGGTGGCTAGACCTTTATCGATTGTAGTGGTGGGGCGGAGTGTTTCCTTTATCCTTGATTTCGGTGGCTTAGCCTTTACGAGTCTTGGTGGTGGATTCTTTATCTCTCATTTTATTTCATTGTCTTGTTGTTGTTTGTTTCATATAAAATCCAGAAAATACCAAAAACAGTCTTCCGCTGTCGTTTTATCGCGTGATTTACGCATCAATTTGGTATCAGAGACAGGTTCAAAAAAAAAAGTTTTCATGACTTTTTGTCCAGGTTTCCAAAAAGGTTTCTTAATCTTTTTATCCGTGGGTTTTTGTTGTTTGATTGTTGGATCAGGTTTCTTTTAAAGGGTTTCTTAATCTTTTAATCCTTGGGTTTTGTTAGTTTGTTGTCCTTTGTTTAGATCTGAATGTGTTTATTCATGAAATTGTGGTTTCCAATTTCAGATCTGATCTCTCTTGTCTAGATCTATTTTTGATTATCTTTTCATTTAGATAATAGAAATGGGTTATAATAGAAATCTTGCTTTAGAGAATTTTCGAAGAGATAGACAGCTTAAATCTCTTGAAAAACAAATGGGGATAATCTTAGATGTGTTAGAAAATCATGTGAGAGAAACAAAAAAGAAAAATTCTCGTAAGAAACTCACTGATTGCAATTTAAATCTCATGGAGATTAGATCAGTCCCTAATTCTTTCAAAAAGATAAAAGTTGAAGTCGATGTTGAACAAGAGCCTATTTATGATGAAGAAGAAATGTGTGATGTTGCTGATGACTTTTTGCTCTTCAAGAGAACTGATCATTCACTTGATATGGATGACGTTCAGCAAGAAGATGATTTTTTCCAACCATGTGTTTATGATGACGATGGTGAAGAAGTAACTGAAGCTGACCTTGATGATTTCTTGATGATTCGGAATGCTAATCATCCTCATGAAGCTGTTGTTGATGAATCTCGGCAAGGAAATATTTTCCAGCCTTGTGTTTGTTATGCTACTGGTGAAGAAGAGCCAACTGAAGCTCCAACCAGATGGGTGTTGGCAAAAGACGTTCATGTGCTGGAAATGTTTAAGGAAGAAAACTTAAGCCTTACTTTAAGGACTTGAGGGCAAGTCCCAAAAAAGAGGGAGAGAATGATGCGGAAATGACCCCGAACCATTTCCACAAAAAAGGTTGGTTCGTATATTTATTAATCAAAGATCAGCAAGCAACCATGTACCCCTGGATATCCTTTATTGGCATTATACTACTGGTGTATGTTGATCTTGATACTAATTCGAGTATTGAAGTTTTGCAACCAAGACAAAAGTCGTTGGTCTTAAAGTTCATTAGTGACAAAACAAGCCTTGATCAACAACAACTCTTCAGTAACTTCATTTCAATAGTGCTCCAGTTGGATCCTCCAGATGCATTCTCCAGTAAAGATCCTCCAGATGCATTCTCCAGTGAAGATCCTCCAAGTGCATCCTCCAGTAAAGATCCTCCAGATCCAGGCTCCAGGATCCAGTCTCCAGTCTCCAGTCTCCAGACTCCAGGCTCCAGTCTCCAGACTCCAGTCTCCAGTTTCCAGACTTCAGGCTCCAGTCTCCAGTCTCCAGACTCCAGTCTCCAGTCTCCAGTTCCAGTCTCCAGATCCAGGCTCCAGGCTCCAGTCCCAGTCTCCAGACTCCAGGCTCCAGTCTCCAGACTCCAGTCTCCAGTTTCCAGACTCCAGTCTCCAGACTCCAGGCTCCAGTCTCCAGACTCCAGCTCAGTCTCCAGACTCCAGTCTCCAGTCTCCAGACTCCAGTCTCCAGTCTCCAGTCTCCAGTTTCCAGACTCCAGTCTCCAGTCCCAGTCTCTAGACTCCAGGCTCCAGTCTCCAGTTTCCAGGTTCCAGTCTCCAGTCTCCAGTCTCTAGTCTCCAGTCTCCAGGCTCCAGTCTCCAGTCTCCAGATCTCCAGTCTCCAGTCTCCAGTCTCCAGTTTCCAGACTCCAGTTGACATGGCAGTGGACCCAATAAAGAAGGAATGGCAGCTGTTGACAGGGATAAGGAAGGCACGTGTGACAACGTTATTCCTAACGGTTTGTGGGCCCTTGTGCAGAAGGAATCTTTCTAGAAGCTTTGTCTGTCCTTTTCCTATTGGTGGATAAATTAGTGGTTGTCCTTAGCACATGACAGCCTTTTATTTATTTAATATTTGTACTTCTTTATTCCTAGGAAATAGCATGTGTGTGGCTATAAATAAGTGCTTAATTTCTCATTGTAAGGCAGTAGTTGATGTTGAATGAAAATTAATAGAGCAGCTTCTATTTCTTACAAATCTTCTTTTACCTTTATAGATCTTTGATCTTGGTGGTTAGGAGTGACCCTTTTATCAATATTTGTGGTGACTTGTTCTTTATCAAATATTGTGGTGAGGTCTTTTAAATCTTCGGTTTCCTTTATCTATAATCGTGGTGGCTAGACCTTTATCGGTTGTAGTGGTGGGGCGAAGTGTTTCCTTTATCCTTGATTCCGGTGGCTTGGCCTTTACGAGTCTTGGTGGTGGATTCTTTTTATCTATCTTTTTATTTTATTGTCTTGTAGTTGTTTATTTCATATAAAATCCAGAAAATACCAAAAATAGTCTTCCGCTGTCATTTGTCGTGTGATTTACGCATCAATTTTATTGGGTCAATCAATTTGATGTGTGATCAAAAAGTTATGTTTGAAGATTCATGCATATCTTCTAAACATAATATGTTTATAAATACAAAAGAGCTCGGTAGCTCCATTTGAACTCACAAAGAAGCGCAAGGGCAAAGGTATGCGATAAACGCGATTTAAAAACCCGCCCTTTTAGGAGGCTAGCGCACTCCGACTTATACCTCTCTTAGAGTTTGTTCAAATGGGTGAGCCGGTGTATCTTTTGATTTTAGGGCACAAATTTTATAAACAAAATCTTATTTCGATATATTTAGTCAAGTTTATTTTTCCAAAAACAATTTTGCACACAATTTTCATAAAAAGGCAAAATTAAACTTACTAAATTTACAACTTAACAATTAAGGTAATCAACCTAATTTTGGTCACTATGGTATAAGATTGGCTCCTCTTTCATATGGAAAAAGACCACATTCATCAAGTTGCCTTGATTGCGTAAGCCAAAATTTCTATAACAAATTATCTACCATAAATAACAAGATGCTGATCTGGAAAATCCAGCAGCTTCATGACCAAATCTGGCCCTGAAGAAGGCCGAACTGGGCTTAGCACAAAACATAAAAGTTGTAGCCCTATGAGTCAAGCATCTACTGTAAAGATTTCAGCTTCTAACTCCTTACGGTTGATTAGTTATGATTTTTTTTAGTGAACTGGTGTCAAACAGGAACTTTCACAAAACATAATCACATTGTCACACAATTAGTTATTCAATTATCTAACATAATTAACCCTAATGATCAAGATTTCATATCAATATATCTAAGTAATAATCATGAATAATTTGCATGAAAAATTCATGATTTTTACTTCTATTTAACAATTAAATAATTAAAAGTACACCATAAACGCATGCAATTATCACATAATAATGCTTAAAGATCAAAACTTGGAATTAGGGTTTTAAAAAAAAAAAAATTTTATTTAGATCTGATTTCGAAACATATATAAATAAATAAAATTAATTTTGTTTCCATTTAATTTAATATTAACCATTATAATAAAATAACAAAATTAATCTAAAATTTATATATAAATTTCGATCCTCATGAACCCTAACCCCCCTTCAAATTTTGATCTTTTTGGTAATTAATCATCACATAGTAGGCTCTGATACCACTGTTGGGTTATATAACAAATTATCAAATTAAATCACAAAGCACGCAGCGGAAGATTTAAACTATGCAACTAATTAATTAACCAAGGAAGAAAACATGTACCTTTAATTGTAGATGATAAAGTAAGAAACTTTATAATAAGGTTTAAAATAAAACCTCTCTACGATCGCACACACGACACGTCAAACAATACCCGAAGATTGCTAGATCTTGAATCACCAAAAGCCTAAAAGCTTTCCAATTTTCTATACACTTGCTCGAATAAAACAAAAGAGAACTCTTTTGTTCTTCTGTTATGTTGAATCCCAAAGCAAACAAAGGAAACAAGATTTATTTAATATAAATCTTATTTGCTTCGTATAAAACCCAAAAGTGTTTTTGTTTGTTTTCGAATTCGTCCGATCGAGAGAAAAGGAACCGAAAAAGAGATTAGAGTTATTTTTTTAGTGAACTGGTGTCAAACAAGAACTTTCACAAAACATAATCACATTGTCACACAATTAGTTATTCAATTATCTAGCATAATTAACCCTAATGATCAAGATTTCATATCAATATATCTAAGTAATAATCATGAATAATTTGCATGAAAAATTCATGATTTTTACTTCTATTTAACAATTAAATAATTAAAAGTACACCATAAACGCATGCAATTATCACATAATAATGCTTAAAGATCAAAACTTGGAATTAGGGTTTTAAAAAAAAAAAAATTTTATTTAGATCTGATTTCGAAACATATATAAATAAATAAAATTAATTTTGTTTCCATTTAATTTAATATTAACCATTATAATAAAATAACAAAATTAATCTAAAATTTATATATAAATTTCGATCCTCATGAACCCTAACCCCCCTTCAAATTTTGATCTTTTTGGTAATTAATCATCACATAGTAGGCTCTGATACCACTGTTGGGTTATATAACAAATTATCAAATTAAATCACAAAGCACGCAGCGGAAGATTTAAACTATGCAACTAATTAATTAACCAAGGAAGAAAACATGTACCTTTAATTGTAGATGATAAAGTAAGAAACTTTATAATAAGGTTTAAAATAAAACCTCTCTACGATCGCACACACGACACGTCAAACAATACCCGAAGATTGCTAGATCTTGAATCACCAAAAGCCTAAAAGCTTTCCAATTTTCTATACACTTGCTCGAATAAAACAAAAGAGAACTCTTTTGTTCTTCTGTTATGTTGAATCCCAAAGCAAACAAAGGAAACAAGATTTATTTAATATAAATCTTATTTGCTTCGTATAAAACCCAAAAGTGTTTTTGTTTGTTTTCGAATTCGTCCGATCGAGAGAAAAGGAACCGAAAAAGAGATTAGAGTTATTTTTTAGTTAGGGTTAATTATTAGGATATATATAGGGTATAAATATATCCCTAATAACTTAACCTTCAAGCTAACTTGGACTAGGGTATAATTAATAATTACATTAATTATTAATTAATATTTAATAATTAATAATTCATATTTATTAACTAAATAATAATTCTAATTAACATATCTAGTTAATAATGTCCAATTATCATTTCTCTCAACTTGGTGATTATAAATATGTAGATACAATATATACATATTACCGGATATCTAAGTGTCAACGCGTGTGACCCCGTAGGCTTAAATACTTTCCGGACATACGTTCATTTTTACGTGATCATATACTAACAGGCTCATTATAACATTTCAGTGCATTCTACTCTGCATCTTGTTCCACGTCTTGGAGGTCCTCCATCCTGAAACTCAAGTATTTCATTGTGTAATGCCGTCTTTTGCATGTAACTACTAACTAGCAGTGCTATGTTGATCTAGGCTACTGAAAAAGTAGAAGAATCAATTGTCATAACTTTGCCTATATGATTCTTCTGTATTCCTTTTCCTTTACTTTTGCTCTTTGCCTTCAGTGGTAGCTTACTAATTTAGGTATAATGCTGAATTTTAAAGACTAATGTTGTGTTTGTTTTGTTTTTCTTTCCAAAAAGATCCTTTTGAGGACTTATGTCTACAGGTGGGTAGACGTTTCATAGGGCTGTTTATTTTCGTTCTCTCTCGTGTCATTCAGATGGGTTATCTACTCTGCCTCTTCAGGGTGTGTTTTTTCTGAAATATGTGCGCATCTTCAATATGTTTCTTTTGGGACTACTTTCATTTGTTAAGTTTGTTGCGTGTTTATTTTTTGCAAATAACTTGGTTATGTGGAGCTAATAAGTGATTGACTACCTTGTTGTGCTTAAGAGTATGAATCGGATGCTTAGAGGAAAAACATTTTTCTTTGAAAGGTGTAAATTATTTGCGAAAGAGAGTCCTTATGGATTTTAAGAGATCCACAATTTAAACCCCTTGATGAGAAACCTCTATTACCGAGAGATTTGGGAGAACATTCATCCAAGTTCATCATAGGTGAAAATTGAATACCCGTCATCCTCAAATATATTAAAGGTAGGACTGAAACCTAAGACCTCTGGTATGTAAATAAATCTCCTTGCCACTGAACCATTTGTTGGTGGTTAGAAGAAGAAGAACACTTAATCACTTGAGCATGTCAAGGTAAAAAATTAGATCATTCTTATAATTATGAGTGCATCGTTTAAAAATTGTGTTTGTTGTTAAGAACTTTATTGTATATCATATTGACAAACATGGACGGGCACAAAACCTCATTCATGAGAGTACGAGACTCTTTCATATGCAGAGCATTTTTTCTAAAGCTGTTTAAGAAAACATGACGTTAGTGTATCAAGCCATGTTGAGGTCTAAACAAAACTTAAAAATGGGGCTATTTATGTTTAAACTTATTCAAAGAGGAAATTAAGAAAGCAAAAATTTATTATAGCTTACTTACTTAATCAGTTGGCAATAAATAAACTTTGTTAAGAAAGTTTGATAATAACTTGATCAGGCTCAAAATTTTATCCTTGAAAAAATTCGACATAAAATTTTTTAAGATAAGAAAAGCATTTTGTTTTTAGAACCGAAGATGAATGGAATATTGGAATTGAGATATGTGTAGCTATACTCATTTGTCATTTTAGTTCGGTTTTTTGTCATTTATATAATAATTTTAGTATCACGAGTTAAATTATATGTTTTTCTTTATTTACTATGTGGTTGCTATTTGTTTGGGAATTTTTACTTGTGACGTTTTTGTAATTAACATTATTTTAATAGTTATTTTAGTACTACGTTTTAAATAATAATGAATACTTTTATACGTTGTTATTTAATATGGTTGAATACTCGTCCATCCTATTTTTATTTCCATTTCAAAATATCGTTATTTTTCATTAATTATATCAAATTTTAATATCTTAATTACAACTTTGTATAATGACGTATTTGATCGCTACTAGACGGAGTTTTCCAAAATTTAAAAAGAAATAGCTAATTAGAATAGTAGCCTTTTTGGGTGAAGTCTCGTAATGATGTTGCTGCTAAAAATAAAAAAATAATAACAAAAAATGTGAAGGTGACAATTGTTTGCGTATTGGTTGAAGTCAAATCTCTTGGTTATTTTGAGTGAAATATCGTGTTAAGAAGGATGAGTTCAATTAAACTCACTGCAATAGTTTCGGGTTTTTGTGATTTATTATTTTCTGTTTTAGTTTATTCAAATTCGATGTATTGTTTTTAGTGTCTTAACTAGATTTTAGACCCGTGTCCAATACTGGACACGAGGCTTATGACATGAGTTACAATATAATAAATATATTTGGATAATAATTATTAGAAATTTTAATTTATAATTAAACTAAATAATGACATAAGCGAGAGTCAATTTGATGAAATCGAGCGATGCGATTGGTCAATAAGTTATTAGTTTAACTGTCTTATAGTATATATCATATATACTCCTTATTAAAGATTATAGGGTGGTGTTGAAAAGTTTATAAATTTGGGACATGCGAATTTACTTATTTGCCCTTACACATATAACTATTGTATACCACTATCTCCATCTCCATTCTCGATTAATTAATGCTGTATTTTTTTTCTCCACTCATATTAATTTTGTGTCTCGGATCACCCTCTCTTTATAATTGTATGTTAGGGTTCTAAAGCTTAGACTTTTGAGACACTAATCACGACATGAAACGCCCCGTCAATAATATCCGTTGCAATGCGCGGATACCATGCTCGTTAAGATTAAGATTAAGATAAGATTAAGATTAAGGTCACCTTTAAAAAAAAGCTAATTAGGAATTGAGAAATGCTACATTGACAAACAAATCTATACTAACATATTTTACAAACACATGTGTCATGATTAGACACCAATAAAATTATTTATCATTTCTCTTTCTTCACTCTCTCTCCTTTCTTTATTGGTCCACGTATGTTTGTAAAACTAGTTAGTAAAAAAGTGTTTGTAACTCTAGCATTTTTCTTAGGAATTAGGTAAGGGTTTATGCCATAAATGAATATAAATGGATCTTGGGGGTTAAATAAGAAAAATCACATATCCATCCTTTAATAAAGTCACGTATAGGCGTATAGCCCTACTATGTCTGTTTTATTATCAGTGTGAGTATAAAGCAAAATCGAAGTGGCATTAAGCTGTAAGCGATCTTTTTAGGTAGCGAATCCTGTACTAAAGCAAAGGTAATAACCCTAATTTAATGATTTTTTTTAATTATATTATGTATTGTTAGGGTTTATAAGTATTTCTGTAATAATTTGGGGGTATTTATATAAAACATACAGACAAATATATAGATATGATGAAGTTTGTTATATATTTTTGATAGATATAATGAGATGTCAGAGATTATTTGTAAGCACATGATCAGTAGTCTAATTGTAATAAGGGGCAACTTTCATGGGTCGGGTAAAAAACTTGAACCCCTTTCGTATGGGAAGCAGAGGCAGGAAAAAAAGCTCCCATCTCTTACCGAATCCAAATATATAATCAAAGCTTTTTATGAATGATGACTAACTTTATAACAATTATTCTTCAAACGAGTTTGAGACAATGACTTAAGACCCAACTTTTAACATTATCCTTCAAAATTTGCCATCGATTATAGAATTTGCAATGATATTATATATTATAGTAAATTAAAACATGTGCCTAGGCCGGAGGTCAGGTTTGCCCCCCTTTGGGAAGGTTAGAGACCGCCTGCAGAACGACCCCCTAAAAGGAGTGAGATTTAAGAAAAATCTTTGCATAGTAGAATATTAAAAAAGTGAATAAAAAGGAAACTATTTTTTTCAAAGTGGCCTGGAAATGAAGTGTATATAAGGCATCAGCTTTTAAAAACAATGTACACTTGAATTTTGTGTAGAATAGGATGTTAATTGATGATAAGACTTGTTTTAACCAAATACATAATTGACTATGATCAACACTAGAATAAAATTATATTTGACGTTTTTATATAATTAAGGCCAACATTTATAACCAAGAAGGCAATCCACCTGATCAATAAGATGGTTATGTTTTTTTGGAAAGCAGTTGGCAGAAGGCTATAGAGTTTGGGATTACAACGTTCAAAAGGAAGCTAGGCTTCATCTGGTTCTTCGTCTACTTGCCCGAATGGAGGTTTCAGTCCGCAAGACTAATAAAGGAAAAACGTTTACTCTGCAAGTTCAAGATTCTGACGATGGAGTGGAGATCTCTGTCAAGACGAAAAAAGGAAAAACGATGACTTTAGACTTTGACACATGTGATTCCATTGAAAATGTAAAGTTCATTTTGGATGATAATGCGAATATGGTTTTGAGGATGAGGAAAGTGATACAGATATTTGTCAGCTTACGATCTGGAAAGACAGTCCCTGTGGAGGTCGAGAGGTCAGACACTATTGAAAATGTGAAGGGAAAGATCATCCAGTACATGGGTAGCGTTTCACCTGATTGGTATAGGCTAGTATACAATGGGACTTACCTTGAAGATTGTCAGACTGTTGAGTACTATAATATTCAAGACGAGTCTACTTTGAGTTTGAGGCAATTTGTGAAGTTATTCGTCAGCTTGATTTCTGGAAAGACAGTCCCTGTGGTGGTCGAGATCTCAGACACTATTGAAAATGTGAAGGAGAAGATTAATCAATACATGCCAAGCGTTTCACCTGATCGGTATAGACTTGTATACGATCGGACTTGCCTTGAAGATCGTCAGAATATTGAGCATTATAATATTGAAAACGAGTCTACTTTGAGTTTGAAGCTATTTATGCAGATATATGTCATCTTGATATGTGGAAAGACAGTCCCTGTGGAGGTCGAGATATCAGACACTGTTGAAAATGTGAAGGGGAAGATTATTCAGTACATGGGAAACATTTCACCTTATTGGTATACGCTTATGTATAATGGGAATTACCTTGAAGATTTTCGTAACATGGAGCATTATAATATTCAAGACGGGTTTGCTCTTAGTTTGAGGCTATTCATGCAGATCTTCGTCAAGACTTTGACAGGGAAGACCATCACTATCAATGATGTTCATAACCTGGATACTGTCGATAATGTCAAAAAAAAGATTCAGGACAAGGAGGGCATTCCACCTCATGAGCAGAGGCTTATATTTGCAGGTAAGCAGCTAGAAGGAGGACTGACTTTGGCTTCTTATAATATTCCAACGCAGTCTACTCTTAATCTTGTTCTGCGTCTTAGAGGATGAAAGTAGGGTATTTGTTTCTGGTAATGTCTTGTTTTGGGATATGTTATTCATCCTATCTGGTCATGTTTTGCATGTAACTTGCAGTTTGTTGATTTAGGCTACTGAAAAACCAGTAAAATCAAATATAATTCTATCATAACTTCGTTTATGTGATTTTTCTCTATGCTTTTTCCTTTAATCTTCTCTATGCTTTCTAATTTTCTTCACTTTTTGAGGACTTAGGTGGAAAGACGATTTATCTTCTTTGTCTACATGCATTTTCCTAGACTTGTGAACCCTATCCATTCAATGTTTGCCACATGACATAAGCATTTCTGGTATACACATCTTTTATCCTCAATCGCCCACATGTCTGAGTCGTATATTTGGGCTAACCTTTTTTGTGCTTAGAAGTTTTGGCTTTTGTTTCAGAATCATGTAAATTTATTTTGGTTTGCAGAACAAGGAAAAACTTTTCTGATGCAAAAATATAGTCATTAAGCATTGCCAAATGAAATCCTGGTTACCTTCTTTAAATTGTTTTTTTCAATTCTTTTTGTTACTGAGAGTTAACTGTTAGCTGGACCTAAACGTAGTTCACTATAAGTCACATGGATTCTAATACTTTATAGAGTGGAAGACTAAAGTTTGCATATAGTGATCAGATTTCATATAAATTTTAGCGACCACTGTGTCACCATAGTTTCATAGCTTGCCTACATACTAATTTAGATATGATTGCTTTTTTCTGTTTGCCTTATATACTAATTTAGATATGATTGTAAGTCGCTTCCTGAGCGTGCAAGTCTTGTGGGCCCGGAATGGGGGATCTTGATAGATACAGGTAGAGTGAACCCGAATCCTTTCTTGGGCAGCGTCACCAGTTGTTCATTGTGTGTGCATTGGTTCTTCTTGAAGGGTTATGCAAGTTCCAAAGAAAATCTGGGTTATGGGTTGCCAAACAAAACCAGCTTTTTGTTAGATATGATGGTTGTTTAGCTAGATTTAACTTGTTAAATTGAAATTCGTTTTAGTCATTTGTTAGCCTGATGATACATTTTCTAATATTGTCTTTAGGTTTTTTATCCTCATTCTTTTTTTCTTTTTTTTTGTTAGGTTTAATGTAATATAGCTTCTATTGTTTGAACAGCATATTGCTTTCTGTGAAATTGTATTATGTGGTTCTGTGTTCGCAGAGGATATTAATGAAAGTATCTAGTTATGGTCATTTTCGCACGCTAATGATCGTGTTCTTCCCTAATCTGCTATTGATGGTCCTGCATAAAGGTAGCGAAAAGGGTGGGTTGGATAATGGTTAGATATGGGTATTGGGTCAAAATGGGTTTGGGTTGAGTCAATTCTTCTGAAATATATTACAATCTCAAAACAAAAATATGAACAAAAGTTAACAGAAATTGAACATTACTTAAAGACCACTGGTACAGTTTAAAAGTAAAAATGAAAGAAGTATTTAAAAGCACACCATTACTTTTTTTTTCCGAACTATGATGTTATATTCCAAAATCAATAGGAAGCTCAAGAGCTACCTAAGTAATTACAAGACAAGAAGAGGATTTAACAACTAATCCTCCCATCTAATATTTGTTCTACAATCTACGATTTCTATATGTTAGGATTTATGAACATAAACAAATAACAATTCACGAGTACGCAGCGGATAAGAACGTATATGCAATCATATTAATTAACAAAGAAGGAATCGAATGTGTACCTTTTAGCGTAAGCTTCCAATAAAGATATAATAATAATGATATTATTATTATTAGGGTTTAAAGTAAAACCCCTCTACGATCGCACACTTGACACCCCTATATCGTATGCTAGTACCCGATCACGATCAACAACCCTTTGTCTATACCCCTTGGTCGAATAAACCCCAAAACCGAAAACCCTTTTTCTTCCCTTTGGCCGATCGAACAAGAGAGAGGAGAGGAGAGAATTCTACAACTAATTGTCTTGTGAATGTATGTGAAAACCCTTGGAATTAGCCCTCTATTTATAGGCTTAATTGTAAGGGTTTTTACCTTGGTGGACAAGCAATCCTAAAGGCTTTACAAGCCTTAGAATTTTCGGCCCTATGGTGTGGAATTAGGAAACAATACAAATTCCTAATTTCACTTAAACACCTCATCTTTTAATTAATTAAACACTATTAAACATTTAATCTAGTTTAATTAATCATTTCATGATCATATTAATTAATATATTACTTTAATACATTAATTAATCTTACATGGACATTTACTTGGTGGACGATGGAACATCCACTTTGTTGGCCGTTGCCATCTCCTTACATCTTTGTGATTGTCCATCCTGAATCTTTAATATAATTTTATGTTCAAAAAAACACTTCTGCAAGCTTAAAACCGACCCTATAACAAGCAAAGTTGAATCTGTAAGAAAAACCTCTTTTTATAGAGGCGAGAGTTCGACCCTCACTTCCTACGAAAATGGTCGGGATTTTCTAGAAGTAATTCGCTCTACTTTCAAAAGTAGACGTAAGGTTGTTTATAATTCGCCTATTGTTGACTGTCACAAGCTCAAATATTTTAAAATTGTAGTGTTTCGGACTATTTAAATTGTTTGGAGTATCGATTTATTTTCTCAAGAAAAAATTACATATAGGTGTCACCTCGATAAGTGTTTTGGACTATTTAAAATAAGGATATGGATCCTCTAAAGTTACTTTCAACTTTACCAATAAAGTTGGAGACATCTTGACCATTAGATTAAAATCAATGGTCATGATTCAAAAGTCATCTTTTAATCTTAACCTTTGATTTTAATTCAATGGTCAAGATTCCTAACTTTTCTAATTTTGAAAGTATTCAAACTTGGCTCAAATAGCTTTATGGGGGTCAGAACAAAAAACGTGTCTTTTATGGATTAAAACTTGGCAAAAACATCTATTGTGGGGTCTCCGTTATATTTTAGACGGAATGTTCCGTCTGTTCCGTCTAAAACATAACACAGATCTTCCAATTGCAAAGTTTTTGCCCACAAATGACGTATTTTGTAATTTATAGAATAAAAACACTTTGGAAGAGATGGTTTTTGTTTTGCTTCCGGATAATCTTCCTACAAGATAAAGTGATGTGACATAATTTACTTTAGGATAATAACGTGGAGTATGATTTTGGGTTATTTGGCTCATGTTTGCATTACTCTAAACAATTACACTTAGGCTAACAAGAATTCTTATATCATTATCATATATTTGCAAGTTAATTAACATTATGTCGTACCCAAGTTAAATTAACTAAATTAAAAATTAAAAGAAAAAAAATGGTTTTGACAGTATCCATAACACAAAATGGTTTGAAAAATAATAAATAAGATAAATGAGTATACATAAGTTAGTACGTATTAATTATACTATATTATAGGTAAGATAATGTTGATGTAAATGTTTACGTCGATTTTACATATACGGGTAACATAAACCATCTCTTCCAAAGTTTTTGTGTTATATAAATTGCAAACTATGTGCTTTGTGGCTAAAACTTGGCAAAAATATCTATTACGGGGCCTCCGTTAACTTTTAGATGGAACAGACGGAACATTCCGTCTAAAAGATAACGGAGACCCCTCAATAGATGTTTTTGCCAAGTTTTAACCCACAAAGAACACGTTTTTTGTTCCGACCCCCATAAAGCTATTTGAGACAAGTTGGAGTACTTTTCAAACAATTTGGCCTAAAATAAATTGTATTTTTCAAATAAAAATACACAACAAAATCAATTTGGTTTATAAAAAGTGATATCAATTTCAACACTAAAAAAGACATAATTATAGCTAACTAAAAGCAATTGTGTATTTTAGTATATTTTACATATACTTTACTTAACTATTTAATATTTAAATTATGACATAATAACTGAAAATAGGAAAAAAACCAACGAACAAAAACTGAAGCACCATACCGACCCATAACCGAATTCAATGGTTTTTTATTTTCACAAACCGAAAACATTGGTTTTTGATTTTTGACAAAAACCGAACAATCTCACCGTTTTTAACCGGATGAGAGGGTTATATTGGTCTCGCATAACACAATTAAGCTTGGATTTCAAACCTGGATTTCAAAAACTTTTGTCAAACGGCGTTTAAAACGTAGCGGAAAAGATCACTTAAAAACTGCCCCATCCGTAACCGGATAGTACCTTTCATAAATTGGTGTTACTAAAGTGCATCATCAAAACAATATAAATGAAATCCAAGTCTTGGCACCAACATAAATGTCATTCATTATTACATGTATCATAAACGTAAATAATGTAGCCGAAACATAGGCTATGGGAAGTCTAAGCATTCAACAATCTATGCTAGTCTTCTTTATTGCATCTACCCATCTCACAAGCTAAACCTTTTGTCTAGCTCAAACCTGCTTATCCTGAAGGACACAACATTTTCATAAAAGCAAGTGTTATTTTATAAATTAGCTAAGTAAGATACACGCATTTTACAAAACGTTCTTCATTTTACTTTCAGAAAACTAGCTTCTTCGTATTTTATACATCAAATCATGATCACATTACATATCATCCACAAACATCGTAAGATAATCCCATCCTTACTTGTTCCCACATCCCATCACATTTCGTATCATATTAACATATACTTGCAACGCTAACGTATCATCATATCATATCAACATATACTTACAACTTAATCAACTTATCAACTCAACTTATCTTCTTATCAACTATCAACTTATCAACATGTCAACTTATCTTCTTATCAACTTATCAACTTATCAACGTATCAACTTATCAACGTGTCAACTTATCTTCTTATCAACTTATCAACTTTAATCAACTTTAAGCAACGTATCAACTTATCAACATGTCAACTTATCTTCTTATCAACTTATCAACTTATCAACTTATCAACTTATCAACTTATCAACTTATCATCTTATCAACTTATCAACTTTGATCAACTTTAGTCAACGTATCAACTTATCAACGTGTCAACTTATCAACTTATCAACTTATCAACTTATCAACTTATCAACTTATCAACTTTAATCAACTTTAAGCAACGTATCAACTTATCAACATGTCAACTTATCTTCTTATCAACTTATCAACTTATCAACTTTAATCAACTTTAAGCATCCCGTTACGCTTTTAACATTGGTGGTTAGTCACTCCACCCAGGAATACTAGATCAACAACTATGCCGCAAGAAAACACTCAAGCGACCACTTATTGTATCCCGTCATGATTGTTAGTCACTCCACCCGGAAATACTAGATCAACGACCATGCCGCAAGGAGCCACTCAAGCGACCACATACGCACTAGCTTTTCAACTAGCACGGGTTAAGCTTAACACAACTTATGCTCGAGACTTCTTATCTTTATTAGCTTAGGCTACACTTTCACCTAAACTAATCACTTTTATTCATCTTTCTTTACTTTATATTAGCTTAGGCTACACTTTCACCTAAACTAATCACATACATCTTACTTTACTTTATATTAACTTTAGGTATATTCATTACCTAGTTAATGTCACTTCTACTTCAACGTTTAATTACACTAACGTGCACAACTCATAACATTTCTTTCGTGTATCTAGTGAACTAGACATTTCATACTTAAGAGCCACATATAAGTCATCACATATCAACATCAAGTCATAACAACGAAATGAATCAATAACACATATCATATTCATAGCAACATCAACGTAAGCATTATACTACAGATGCATATAATTACTTCAACTTTAAACGTCATCACAACGTAATTAACTACTTCAACATGCATATGTTCCCATATAACCTCCCGCATAACCCAGATAACCCAACACACATAAGATAATCCGATTAAGAGGTTAATTAAAGAAAACTACTTTTGTTGTGCCTCCAGCGTGATAAAAGTCATGTATCTTACCTGATGACGAGCACAACGATCAATAAGCAACTTTAAAGTATCTTGTTCGAGTTCCCGACTACCTATCACACACATATAATCGACATGTAACATAAACGGGACCTTAAAGAACATCTCCAAGTTCCCTAAACATCAACATAACTTATACCTAAGGTCTATGGGTCAAATGAGCACTAAAACAAGCCTAAACGACCACCAGACAAGAATATGCACCGCATGCCCCTTCTATGCGCCGCATAAATCACTTTTTCAGAGATCAGAAAATCCCAGACCCCATTTGTGCACCGCATGGAATCCCCATGCACCGCATATCGGGGTTCGACCAGCAACTTTGATTTCGTTTCATCTTAAACTCCTTTCAAACGAATTCCAAACCTCCACCACGACTTATACCCATTAAAATAACATTAAATAGGTCACAATTAAGCCTTTGAAAACATCAATTGATCCTTGAATCAAATACAACAATGATTCACTCTTTAAAACACCCGAAAAACGTAAAATCGGTAACGTTTTGATCAAAAACTCAATACGTCAAGTGAGTTTCCAATTAACCACCTGGAATAGGCTTTAATACATCTAATCAACATAAGTCATCATTAAAGTTTGCAACTTGATGTTGTTAACCAATTCAATTAACGATTCAATTCACGAAAACGTCGTTTTTACCCGAAAACATCAAGATCAAGCAACCCCAACCCTCATGTCCGAATCTACAGGGACAAAACCTAATTTAAAACTTAATTAACAATCAATAGATGATGCTATACCTGTAGGGAAGATTAACGGATCGAAAAGCAAGCGAAATCCCTTCCGAAATCCCCCGAAATCGACTATAACTTGAAGAATTGACCTAGGGTTTTGTATGTAAGAAATTTCTAGGGTTTGGATCTGATTCCCAGCATTAAGGTCGTGCCTTATGCCTTATATATGATGGAACAACTTTCAAAACTTTACATCTAGGCCATCGCACTTCGTTACAACTCGTTTCGTCACTTAACTGCTCGTTTAACACATACGGGAACACTTAACGACTCGTATATCCCATCGGGAACACTAAATACTTTATTAAACATTATCTACTTTACTTTCATTACATTAAATCACTTTAACACATATCCCACGTTAATTATTTAATTCACACAAACACATATAAAACACATATTAACTAACGGTCACTAACGACGAGTTAACGGTCAATGTCAAAAAGTTTTGGGATGTTACATTATGGGTATGTTTGGCAAAACTAGCTACTAGCTGGTGGCTGTAAGCTGGTAGCCGGTGGCTGTAAGCTGGTAGCTGGTAGCTGATAGCTGTAGCTGCAAGCTGGTAGCTGAAGCTTTTTTGATATACTTAGATGTTTGGCAGCGTAGCTGTAGCTTTTAATAAAATGTGTAAAATGACAACAATAGACATAACTAAAAATAGTTAGTAGAAATTATTATATATATGAGGTTAAAATATATATATATATTATTATTATATATATATATATATATTATATAATATATGATGATACAATTATATTTATATAGAGAATAAATATGTGCTGTTAGATACCTAAGTTTGGATATAGAACCCTTACATATAGTACATTTCTATATATATATATATATATATATAGGTTGTGATATATATGTAAATGTGTGTATATATATATCCGGTAACATATATATATATCAAATGTTTAACTTCCTCTTTGATTGATTAAAATATATATATATATTATTATTATATATATATATATATAATATATATATCAAATGTTTAACTTCCTCTTTGATATGAGTTAAAATATATATATATATTATATATATATATATATATATAATATGGGGTTGGTTATTGTAAAACAAGTATTAACGTAAAACAAATAAGACAAGATCTTGACCCTTAGATCATGATAAAATTGATGCACGAAGATTCACGAAGTACATGTATATATATTGATGCACAATGATTTTCATGATGCACGATGATTTTCAGTGAAGAGAAACCTATTGTTTTATTTGTTTTACTTTAATATTGTTTTATTTTACCTAAAACCTATATAATATTATAATATGGCTATACTTGATTTTTACGTAAATTTATTAAAGAAAAAAAAAACTCAAAATGATGCCTATAAATTGGTAACAGTTGGATTCCTACACGGCTACACTTAATATATGAATATGAATATATAAAATTCATATAAAACAAAAACTATAATGCTATGTAATGTTAAACGTATCATTCTGCGATCAGAGGATGGCTTTTTATGTAATTTCCTTAGTTAAAAGCTTCTAACGCTTGTCATATTAGCGTTTGAAATATATAGAGGCTTTTTATCCCAATTTAAAAACTTTGAATCTCCTTCATCCAAACGAAACTTTTTGTTGAGTAGACGTTTTACCTAAAAGCTTAAAAGCTCCTAAAAGCTGCTTGCCAAACACACCCTATATTTTTTTTTTATAAACGGTCACTTGTTCTAAGACCCAATGGTTATCGTACAAAACAAATTGAATATGTTTATATTTAAAATGGCATAATTATTATTTATCAACAAAATGATCATCTAACGAGACACTAGAAATCAAAGTACAATAAATACAATTTAGAATACCCGAAATTACACATTTAAATTCATCTCAGAAATTTAATTACTTAGAAAAAAAAAATTATTTATATATATAAACACACTAAATAGTGTGAATCGTTTTTCGAGTCGACATTTTTTCTTTTCTTTTTCTTTAGGTTATTTTTATTGTTTAATAACACTGATCGTTTACCAATGAACCCACATTATGTATAGTTGATATAATTGTTTTTAAAAGCAACATTTCTTGTATAGATGTTTTAAAAGAATATATAAAATCAAATATATTGTTTTTGTTTATAATTTTTTAAAGTAGTTAGGTTTTTTTCTTGTTATACCTTTTTTTGTTTTTATCATACAGATTTTTATTTATTCATATTCACATTTTCATATAAGGAAAATGATAAATTCTCTTAATAAATAGCTTAATAATCCTCCTAATAACCTTAAAAGATGACAAGTGTAATCTATTCATTCTCTTTCTTAATCTCATCCATTAATTTTGACAAGTGTCATGATCCAACTATTAGAAGGATTATTATGCCAACTAATTATGAGGATTTATCATTTTCTTTTCATATATGTTGATACAGTAATATTTGTCCAATATAAAACAATAAGTCAACTTAAATGGTACCTAACGTTTGCGCGATATTGTTGGTTTGATACATTTCCTTTCAAAATTAATTGGATCATACCTAATGTTTCCAAAAGTCCACTCGGACCATACTGGAACCAAACGCCGTTTAATGGCCGTAAAAAACTCCCTCACGTGAGGGGTAAAGATGTAATATCACGTTTCTTAATTACTTAAATGGTACTTAACGTTTGCACGATATTGCTGGTTTCATACCTAATGTTTAGTTATTAATTTTTTTTTATTTTTTTGTATTTTTTTTTATTTTGAAAGGTAAATTTCGCTTTAAGCCAATGTTTTAAAAACCGGTATTTTAGTCATACCGATGTGAAAAAAATTCTGGTATTATCGGTATTACCGAAAATACCGGCTGGTACGACTATTTTTAATTTGTTTTATTTTTTTATAAAAATTCTCCAAAACTTGTTACAATTTAACGAAAATAGTCAAAATGCACTTATAATCTACTCAAAAATAATACCAAATAGGTATTTCATAACAAAATATAAGTTTTAAAGTTCACAAAGAACCAAAAATAGCAATAAAGTATCATAAAAATAATTTTAAAAAAACTTCAAATTTTCTTTTTTGAAAATATCGAAAATACCGCAACGGTAATACTGGAAAATAACAGAAATACCATAAATACCTGCCGGTATATACTTGTATTTAAAACATTGCTTTAAGCTTCGTGTCGCGATTCACACTAATAGAAAACTGGCGTATTCCCACGGACAAATCCGTGGGAAATTGACCATTTCCCACGGATTGTGGCCGCCGTTAAAAGTGGCGTGGGAAATAATTTCCCACGAATTTTCCCACGGCCACAAAATATTTCCCACGGTTTTCCCACGAAATTTTTTAATTATTTCACACAGATTTGCCACGGAAATATATTCCCACGGATTTTCCCACGGCGATACTAACGGATTTCCCACGGAATTTCAACAATATGTTTTTTATTTTTCCTACGGAATTTAGTTTCCCACCGATTTCACACGGATTTTCTTTCACACAGATTTCCCGTTTCCCAAAGATTTCCCACGGAATTTTTTAAATTATTTCACACAGATTTGCCACGGAATTGTTTCCCACGAATTTCCAACGGAATTGTTTCCCACGGATTTCTCACATGTTAATTTCCCACGAGATATTAATTTCGTATTTCCCATGGATTTCCACGGACGCCATTTTTGAATTAATAATAGAATTTTATATTTTTTCCCCATTTTCTTCCCTGTATAATTAAATATATATTCAACTACAAAAGTAATCAATCAATATTCAAACTACTAAAATGCATAATAATCCATTACCTAAATTCAAAATACATCCATCAACAAAACATTCATAAACATCATTTAAAAGTTAAAGTTTTTTGAAATAATTCAAACTAACAAATTTTTAATAAATCCTAATACTTAGGCCGGTGGTGTCGGTAGCGTCATATCGGGTAAGAACTTCATCATGGCGGCAATGGTGGCTTTCATTTCTTTTGTTTCGGCTTCACTTTTTGCTTTCAATTCTTCTAGTTCCTTTTTTTGCTTTTCTTCACGCTTTTTCATCTCGTCAATCTCCTTTTGTTGTGTCTCATGTCTTGCTTGCATCTCCTCCAAACTTTGGGTCAAAATTTGTACCTACAAATAATAACACTCATATATTAACATAGATAAAACCATCCTCTATATAAAACTAAAAACTATCCCGATAATTAATTAACACATCAAAATATTCCTAAAACAACGAGTGCTTTAAAAGAAGCTAAAATGACACTTAAAACAACCCGTGCTTCACATCTCCATTCCCTTAAAACTCTTGAAAACTTGAAAGAAGCAGCCCAATAACTATAAATATTCAGCCCACAAACTTTAGCCCATAGCCAAACATCATCCAAAATAAGATCAGACCATCCAAAAACAATCCAAATCCAAAACCAGAAAACTCACAAAAATCCACATAAAACACATCATATTCATTAACAACCAGAGGCCATGCTTTCAATATAGATGTAATATTTATGTATTGTCTTATCATATATAGTGCGAACGTGTAAGTACTATTATGCTTTCATGGAGTTTTGTTTAAAAACTGTATTTTTTATATAACAGCAGCCTCATTACAGGTCTTAACTATTTGTTAAAGCTACTGATATGTCATATATGTATATATATATACATATAGGTGAGACTAGTTGTGAATCCTACCTTTTTAACTAGCTCGTAACTTAGTTTTAACAGAAAATACGATTGGTTTTTAATGAGTTTGGGTCGTTTATACATCAGCAGTTTACTGAATTTTGTATACAAGTACTATTAACTTTTATTAACTGTTTCGAGGTCATAGCATGAGATTTATTTTATAACAGTAATAATAACAGTCCTTGATATCGTTTTCTTTAAACATCGAGTCTACAAGCACCTGGAGTTAATGGCATCCAGGAGGTTTCAAACTCTTTTAAATATACCCAGGACTTAGCGGTAGAGAATTTTTGAAACAACCACGAATCAATCTAAGTAACAATTAGATGTTCTAGCTTGAACTATCTTATACTTTCAAAGTCACAGTATGGCTGATTGGTACCTACATTTCTGGCAGATCAGATAGTATGCTATACAATTATATACTAAATGTAGTGTCGTTCAAACTCTTACACTTTCTACTTGGCAGCAAGTGATAACTTAATAAAACACCTCATAAAATTTCTAAAATCAGATTATACACCCCATAAAACACCCAAAAATCAGAATTCCAATAAAAGTGAAACAACCAAAGACACAACCCTAAACCAAGAGACCTATAAACTAAAAGAAACTGAAAGAAACTGGACAAGAACCTTATAACCTTATAAACTAAAAGAAACTGATGACGAGTTCAACTTATCGGCCATAACCATATTGAGACTTGCAAACTAGCTAAATTCCAACACTATAAACACTTACTATGGGGTAGCAAAACAACAAGCAAAGTAACTATACACAGGGAGTAAAGGGTCTACTGAGCAACCCTAAGCATCGAGGAAGTATCAACCGAGCAATTATAATCATTCAATCTTTCCTATTTGCAACAATCATAATCATATACAAGTGTGAGTTAATAAACAAACCTGTGGCTGTTGTTGTGTAGCATATGAGGTACAAGTGCTGAGTGAAGATGGTGTACCCGTCAGCACATAACGATTTTTTGAAATTCGTGGAAATCTTTCCCACGAATTACCCACGGATTGTCTAAACGATTTTTTAAAAATATTTCCCATAAAATTCCCACGGATTTCCCACCGTCTTATATAATCCGTGGGAAATTTGTGGGAAATACTTCCCACGGATTACCCGCGGACTATCCTAGAAAAATTTGTAAAAAAATTTCCCATGGAATTCCCACCAATTACCCACGGAAACATATAATCCGTGGGAAATCCGAGGGAAAATCGTTCCCATGGATTATCCACGGATTATCTAAACATATTTTTGAAAAATATTTCCCACAGATTTCCCACGGTTAAGATATATCCGTGGGTAATCCGTGGGTAAATTCTTCCCACGGATTTCCCACGAATAGAGAAACATTTTTTGTATGTAATTTCCCACGGATATTTTCTATCTGTGGGTAATCCGTGGGTAATTTGTGGGAAATATTTCCCACGGATTACCCACGGAAGTTAGAAAATATTTAATAAGTGAAAGTTCCCACGACTTCATATTTGTGGGAAATTCGTGAGAAATATTTTGAATACTTTTTTACTTCCCTTGGATTTCCCACGGATTTCCCACGGATATTTGTTTGGTGGGTATTCCACGTGGGATCCGTGGGAAAATTTCCCACGGATTTTTTCCGTGGGAAAATTTCCACGGATTTTCTTCCGTGGGAAAATTTCCCACGGATTTCTTGTCCGTGGGAAAATTTCCCACGGATTTTCTTCCGTGGGAAAATTTCCACGGATTTTCTTCCGTGGGAAAATTTCCCACGGATTTTTTGCCGTGGGAAAATTTGTGGGTATACACAGATTCTCTAGTAGTGTCGAAAGCAGGAGATCTAGCATACGTTATCGTTACAAAAAAAAAAGACAACATATGTTAGACCTATCGCAACACGAAGTTTCAAGCGAAATTCACCTTTTAAAAAAAATTAAAAATAATAAAAAAATTAATAACTAAACATTAGGTATGAAACCAGCAATATCGTGCAAACGTTAGGTACCATTTAAGTAATTAAGAAATGCGATATACATTTTTACCCCTCACGTGCAAGTCACGTGGGAGGGTTTTTAACGGCCATCAAACGGGTTTGGTTCCAGTTGAGTCTTTATTAATTCAATGTTGATTTCATTTAACGTTATATCGAGATCTTAGCGTATTTCTTCCTTATTATTTATCTTGAATTAATTGGGGATTTATATGTGTCTTTAATGGTAGTTATTGATTACGTATATTTCATTTTGATTGTTTGGGTACAAACAATTGGATCTATGACGGGTACAGTAGATAATCGTTCATGATAATAGGGAGAAATGTGTTAACGGTTGGGTACAATCGATAGGTATAATTGTTATCTAAATAACCAAACCAATTGTTTGATTAGGGAAGTTATAAAAGATGTCTTGGGGTACCGGTCTTTGTAACGAAACTAGTTTAAGCAAGAGAGTCAAATCATGTCTTAAACTTGACAGGTACGGGGTTGGTGCTTAGTTTGAGTCTCGGTTATTAATTCAATGTTGATTTCATTTAACGTTATATCGAGATCTTAGCGTATTTCTTCCTTATTATTTATCTTGAATTAATTGGGGATTTATATGTGTCTTTAATGGTAGTTATTGATTACGTATATTTCATTTTGATTGTTTGGGTACAAACAATTGGATCTATGACGGGTACAGTAGATAATCGTTCATGATAATAGGGAGAAATGTGTTAACGGTTGGGTACAATCGATAGGTATAATTGTTATCTAAATAACCAAACCAATTGTTTGATTAGGGAAGTTATAAAAGATGTCTTGGGGTACCGGTCTTTGTAACGAAACTAGTTTAAGCAAGAGAGTCAAATCATGTCTTAAACTTGACAGGTACGGGGTTGGTGCTTAGTTTGAGTCTCGGTTATTTAATTCAATGTTGATTTCATTTAACGTTATATCGAGATCTTAGCGTATTTCTTCCTTATTATTTATCTTGAATTAATTGGTGATTTATATGTGTCTTTAATGGTAGTTATTGATTACGTATATTTCATTTTGATTGTTTGGGTACAAACAATTGGATCTATGACGGGTACAGTAGATAATCGTTCATGATAATAGGGAGAAATGTGTTAACGGTTGGGTACAATCGATAGGTATAATTGTTATCTAAATAACCAAACCAATTGTTTGATTAGGGAAGTTATAAAAGATGTCTTGGGGTACCGGTCTTTGTAACGAAACTAGTTTAAGCAAGAGAGTCAAATCATGTCTTAAACTTGACGGGTACGGGGTTGGTGCTTAGTTTGAGTCTCGGTTATTTAATCAACTAATTTGGGTTTGAACTTCATTTATGTGCAATCTGGACATGTGTTGAGCGAAGTCAAGATGGATGACCTTTAAATTATTGTTTAAAACAAATTCTCTTTGCGATTAATCCTTTGGGATTACTAATTATAAACTAATTTTGCAACGTGACAATTCGGTCACAACCCCCCTTTTTGATTAGAATTACTTAATGTCTACAATTACTTAGTTTTTGTCCCTGTGTTCGATCATGGACTTACCTTTTAGCTATACTATATACGAACGGGTCCACTGCCCGAGAGTGTGTAGTAGTCAGTTTTAGGGTATTTTTTGTTTTAATTTTTAAACTCGATTTCACACATCAATAACTTGATTATATAAATTCAACTCCATTTCGTGGGTAATCCGTGGGAAAATTTCCCACGGATTTTTTGCCGTGGGAAAATTTGTGGGTATACACAGATTCTCTAGTAGTGTCGAAAGCAGGAGATCTAGCATACGTTATCGTTACAAAAAAAAAAAGACAACATATGTTAGACCTATCGCAACACGAAGTTTCAAGCGAAATTCACCTTTCAAAAAAAATTAAAAAAAATAAAAATAATTAATAACTAAACATTAGGTATGAAACCAGCAATATCGTGCAAACGTTAGGTACCATTTAAGTAATTAAGAAATGCGATATTACATTTTTACCCCTCACGTGCAAGTCACGTGGGAGGGTTTTTAACGGCCATCAAACGGGTTTGGTTCCAGTATGGTCCAAGTGGACTTTGGCTTATTATAACATTCCAATGCATTCTACTATGCATCTTGTTGTGCGTCTAATTAGTGGTACTCCATCCCGAAACTTAAGTATTTCGTTGTGTAATGTCATTTTGAAAAGTGGTTTAACATACAACACTTTGATACATAAATTTTAATACATATAAATATAGTATTGAGCGTTATGGTTATACATTTGAAATGAAATTGTTTCACAATAATAATATACATAGAAATGACTAATATAATTGTAATTTTATTAATCTGTGTTCAAAAATATATATTTAAATTTTGTTGCAATAAAAATCCTTGATCTTCCCTTGTAGATAGAGTCGAACTTAACTCCAAAGAAAGATTTTGAAATCTAGATATCATTAAAAG
This sequence comes from Erigeron breviscapus, assembly GCA_034093135.1. Taxonomy (NCBI): domain Eukaryota; kingdom Viridiplantae; phylum Streptophyta; class Magnoliopsida; order Asterales; family Asteraceae; genus Erigeron; species Erigeron breviscapus. Next base: position 233,207,648 of record CM067167.1, on the reverse strand, counting down.
CTGTGATGTGGAAAGTTTGAGCATTATTTTAAGATTAGCAATCACATATGTTAATTTAAAATTTCTATGTTGGATATAACTTAGAATATTGACTAAACTATCAATGGGGTAAAAGAAAAACACCAATGTTATCGACATCATATAATCATATAGGCCCACATATGAAGGCTGCATATTGCACATCGAAACTAGATAAAGACAAATTGAGAAATTATATCTTATAATCTATATGTGGTGATGGTGAGTCGCCAGATATGAGTTATATGCGGTGTTTGTTCAGAAGTTTTAAAACGATAGATAAGACTATAAAGTTCCCACCCACTTAACATTTTCTAGAATTTTGTATAAACTTTAGCTATATGTATATAGCATATACACGTAACTTTAAGAAATATATGTTAAAAGATGTAACAATTAAGGTTAACTCAGTTTCTCTAAGTTCAAACACTGTAATTATTTTATATATGAGTTATATGCGGTGTGCGTATATTTAAAGAGTATCTCCAGAATATTTATGCTTATTCATAAGTGAGTCATATTACTTATGATATGGATTCAAAATGTAAAAATATGTATGAACTTGTAGTTTAAAAATGGGTTTAGTATCCCGGAGTGTAAGTAACTTTGCAACTTTTTCTATTGTATGTAAGTATCAAAAATTTTGTACATTGTATGTAAGTATCTCGCTAAATTGAACACTTAATGTAAAATTTTTACGTTGACCAATCAAAAACTTTTACGTGGGCAGCTCATATGGTTGCCACGTATACATTTTTACATTAAGCGTTCAATTTAGCGAGATACTTACATACAATGTTCAAAATTTTTGATGCATACACACAATAGGAAAAGTTGCAAAGTTACTTACACTCCGGAATACTTAACCCTTTAAAAATATATATGAGCTTGTAGGTTTTGATTATATGAGTTTTGATTTAAAACACGTTTTATGTGTCGACACGACTAATCTGTCTAAATTAACTTTTCAATACGTTATGAAATGAGATGGGCTTAAGTTGAAATACGAAACCGTCAATACCCAACCCACAACGTGTCAATCTGGAGTCTGGACACGACGCTGTTGATGTCGTTAATTAAAGTATTGCGAGATGCCAAGATCAAGGTCAATATAGTTTAATCACAAAAATACCGAGCATTGAGATTTTTGAGCATTGGGCTTTGGGTTCGGCTCTATTTGGGCTCAAACTAAAAGTTCTCTTTTTACACAACCACAAGTCCACAAAGATTTTGGCTAAATTCGGCTTTGTTTAATCTAATATGGAGTAATATGAGTATATGACGGACCTAATCACCTAACCTTTTCAAGTTTGACTTGTCCATCTCATTACTATTGTCCACTGATAATTTGAACTCAATGAATTTCACATCGATAAAAAGCACAAAAATGTATCCACTGTACATAAAAAAATTTTAATGGTAATATACTATCGTAATATACTAAAAGTATATATCATGATAATTTGAAAATATAAATTTCATAGCATACCCTTATTCAACTCCTGATCAACGCGAATTGAAGTGTAAGATAAAATTATCTATTATTACGATACACAATATAGGATGGTAAATTGGTTTTAGCAATGTTAAAAGATTTAAAAGTGCATACATGTTTATGCCAATACAAAAAATCTGTCACAAATGTGATTATATGTCATAAAACGGTATATGTTGGGATTTTTGGGTTTTTATCAAAGTAATATTATCCTTATAATATTAAAAACGCAGCGGAAAATTGAACCATTTCAATGTGACATATTTAGTTAAAACCAATTTTAACTTATAAAAGAAAACCCAAACAATAAGGATCCATGTATATGAATAGCATACATACAAAACAACAACCATAGGGTGTTTTAGAAGACTACCTTCTTCCAAGCTTATGAGAAGGTTGAATGAAGGAGATGATGTCTTCAAATGGCAAGTCTTCAACCTAGAAGAACCTCAAGCTTGTATACCCCAAGCTTCCAACAAACACCCAAATGTGCTAGGATTCAACCTTGAAACCCCTTTCTCCTTTTCTTCCTTGTAGCCGAACCCCAAGAGAAGCAAGGAGAGTATTTTTGCTCTTGAGAAGTTGAGAGAATACTTAGAGAATTTTTCTTACAAAAATATTTCTCTTGCATGTAAGTGTGATGTACTCTATGTTGAGTGTATGTCTTATGTCTTGTAAGGACATGCAAGACAACAAGTGTCTCATTGCATGTATCACCACATGGGGAGGGGGGTCCGGCCCCTTAGTCCATCACATGGACATTAACCCACTGCGCCGCAGTGGGTCTGATACACTCCCACTGCGCCGCAGTGGGAACTCTCTGGCCTTCGGGTGCAAAAACCCCCACTGCGCCGCAGTGGGTTTGACACGCTCCCACTGCGCCGCAGTGGGAACTCTTTTCGCCAAAAGAACATATTGACATCTCTCTCAAAATAAATCATCCATATAATTTATTTACATATCTCAAGTGCAATTATTTAGAAAACCACTTTCTAAATGTTTCAAGTATTTATATTTATTTAAAGATCATATCATATAAATAAATATCGTAAGTGTTTGTCTAGCTTGTTATTGGGTATGACCCGACTTGGATCATCACGTACTAGCCACGTCAATTTAATATGTGTCTTGGGCAGACGAATTCCAACAATCTCCCACTTGCACAAGATTCATAGAAGATTGACGCAAGCAGCAAATACCGCCTAACAACGGTTTGCTACCCCTAATACGTATGACGTAGTGCCATTCAATAACATCATCCTCTTCAAGTCCCTTACTTGAAATGATTTAGGTGAATCGATCATTTATCCTTTTGTCACAGATGTCATGTTAAATCCTAGAGACACAGAGTGATCATTCTCTATTGATTTAACTTTGTAGCAGGCCTTAGACATCTTACTCTCAACGAATAAGAGGGACAAATTCCATCTCGACTACATACGTCTCTCACAATCACCTTATATCATACCTGAGCTTAGTCTTATGTACTGCCATGTTTCAGAACAGCGAAGAACTAAGTCAAAGTATAATATTCAGTGAATATCAAGACCCAATATGTATCTCAGGTCTGAGGACACAATGATATTCGCCTTTTAACTCAAGATTACTTATGATCAATCACAGAGATTCCATGTAGTAATGCTTGATTGCAGGTCAGTCCAATATTTGTATCCCACAAATATCTATGAACCTTGGTAGCAACACTTTGCTCTATATTCAAACCCTTTTGAATATCTACCAATCCAAGTTCATAATAATCTTACATCCATATTTGTTCCCACAAATATGATCGACTACGGACATTTAGAATAATTAACTTATTCATGGATTTAAACATGCAAAAATGGAACATAACACAATTTAAATGCAAAATACCAATATTCATATAAATGTGTTAATAACTATAAGTGTTCCGATATCCAAATACATAAAATAGATCAAATCCAATCACTAGAATATCGAAGTCCCATGGCACAAGTATGACTCTCATGCTTAGGCCTTTCAAGGAGCTTCGTGAGTGGGTCCGCAACATTTTGATCGGTGTGAACTTTGTGAATACATATCTTTCCCTTTTCAACTTCATCCCTTATGTAGTTGAATCTCCGCTCAATGTGCCTAGTCTTTTGATGTGCACGAGGTTCCTTGATTTGAGCAATCGCACCCTCGTTATCACAAAGAATTTCTAGGGTCCTTGAATGGAAGGAACAACCCCTAGATCGGCAATGAATTTCTTCAACCATGCAGCTTCTTGTGCTGCTAGAGAAGCGGCGATGTATTCCGATTCTGTAGTGGACAATGCAACCACATCTTGCTTTGAGCTTTTCCAAGAAACAGCTCCTCCATTTAGAATGAAGATATACCCCGATTGTGATCGAGAATCATCTCGATCAGTTTGGAAACTCGCATCCGTGTAACCCTTTACAACGAGTTCCTCCTCACCAGATCCATATATTAAGAACATATCTTTAGTGTTTCTAAGATATTTCAATATATATTGACAGCCATCCAATGACTATCTCCTGGATTTTGCTGGTATCTACTTGTCATGCTTAAAGCGCATGACACGTCCGGTCTCGTGCATATCATAGCATACATGATGGATCCTATAGCAGATGCATATGGGATTCCACTCATTCTCTCTTGCTCAACTTTTGAGCTAGGAGATTGAGAAGTACTCAATATAGTACCTCTTTGAATAGGTACCAAACCTTTCTTTGAGTTTTCCATCTTGAACCTTTTCAAGATTTTGTCTATGTATGCACTTTGATTCAAACCTATTAAGCGCCTTGATCTATCCCTATAGATCCTTATTCCCAAAATATAGGCGGCTTCACCAAGATCCTTAATGGAAAAGCAACTTCCAAGCCAGGCTTTTACACCTTCCAAGGTTGGAATGTCATTTCCAAATAGTAGAATGTCATCGACATATAATACTAGAAAAGTAATGATGCTCCCACTAGCCTTCTTATACACACAAGCTTCATCAGCGTTTTTGATGAAGCCAAATTTCTTGACTTCTTCATCAAAACGACGATTCCAGCTTCTTGATGCTTGTTTCAATCCATAGATTGATTTCTTTAACTTGCATACTTTATTAGGATGTTTAGGATCGACAAAACCTTCAGGCTGATCCATATAGACATCTTCCTCAAGATATCCATTTAGAAAAGCGGTTTTGACATCCATTTGCCATATCTCATAGTCATAATGTGCGGCTATGGCAAATAATATCCTAATAGACTTTAGCATTGCCACAGGCGAAAAAGTTTCATCATAATCGACCCCTCGAGTTTGAGTGAAACCTTTTGCTACAAGTCTAGCTTTATAAGTACTCAAGTTTCCATGCATATCGTGTTTCAATTTGAACACCCACTTACTTCCAACTACTTTGGAATTAGGAGGTTCACAACCAATTCCCAAACTTGGTTGTCATACATGGATTGCATCTCAGCGTTCATGGCCTCTACCCATTTGTCCGAATCTGATTTGGACATAGCATCATGGTAGGTGGTAGGTTCATCAGAAACTACCATGTAGCATTCATCCACGAGAAATCCATATCTCTCAGGTGGATAAGTAGCTCTACCAGATCTACGAACGTTTTGTGTGTCTTGATCAACCCTTTGATCATCTTCAACAACCTTTTGTTGAATGCTAGTGTCACCCAAGTATGTATCTGTCAGTGGTTCTTGATCTTCTTCAAGTTCCACTGTTCTGGAACTAGTTCCTTCCATAAGGAATTTAGTTTCCAAGAACTCAGCCTTTCGAGCAACAAATACATTTTGCTCATTAGGATTGTAGAAATAATATCCCAAATCATCTTTGGGATACCCTACAAAGATACACTTAGTGGATCGGGGCTCTAATTTGTTTGAGGCATCATGTCTTACATAAGCCTCACAACCCCATACCTTTAAATATGATAAAGATGGAACTCTTCCATGCCATATTTCAAAAGGTGTTTTCTCCACTTTCTTGGTGGGAGCCATATTTAAAATTCGGGCAGCAGAGATTATGGCATATCCCCAAAATGATAGAGGTAGTGAGCTTCTGCTCATCATGGAACGAACCATATCTAATAGAGTTCGATTCCTCCTTTCAGACACACCATTATGTTGTGGTGTTCCAGGTGGAGTTAGTTGTGAGACAATCCCACAACTTCTAAGATGATCTTGAAAAGCATCACTTAGGTATTCACCTCCTCTATCAGAACGAAGAATTTTTATTGTCTTACTGAGTTGGTTTTCTACTTCATTCTTGAAAATTTTGAACATTTCAAAAGCTTCACTCTTATGTCTTAATAAGTATACATAACCGTAACGACTATAGTCATCGGTGAATGTAATGAAGTATCTTTCACCATTCCTAGTCATTGGCTTAAAAGGACCACATACATCCGAATGTATGATACCTAATAAATCTTTTGCCCTTTCATTTGTGCCTTTGAAAGGTGCTTTAGTCATCTTGCCTTGTAAACAAGATTCACATACATTAAATGAATCATTCGATTTTGTTTTCAAAAGACCATTCTTTTGAAGTGTTAGTATGCGATTCTTATTTATATGGCCAAGACGACAATGCCAAATATAGGTTTCACTTAAATCTAATTTAAGTTTCTTGGTGGTAGCTTGGTACATTGAGTTATCATATGTGGTGTTTTCATGAACCAATTCATAAATACCATTTAAAGGCATAGCTTTAAAATAAAATACATCATTCAAAGAAACATGGATATCATTGTTAACAAAATTAAAATCATATCCAACATGTCTTAAACGGGAAACTGAAATAATACTCCTAGTCAAACTAGGTGCATACAAAACATTGTTTAATACAATTTCCAAACCATTTGGAAGTTTCAAAAGATAGTCTCCTTGGGCTTCAACATGCACCAATGCACCATTGCCCATAAAGAGACTAATGTCCCCCTTCTTGATGTTCCTTTTTCTTATGAACCCCTGTAACATATTACAAATATGAGTTCCACATCCGGTATCCAATACCCATATGTAAGAAAAAAACTGTATTAAGCTCAATATATATCATAAATATTGTACCTGAGGTTTGCCCTGCATCCCTCTTAGCTTTTAACTCTTTGAGGTAGGTTGGACAATTACGTTTCCAATGTCCTACCTCCCCACACTCAAAGCATGGGTCATTGACAGCAACCTTTTGCTTCTTCGCCTTTTGGGTATCCATTTTTCCCTTTCCTTTGCCTTTAAAATTCCCTTTGAAGTTACCCTTTCCCTTAGCAACATTTGCCTTGGGTCCGGAGTAAGCCCTTTTCTTTCCGCCTTCATTGATCATGAGAACGGGTTGAACTTTTCCTCCCATACTAGCCTCGGCCGTTTTGAGCATCCCATGAAGCTCGGAAACGGTCTTGTCCCATCCATTCATGTTATAGTTTAACACGAAAGTCTCAAATCTCTTAGATAATGAGTTAAGGATCATATCCGTAGCTAACTCATTTGAGACGGGACAATTAAGCCTTTCAAGGCGATCAATGTAGCTTTTCATTTTAAGAACATATGTTGATACGGGTTGTGAATCATCCATGCGACATGCATGAAGCGCTCGAACCGTTTCGAAGCGTTCAGCCCTTGCCTTTTGTTGGAACATTTCCTTGAGTTGGGTAATCATGTCGTATGCCCCATGATGCTCGAACTCCTTTTGGAGTTCGGGAGTCATACTCGCAAGCATTATGCAACTAACTTGCACGGAGTCCTCGACATATTTAACCCAATCATTATAGGCCTCAACATCAGTTTCTTCGGGCTCATCAGGAATAGGATCGTCTAAAATATAGGATTTCTTTTCGTGCCTAAGAACAATTCTTAAGTTACGAAACCAATCCACAAAGTTGTTTTGGTTTAGACGATCCTTTTCAAGGATGGATCTTAGTGAAAAATTATGGACGTTTTGGTTGGGGTTTATTGCATTGTTAGCGGCCATCTACAAGATTAACAAAGTTCTTTATTAGTATTTTCGATATCAAATATAAATTTTAATTGTTAATACCCTTTTATGTCTCATAGACAATTAATAATTAAAACCTAGAATCCAACGTTACATTTAAATGATGGTTAGGTGACCTTTATCCCATGATCTAAATTAACAAGGTAGTCAACGTTTGACAATTGCAACACTTTGCAATTTCTAGTGGTATGGGACCGGTTTAATATCTTATATTAAGTTGGCATGTTTAATCCCATCAACGCCTTGGTTACCATGCTTCGGTGACCCTAATCACATGGCTTCCAAATCAAGTTGTCCTACTTATACACACATGTAAATTTATCTATACTAGTGGTTAGGTGACCTTTATCCCATAAGTACAATAAATTTACCTTAACTTATAAGTTCCCTCAAAGTAGTTAGGTGACCTTTATCCTACAAAGAGTTCCCAAATAATTAAGTGTTGTATAAAAGGATGGCGTTTAACTTGTTTTAAAGGGTCGTTTGAGTTTTTATATTCTAGTTAAAAACTATGTACCATAATGAATCTTGAAATCCAAATTTCAAGGTTCTTTTATAAAATCCATTTTATAATTGTGACCATTAACTTTTAATAAAACCCATTTTAATTTATCAAGTTAATGTCAATATTAAAACCAATTTTAATCTTTTATGTAGTCATCAAGTTTGTTGGTTTTGAGCATCCATATGACAAAATAAACAAACAACCACACAAATATAATAAGTGCACAACATTAGCCAACTATTTTGACCACACTTGTTAGCCGAAACAAGTGGGCCAAAAGGTCTCAACCTAAGGGACAAAGTAACACAAAATATTGTGTTAGTTGAGCTCCCACTTGATCTTGCATCCAAATGCTTCAAGTAACCCTTTTGTGATGTGATTTGAATGATTTTCTTCATTTTGATAACCCACTGCGCCGCAGTGGGTCTAATATACTCCCACTGCGCCGCAGTGGTAAGTCACTGGTCTCGGCTGCATTATCCCCCACTGCGCCGCAGTGGGTTTGACATACTCCCACTGCGCCGCAGTGGGAACTCACTGGGCCCAGAATCCCCACTGCGCCGCAGTGGGCTTGATATACTCCCACTGCGCCGCAGTAAGAACTTACGGGTCTTCTCATTAGCCTCCAACTTTTAGCCCCAAACCTTTTGATGCCTTCTTGGAGATTACATTTATAATGAGAAATGCAACTAATCTACTTATTACATACCAAATGAAATAAATAGATTACATAACCAAATGAATGAATAAAATCCTATTTAACTATTACAACCATTGAATAATTAAACAACCACATCCACACATCACAAACATTCACAAGGTCTCTTGGCTAAGTTGTGACACTAAAATACACAAGAAAAAGGAACCTCCTTTTTGTGTATTTATTTTGGCCATAACCAAATGACCAAAATATAGGATTTTGTCCAAACAAAATATCAACTTTTGATGTATGTATCCATATAACCGGCTCTGATACCATTGTTGGGATTTTTGGGTTTTTATCAAAGTAATATTATCCTTATAATATTAAAAACGCAGCGGAAAATTGAACCATTTCAATGTGACATATTTAGTTAAAACCAATTTTAACTTATAAAAGAAAACCCAAACAATAAGGATCCATGTATATGAATAGCATACATACAAAACAACAACCATAGGGTGTTTTAGAAGACTACCTTCTTCCAAGCTTATGAGAAGGTTGAATGAAGGAGATGATGTCTTCAAATGGCAAGTCTTCAACCTAGAAGAACCTCAAGCTTGTATACCCCAAGCTTCCAACAAACACCCAAATGTGCTAGGATTCAACCTTGAAACCCCTTTCTCCTTTTCTTCCTTGTAGCCGAACCCCAAGAGAAGCAAGGAGAGTATTTTTGCTCTTGAGAAGTTGAGAGAATACTTAGAGAATTTTTCTTACAAAAATATTTCTCTTGCATGTAAGTGTGATGTACTCTATGTTGAGTGTATGTCTTATGTCTTGTAAGGACATGCAAGACAACAAGTGTCTCATTGCATGTATCACCACATGGGGAGGGGGGTCCGGCCCCTTAGTCCATCACATGGACATTAACCCACTGCGCCGCAGTGGGTCTGATACACTCCCACTGCGCCGCAGTGGGAACTCTCTGGCCTTCGGGTGCAAAAACCCCCACTGCGCCGCAGTGGGTTTGACACGCTCCCACTGCGCCGCAGTGGGAACTCTTTTCGCCAAATGAACATATTGACATCTCTCTCAAAATAAATCATCCATATAATTTATTTACATATCTCAAGTGCAATTATTTAGAAAACCACTTTCTAAATGTTTCAAGTATTTATATTTATTTAAAGATCATATCATATAAATAAATATCGTAAGTGTTTGTCTAGCTTGTTATTGGGTATGACCCGACTTGGATCATCACGTACTAGCCACGTCAATTTAATATGTGTCTTGGGCAGACGAATTCCAACAAATAGATACAATTTTTCAGTTTCATATCCTTTCTTACGGTTTTCTAAAAATCAGTTTACAAAAAAGAATCATAAACATGAGTACTATTGACTATTGAGAATAGACCAAAATAAATAAATAATCAATAGTTATGAGAAAAATTTGGAAACCAGTATATCCAGGCCATGCTTTACCCTGAATATTGAGTTAAATTATTAAAAACAAACGAAAGTAAGCGAAAGTAATATAACAAAATTCGGGTTCTTGACTTATTATATGAAAAGGAAAGGAATTGATGGAAAAGGAATTGAACGGGCCATGTCAATCCCAATTTTAGTATGATCATAATCATAATCATAATCATAATAATTATTAAGGAGAGAGGTCAAATGAGAAGGTGTGTTAAGGAGAGAAGGTTCTATAAACCAATCAGAACATGACATGTGGCTTTTAAAAAAAATTGTGCGGTGACATTTTTGTAAATAATTTGACTTCAAACCCAAGCTGACCCAACCCACCCCAAGCTGACCCAACCCAAAGCTGACCTGACCCAACCCAACCCCAAGCTGACCCAACCCAACCCCAAGCTACAAGCTGACTCACCCCAAGCTGACTCACCCCAAGCTGACCCATCCCAAGCTGACCCATCCCAAGCTGACCCAACCCAAGCTGACCCATCCCAAGCTGACCCAACCGAACCCCAAGCTGAACCAACCCAAGCTGACCCAAAACCAATAATCTACATTTGTGTAGATTAATCTACATTTGTGTAGATTATGTGTATATTGTGTCAAGATGACCCAACCCAAGCTAACCAAACTGACCCAACCCAGCTGACCCAACCCAACTGACCACCCAACCTGACCCAACCGAACCCCAAGCTGACCCAACCCAACCCCAAGCTGACCCAAAACCTATAATCTACATTTGTGTAGATTAATCTACATTTGTGTAGATTGTGTCAAGCTGACCCAACCCAAGCTGACCCAACCCAGCTGACCCAACCCAAACTGACCAAGCTGACCCAACCCAACCCCAAGCTGACCCAACCCAGCTGACCAAGCTGACCAAACTGACCCAACCGAACCCCAAGCTGACCCAACCCAACCCCAAAGCTGACCCACCAACCCCAAGCTGACCCAACCCAACCCCAAAGTTGACCCAACCGAACCCCAAGCTGACCCAACCGAACCCCAAACTGACCCAACCCCAAGCTGACCCAACCCAAGCTGACCCAACCCCAAGCTGACTCAACCGAACCCCAAGCTGATCCAACCCAACCCCAAGCTGACCCAACCGCAAATTGACCTAACCGAACCCCAAATTGACCCAACCGAACCCCAAACTGACCTAACCCCAAGCTGACCCAACCCAACCCCAAGCTGACCCAACCCAAGCTGACCCAAAACCATAATCTACATTTGTGTAGATTAATCTACATTGTATAGATTATGTGTAGATTGTGTCAAGCTGACCCAACCCAGCTGACCCAACCCAAACTGACCAAGCTGACCCAACCCCAAGCTGACCCAAAACCTATAATCTACATTTGTGTAGATTAATCTACATTTGTGTAGATTATGTGTAGATTGTGTCAAGCTGACCCAACCCAAGCTAACCAAGCTGACCCAACCCAGCTGACCCAACCTAAACTGACCAAGCTGACCCAACCCAACACCCCAAGCTGACCCAACCCAGCTGACCAAGCTGACCCAACCCAACCTGACCAAGCTGACCCCACCAACCCCAAGCTGACCCAACCCACCCAAGCTGACCCAACCCAGCTGACCCAACCCACCTCAAGCTGACCCAACCCAACCCCAAGCTGACCCAAGCTGACCCAACCCAGCTGACCAAGCTGACCAAACTGACCCAACCGAACCCCAAGCTGACCCAACCCAACCCCAAGCTGACCCAACCCAACCCCAAGCTGACCCAACCCAAGCTGACCCAACCCCAAGCTGACTCAACCGAACCCCAAGCTGATCCAACCCAACCCCAAGCTGACCCAACCCAACCCCAAGCTGACCCAACCCACCCAAGCTGACCCAACCCAGCTGACCAAGCTGACCAAACTGACCCAACCCAAGCTGACCCAACCAAGCTTAACCCAACCCCAAGCTGACCAACCCAAGCTGACCCAAAGCTGACCCAACCCAAACTGACCAAGCTGACCCAAAACCTATAATCTACATTTGTGTAGATTGTGTCAAGCTGACCCAAAACCCATAATCTACATTTATGTAGATTAATCTACATTTGTGTAGATTGTGTCAAGCTGACCCAACCCAAGCTAACCAAGCTGACCCAACCTGACCCAAGCTGACCCAACCCAGAACCCAAGCTGACCCAAAACTCATAATCTACATTTATGTAGATTAATCTACATTTGTGTAGATTATGTGTAAATTGTGTCAAGCTGACCCAACCCTAAGCTGACTCAACCTAGCTGACCCAAAACCCATAATCTACATTTGTGTAGATTAATCTACATTTGTGTAGATTAATCTACATTTGTGTAGATTGTGTCAAGCTGACCCAACCCAAGCTAACCAGCTGACCCAACCTAGCTGACCCAAAAAATAATTAATACTTTATTTCATAATGTCTATCTAATAACAAAATATAGCTAAAAGTTAGAGAAGTTACAATAGTTGGATTAATACGAATTAATATTTATATCAATATTTTATTTTATATTATTAATTGTAATCAAACTAAAATATTGTTCACTACTAGAAAAACAGCTATTTATGACCCGCAATGCGCGTCATAGGGTCATAAATGGCTCAGAGGACGTCAAGGAAGGACCAGTCATAAATTTTCATGACCCGCATTTGGGCGTCATCCGTCTATGACGCGCACTTATGACGCGCACTTATGACACGCATTTATGACCCTTTTTTATGACGTGCGTTTTTGCGTGTCATAACCTATTTTTTTTTTAAAAAAATAATTTTTTTCAGTTCCTAATTTTCTATTAAATGAGAATTAAAAACCTGATAATACAAAATTAAAAACACAAATATCAAAATAACGCATTTCATATATATATATATATATATATATAATATATATATATATATATATATATATATATCAAAACAATGAGGTTAATTCATTATTCAATGGAACAATTATATTGAACATTGTCATCATTTTTCCGAACCATTAGATACAAGATAAATGTCTAACAAAAAATAACAAAACAAAACATACTTCGGCTGTGGAAGAAATCTTGATAGCGGCAAAAGCTTCATTGGGTCAATATAAAAGGAAAACCAAGATTGCTCATCAAGGCTTTGTTGCAGATAACAATTGACACTGATGCAACAGATAGAAACAATGCACCAAGAACCCCCAACTGGTACCCTGTCAATTCTCCCATCTTATTTTACCTTCCATTACCAAAAAATAGCAAGATTTAGAAACATGTTAACAAAAGGGTAGATTAAGCATTTTGAAGTCGTAAATTAATTTTTAATAACTGGCTGCGCTAGAGCTTAAGCCTTAAACGAATCTTAACAATAGACTTATTTCAAAAACGGGCAATCTACATATACATATGCAAACGGGCCATAAAAAATTGGGAACCTATAAGTTCTAGCTTTCAGATAGTCAATTAGATACTCATTTGTTGAAAGCATAAATTTTTTTTAAACATCCAACAACCAAGTAACCAATGTTCAACATGATTTATTACACAACAAACTTTCATGACATTATAAGAAGTGGCACCATTCCTTTTTAGCATGCACTTAAAACAGTTCTTGCAATTTCCATGAGAATTTGACACTATCTAAATTTTTGTGTGTGTAGGGGGCTACATTAATTAAAATCATGACACAAGACCATAGAAATCCACACGTACACGTCTGAATATGAGAAACAAGATTAACTATAAAGGAATGTACATTACTACTATATATACTACTTGAACCCAAACTTTCTCAACTTAAAACGTACGTACCTTAACCAGCTTCGCAGTTCGTCTGCAGTTGGAGATATATAGTCGAGATCACCTACAAAAAATGTTTGAAAATGCAACGCTATGTAAAAAAAAAGATTTAGACCGTTAAAGCAGGCAAACATGTGATGGGGGTTACCTTATGGCAGTTGAATGTCGCGGGCTGGGCTGCGGTTGATGGTTACTTAGAAGAAAAATATGAACCAGAACTTGAGGGATGATAAATGTATATGGAATGGAAGGAAATGGAGTTTATATTTTGTTGTCTGCCATCTGCATCAACCAAGACTCTTCATGATCCTATGTCCCAAACCAACCGAACAAAACCAAACCACGTTCTCACAACTTTGCATATGAAACTAGTAGCTACAATGAGTAAAAAGAGTTAAACTCGGCATATAATACAGTAAGTACAAGATACATAATCTAACAAATAATAACGAAAAAAAACATACTTTGGCTATGGGAGAAATCTCGATAGCGGCAAAAGCTTCATTGGGTCAATATAAAACTTATCACCAGCCGCATACGAAGTAGCAATGATACCTTCATTCATTTTCACCGAAAAGAACTACAAATTTCAACACAAAAATCATCAGAACTACAAATAACCAACTAATCTAAACTTAATAACCCATAAATTCCAAAATTTAATAACCCAACAACACACAATCACAACACAAAAACTAATCCAACAAAAACAGCGTAAACCAATATATAAAAACTCGAAACAAAACAGATTCCAGCAGAAAACTCACAATGCTTTAAATTCAAGCTAATAAACAAGACATAGTTCCAGCAACGAAACGCCATAAAATTACCAGCATACAAACTAAACCAACTCGAATCAACAACGAAACGAAACACGATTCGGGGAGCAAACTTATAATGCAATTTAAAACATAGCTTACAGCAAACATTACTAATAAAAGCAAACTGACACTAAACGCAATTAGCACATTTAAAAAAGGATCCAATACAAGTTCAAAAACAACACATAATTCCAGCAAATGCCACAACAATTAACATATATATATATATAACATAACATATACATAATAATTCAGCAAATGCCACAATAATTAACATATATATATATATACATATATATATAAAACATAACATATAAAACAACTCAGCTACATCAAAATATACAAGATAAATCCCACAATAATTAACATATATATATAAGATACAGCAAAAACCAAATAATTCTAACACATATATAATAGAAATGAAACAAATACTTATATGTATATATATATATATATATATATATATATATATATATATTATATACAATAACGAACCTGAAGAGATTTAAGTCTAGGGAGCTGCTGCTGCTGCAAAAGTGTGTGTTTTCTGTGTGAGTAAAGGGGGGATGGTATAGAAACCCTAGATTTATTTTATAACCCTAGATTTATTTCTGAAACAGATTTAGCGAGTTTCAGAAATTAGGGTAAATCGATTGAAGAAAAATTAGGGCAAATCGATTTTGAGACAAAATTAGGGCAAATCGATTTAGCGAGTTTCAGAACCGATTATGGCAAAAGAATAGAAGAAACGAACTTGGAACCATTGATATCCAACACAATCTGCTTCGATTTAGCGACGTTGGTGGTGGTGGTGGATCGATTGACGATGTGGTGGTGGTGAATCGATTGACGTCTGAGAAGTGATCGTGAGGTGGTGGTGGATTGAGATCTGAGAAGTGACCAGGAGGAAAAGAGGATTTTTGGGTTATTTTGTATAATAAGAAACACTGTAGCCCGTGTTACCGTACCTTTTTTTATGACACTAAAAAATGCGTGTCATAAACCCTTCAGTTTTTACAAATTATGACATTATTTTTATGACTTCTCACTTTGCGCGTCATCTATTAGCGTGAGTCATAAAAAGCGGGTCAAGGATAGCCCTGTTTGTAGTAGTGGTTGTTGTTACTAATTGTAATCAGACTATAATTAAGATAATCATTGTTGTTAGATTTTTCTTATATAAACTGAACTCTACAATATTAATATACTAATTCTTATATTAATAATATTGTAAAACCGGTGTATTTGACACGGGTCTAAAATCTAGTTGCAAATTAAAAGAAAGCAATTACACATACCATGTAGTTACTAGTATACTTTTTTTAGTATTTCAAATTCTGACCCCGGGTTTTGACAAACCTGGATGCTGAAGAAGTACGAATTCGTATTTCCAAAATCCGAGGTTAGCCAAACCTGGATGTTAACCTTGGTTATAATGTTAAACGGATCAATCAAAAGCTATATATGTTAATATGTATCCCTTTGCCATCGTCATATCTATTAATTAAACCTAATAATATCATATAACCATGACTGACTAGCTAATAAGATTTAAATAACACATGATGATATATGATAATCGATCAATGCAAATTAAAGAGTTCAATTCAAAACAAAAACGTAAGTTCGTACGTGTGCATATATACACACACATATGCAACCTATTAATTGAAAGAAGAAAAAAAAAACAATAATCAAGTACTTGAGATGGATTAATGCATATTCCATGATAATTAATTAAGTCAAGTTACCTGCAGCTGCGCGCGCCCTAGCTAGCTATATAATTAGCTGATGATGATCAATCTTAATCAATCTAGATCGACGACATTTGTGCCGATGTGGAATTTGCGAGAGCATCTAGGATTATAGTATGATCGTGACATGCTGTAGTATGCTCTTCTCTCCGCAAAAAATTGACACCAAAAACTATGATCATTAATCTCCATCCGACTAACCTCCCATCGTTCATAAACATTCGTCGGTATTAGTCCTTTTAGATCGTTGGGCTTCAACATCTCTTTACACCGCCTTTCAGGGCACTTGATGGATAATCCATACCCGAAATCGTTGTCTTGAAACTTTTGCATGACGTGGTTTCGCAAACAATCGTCACAGAAGACGTGCTTGCACTTGAGGAATGGCCACAACATCTCCTTTGGCAACATATCCTTGCACTTCCCGCAATCATATAAGTAGTTATAATTATTATGGCGGCTACTTATTTTTCGCCTTTTGTTAATCACCGATAATACTCTTCTTCTTTTTCTTCATCTTCTTCTTCTCCTGATCATCATCATTATTCTCTTAATTTACCTTCGCTGCTATCATCACTACACGTAGTAGTCAAGTCGATCAATGAATCACCATCTTCCAATAAGTCATCTTCTTGACCATTGTTGACGGCGGTTGACCTGGAACAAGACATGATTTTTTTTTGTGTGTGTTAATTGCCTACTGATAGATGATGATAGATCGATCGAATTGAAGGCTGTGATTTAAATATTAATATATAGTCCTAATACCCGTACGATGTACGGTAGTTATATAGACTGTATCATAAAGAAATTCGAATATGCCTCATACATGATTCGTGAGTATGAAATAAATTGTGGTTAAAGTAAAGGATGATCGAAGCTAAATTATAATAAACAGTAATGATAAATATAATATATGTTTAGTTAGAGTTTTGGATTTACCTTAAATTTTTACAATCACATCAAAATCGGAACTTGTAAGCATAGTGGATGACGGCAAATAGCCTTGTGATTTCGGATCGTAAACTCAAATTTTTGAAATTTTCATGTTAATAACTTATTATAAGTAATAGGAGTTGAAGAATTGAGAAAGAAAAAAGAGACAATTTTATTAATGAGAAAACGATCAATCAAATAAGGTTGTAATGTATTTTGTATCTATAAACCAAGAGTTAGAGTTTAATTCTAAGTCAAATAAAGAAATTGAATCAATATACAATTAAAAAAGCTAAATTAATAAAATAAATAAATTAAAAGGACACGTGTCGATCAAGGATTACGCCACGTGTCGTTTCAAAAACATCTCAATCCTGTTTTAGTTTATTGGTAGATGGAACCCTAAATATATAACTAGGCTTCCTAATTTACTTGGACTCACCTTATGATATTATCCAATTACGTTTATTTGAACACAATTATATTTATGGATATACATATTATATTATATTATATTATATATACTATTAATGCGCATCGTTATGAATAGTGAACCATGCTGCTAGGTAGCTGCACAGCTACCTGGCAGCTTGCTTATTTTATTTTTTATACCTCGCGTTACTATTTGAATTTGCCATATTGGATTCCGTTTGTTGTTTCTCTTTCGGTTTCGCTTGATTTTTTGCAAGGTTTTTTGCTTTTCTGCTCTCAAGTAACATTTTCGAAACTTTTATTTAACATGTTGTTCCGCATTACTATTCGAATTTTTCCATATCATCTCTTTGGGGAATTTTTTCTTTCAATTTTTCTTGGTTTTTTACACAGTTTTTTTGGTTTTGTGTTATCAACTAATATATTGGAAACTTTTATTCAACATTTTGTTTTTCTTTCGTTTTAGTTTTTGATTTTCTGCATAAACTAAATGTAGGTGTTCGATATTGCAAACTGCGGGGCCGAACTTAAAGGGCATGGCTATGAATAGTGTCATGCCCTTTAATCTTCCGTCATGTGTCACCAATTAATGCCCACCACGTGTC
Source organism: Erigeron breviscapus (assembly GCA_034093135.1). NCBI lineage: Eukaryota > Viridiplantae > Streptophyta > Magnoliopsida > Asterales > Asteraceae > Erigeron > Erigeron breviscapus. The sequence goes on along the minus strand of CM067167.1, from coordinate 233,189,212 downwards.
ACCGGATCAATGGTTGATTTTACACCCGGTATCATTATTCGGATTATGTCATATCGGATCTCGTTTAAGTTTTTCTCTTTTTGTGAATAGTAACTCGCCTACGTGGCGAGTTGCTATTCGTTGATGTCACACCCCGTACCACTATTCGGACTTTGCCAAATCGCATCCGTCTAGGATTTTCTACTACGGGTTACTTTTTGGTAAATTTTCGACACTGTTTTCCTTTTGAGTCATCCGAACTTTTTGTGGCACACCCCGTACCACTATTTGCATTTTACTACATTGGACCCGCTTAATATCTCAACTAATATATTAATGTTTTTGCTATATCATATCCCATTCTGGTTTCCACTACGAATTACTTTTTGATTTATTGCACACTTTTAAACAAACATATTCATGACAGAATGATTTTTAATTAATAAGTGATTGAAGGTTCAATGCAAATACACCAAAATAACGTAACCGTTTCAACAAGACACTTGAGGCCCCGCAACGCGGGGTCCAAAATTTTCTAGTTAATATTATTACGCGTATGTATCCTTTTTGCGGGGGTTAATGATACGAATTTACTCGGTCTGATTTTTCTTAAATATTTATATGGAAAATTTAATTTAATCAAATTAATTATCAAACACTATAAGGGTACTCGCGTAATGCGACTGATTGTGGAGGCGACAGGTCACGACGGTTGTGGCGGCAACGGCGGTAACGGGGTGGTTATTAATGTAAAAGTAACTGATATAAAAGAGTAGTGTATGTTATTATTTAAAGGTTGAGATATGTATGTTGTAAATAATTTTATTTAGGTAATATAGATTTAT
>CM067167.1:233029276-233187388 GCA_034093135.1 Erigeron breviscapus | reverse complement strand
TATTTATTTATTACAATTGTCGACCCAAACTAGTAAAATGCAATTAACATGTAACAATACTTCCCCCTTATAAGATTTTTGACCTCAAAAATCAAAGGTTGGGAATCGAATTTTGAGCTCTGCAAGGGATTCCCAAGATGCTTCAGTAACTGGCAATCCATCCCAATGCACTAAGATTTGAACATCAATTTTCCCATTCTTCTTAACAACTTTCTTGTCCAAAACTGCTCGTGGCTGTAACAGAAATCTTGGTCCAGTGGGCAGAGGTACACTTTGCTTCAGAAGTCCATGAGCTTTCTTAAGTAGAGATACATGTAAAGTATGGTGAATCTGAGCTGATTCAGGTAAATCCAGCTTGTAAGCCACTTGCCTCACACGTTTCAAGACCAGAAAGGGTCCAAAATACTTTGGAGACAATTTCCTGTTATGATGTGTTTTAAAGGACTGATGTGCAAAGGGGTGGAGCTTCACATACACCCATTCTCCTTCAACAAATTCTCTATCACTTCTATGAGCATCAGCCAGTTGCTTCATACGATTTCTGGCCCCCTCTAAATTTATTTTCAATTTCCTAATCATAGCTTCCCTTTCTCTATGCACTTCCTCCACTGCAGCAATGGCAGTATCACCAGGAATATAAGGAATGTGAATATTGGGCTTCACACCATATAGAGCTTCATGAGGTGACATCTTAATGGCAGAATGCCAAGAAGTATTGTACCACCATTGTGCTAATGGCACCCGTTTTAGCCACTGTAGAGGGGCATCCATGCACATGTTCCTCAAATAGGCTTCCAAGCACCTATTCAACACCTCAGTTTGGCCATCACTTTGTGGATGATAGGCTGAAGACATTGCCAAATCTATCCCCTGCAACCTCATAAACTCCTTCCAGAATTGGCTCATGAAAATAGGATCTCTGTCACTCACTATTGTTGAAGGGCAACCATGCAACTTAAAAATATTATCCAAAACAATAGCAGCTACATTTACAGCAGTATAGGGATAACTTAATGGCAGAAAATGCCCATATTTAGTCAACCTATCCACTACCACCAAGATGGTATCCTTTCCTTGTACTTTTGGAAACCCAGATATAAAATCCATAGCAATGTCAGTGAATATGGATTTTGGCACTGGCAGTGGTTGTAAAAGACCAGGAGAAGGAACAGTTTCATACTTTGACCTCTGGCAGACTTGACATTCCTTTATAAAGAGCTTCACATCCTTGAGACATCCTTTCCAAAAGAATAACTCTTTTAATTTCATCAAGGGTGGTATTATTCTAGAGTGACCCCCAACATCAGAAGAATGGCAATAGGCTATGATATCCTTCCTTAAATTGGCATCTTTGGCTATTAAAAGCTTATTTCTCCTTTTCAATACCCCATCCTTCCAAGATCTGTTTGGCACAACCTCACCCTTTTCTAATTTAGCAATCAAAGCTTGTGTTTCTGGATCAACCTTCCATGACTCTTGAATTCTTTCCAACAAAAGATTATTAAGAGAACTAACCCCTATCTGCAGAATTTCCACATTTGGAACTCTGGATAGAGCATCAGCCACAATGTTGTCCACTCCCTGTTTATAACCTATTTCATAGTCATAACCCAACAACTTAGACAACCACTTTTGTTGCAATGGTGTCCCCACCTTCTGCTCTAATAAGTACTTCAAACTCCTGTGGTCAGTTTTGATCATAAAATGGTTATTGGCTAAATAATGGTGCCATTGTTTGACTGCCAACAATATTGCCAAAAGTTCTTTCTCATAAACTGACCACCCTTGTTGCCTTTCTGATAATGCTCTACTACTGTATGCAATGGGATGTCCTTCTTGCATTAATACAGCTCCCAAACCTTTTGAGGATGCATCAGTCTCCACTACAAACATTTTGTTAAAATCTGGCAATTTAAGCACAAGAGGTGAACTAAGAGCTTCTTTTAGTTTCTGAAAAGCCAACTGAGCCTCTGATCCCCATCTAAATCCATCCTTCTTTAATAACTCAGTGAGAGGTTTTGCTATTATTCCAAAATTCTTCACAAATCTTCTGTAATATCCAGCTAAGCCCAAAAATCCTCTAAGCTGTTTAACATTCTTAGGGACAGGCCACTCCTTGATTGCCATTACCTTGGATGGATCAGTAGATACCCCTTCTTTAGATATAATATGGCCTAAATACTCTACTCTCTCCCCTGCAAATGAGCATTTTGACTGCTTGGCTTTCAAAGCATTTGACCTCATAATTTCTAAAACAATCTGCAAATCCTCTAAGTGTTGCTTCCAACTTCCACTGTAAACTAATATATCATCAAAGAAAACCAGAGTACACTTCCTCAACACATCTTTAAAAGTATGATTCATGAGAGATTGGAAGGTTGCAGGAGCATTAGTCAACCCAAATGAAAGGACTAAGAATTCATAGTGCCCCTGATGTGTTTTAAATGCAGTCTTATATATATCCTCCTCTGCCATTCTAATTTGATGATATCCAGATCTCAAATCTAGCTTAGAAAAGACAGCTGCCCCTTGTAATTCATCTAATAATTCCTCAATAAGGGGTATGGGAAACACATCTTTAATGGTAGCCTCATTCAACCTTCTATAATCAATGCACATTCTCCAGGAACCATCTTTCTTTTTTACCAATACCACTGGAGCTGCAAATGAACTTGTGCTATTTCTAATAACCCCTACATCCAGTAATTCTTGAGTCATCTGCTCTATAACATCTTTTTGCACTTTAGGATATCTATAGGGCTTCAAATTCAAGTCCTTGGTTCCCTCCTTTAAAGGTATCTTATGATCAATAGGTCTAACAGGAGGTACCCCCATTGGAATTTCAAAAACATCTGAATATTGTTCTAATAAAACTGCCAATTCCTCTTCTGCAACAGCCTGCAACTTATGTACCACAAGTTGATACAATTGTTGCTCTTGTGTGGGTTCATGTATGGTGCACAACTGAGCTTGAGCCACTTGAGATTGAGCAACCAACAATGATGTAACATCTGTGATTTTGACCCGTTTGACCTTGCATGTAATTTGACTAACTATTTCAATAAATGAAATAGTTGTGTATATTTATCTATATATTTGGCCAATTATAGTGTAATAATGAATTTCAGGTGTCATATTTGGATTTCTAGAATTAAGCCCATATTATGAGGCCATGATATTGGCCCATACGTGTTATGAAGGTTATATTATAGTTGATGTTTAAGTGATTGTGGTAACACGAAAAATGTAAATACAAAGCATTAGTATAATCTACGGTTTCAACAGTGTCGGTGGCTATCCAATAATTCCATTAATGGGACAAAAGCCGACATAACTTTATGTAAAAGAGAAATACGCGTGATATCTCTTGTTGTTTATTGATCATGAACCTAATCCCTTAGCTGGATAACTACCTATATATATATATATATTATATTATATCACTATATAATATAATATATCTACCTATTATATTATATCACTCAATATGTCCAAAACTAAATATAACTTTAAATGTGCTAAAAATGATAAATTAACGTTGCTGTAATGTTTTGACTATAACTTCTTCGTCCGATATCCGTTTTTGACGAGTAAGCTGTCTACGGAAAGAGGAGAGAAATATCTACAACTATAAATATGAATTTAATCATCAATCCTACTCATAGTGGCCAGCTAAACCACGAATTTTAGTGGGAGACAAGTACCTAACACACTAATTGAACTAAACAACTCACAAATTGTCTTTTAGTATCTAATTCAATCTATCTTTTAATTATTCATTCAATCAATATGTAATTAACTTTCAAAAAGCCTTTAATTGTTGGAAAGTATAAGCTTCCAAACACCTAAATTGATTAGAAAACAAACATGGGAGCCTACCTAGCAATTAACTAATAAAAAACTAAATAATACATGCATGCATATAATGCATATCCTTCATTCTATTTTTCCTATATATAGTACTATCTTTCTCACTTCCTCTGCACAAAACACATACAAATTCAAGTTCATAATCATTAATAAGTCATAAGTGACTTTGAGAAAGAAAATACCAAAACAACTCAAAACCCGTTTTTCATTACAGCATCCCAAGAAAACCTCCGATCCCCGGAGATCACATCGTCGGATCATCATGTTTTTTTGACAATAGCTTCCTAACATATAGACCAACGTTTCCAACCGTTGAATTTGTCCAAAAAGGTCCAGAAGTCGAATTACAAGCCTAGAACAGAGGGCTGGAATTTCAGTAGTTCTTAGCTTTAAGTCATCTTTAATCATTCCTTTAAACATCCTTTTGATTAAGTGCACATATAAGGTAATAATTCTTGATCTCTTAATCATAATTTACAAGTCTTTTAATGGTGTCAAGTTGTAGATTATGGCTTGGGTTGGGTTATTCAATTGAAAGAGTTACCAAAGAAACAATTTTTGTCGATTATGAGTTGTATAAATTAACTCTTTATATTACCACAACCAAGATGAATATATGTATGATGTTAATATCAATTAACTTTGTATGAAGAAAGGTCTGGAGTTATGGTTAAATAAGTGTTAATGGGTCTTGATGATATATATAAATAAGGATTTTATGATTAAAAATAAAAAATGAAGTAATAATAACCAAACTGGTTCCGAACAGAATTTGTATTCGGACTTGGAAGGATTAAAACGCATAAATGAAAAATGATTGAGTTGTTAAGTGAAAAACAAAATATTTAGTTTTAGGTGTCCATTTTATTTTGCCACTGGAATTATGTGAAAACACTGAGTAAAACTCAAGTTATGAATTTTTAAAGAAAACTGGTCAAAACTGATTTTTATGACTGAAACTTCAGTCATTTTGTAAAAATCATATCTCATTCGTTTTACGTTGAAATCAATTGAATCTTAACTTTATGGAAAGGCCTATGTGTAAAGTAAATTCGATCAGAACAAAGTTTTGTTGTATCTAGTCTTATTCTTTTCCGAAAATGATATTTTTCTGAAAGGGTCAGAATCTGGACAAAAACCGATAAACTGAATTTAGGTGACCTTTTGAACAAGTTCGGGATATTGGAAAATTCTGTAAAAATTCATGAATACCCTTAAGATATATAATTAGATGTTGTAAAAGGGTTATGTCTTGAAACACTTTGCAACTATACTAAAAACCCTCTCAATTAGAGCATAGATTTTTGAAATATATTTGATGATCTTAGGTTGGAATAAGCTTGGACGCTGAATCACGTGTGAACTTATTAGTACGCATACTTGTACTAGTACTTGGATTTATTCTACTTTCAGGTGAGTTTCGTAGCTCCCTACTCAATTGAGATTCGGGCTGAAAAGTGTACACATACGTGCTTAATTGTTTGATTGTCTGATTGATTGTTTGATTGATGGATGGTTTTGATTGATTGTTTGATGGTTTACGCATATGATTGTGATATTGTGATTATTTAGGATAGATGTACATACATGAAGTCGGTTATGTCTTCAAAGGGTTTTAGATGTGGTGGGAAGGCTGCGGGTGACCCTATATATAAGCATCTAGGACTCGTTGAAAGTAGAATCCTCCTAAGTGTATGTACTTGTTGCATTTGGTTGGTTTGTTGGACATATGGACTTGTTATTGATATGATTAACACCACGATGTGGACCGAGTACTTTCATGTACTTGATGCCAAGTATTGGCCATACTTGATGATATGATATGATACGATATGATATGATTTACACCACGATGTGGACCAAGTATTGTGATACTTGATGATTTTGAGGTACATTGCATGACATTGACTCGCATATAATGTACGTATAGACATTTATACCTATTTGATACATTGCATGACATTGACATGTATACGATACATTTATTGGTAATGATACCATTTGTACTTGATTGTATACGAACTATTTGTATCATTTGTTGTTTGGTTACTTATTTGACAAGGTTGAACGATATGTTAACCTCAATTGTCTAATAGGTGACGTACATGGGTTTGTTGTAAGTACCTTATGTGACGTTGTTATTACATATGATAATTTTATTGATGATGGTTTCTTGTAAACCATTACTACGAACTCACCAACCTTGTGTTGACACTTGCTAGTACACTTTTCAGGTAACCAGATTAAATCCAGGATGTGAAGTATGATTGTTGCTTGCTTTGAACCCGGGCATTGGACTTATATGGATCAAGGATTCATTTGCCTACTTTTGCATTATGTATTTTGTACTTGAATTATCTTATTTGATGGATTCACCGAATCCCTTTTTATTCATATAGTTCATGTTCTACGATAATTCCACATGCTATATATTCCGTAATACTTCGGGCCCAGCTCCGGGTGTTACAGAATGGTGGCCCATGCGTGGTCGTAGAGAATTAGGCGGTTTGACCTAGACTACGGCTTAAGTTAAAACTCTTCATATAGCATGCATGGTTAGGAATTTTGTGTGCAACGTGAATTATGTGAACCCTAAAAGGTGTACATTGTGAGTTCGTAGTTAAGACCTACTATGTAATGACATGAGTACAATGTGGTCAACTTATGCATTGATTTGAACTTGATTATGGTTGAGATGGATTGTTGTTATTGATTGATAATAGTTTGATGATTTAGGGCAAAATGAAGTTATGGCGTTAACTTGATATAACATTGTGGCAACCCTAAAAGAGCCTGATCAACTATTTTATGGTTACCCGGTATTATAACAAGTTAATGACATCACGGATTGCACACGCTTGGTTTAGGGTATAATAAGGAACCGATATGCTTAATGGAAGTGATTGAGTGGAGGGTTAGCCGCTGGTACACCCTGTATACAAACCCGGTCAATAACTAGAGGGCATATCGGATTCGGATTATACTTTAAACCACTTGTGTTAGTTGCTTGATGGTGTGATGTATTGAACATGAGTATGTGGTTTAGTGATGAACAATTATTGTGAACTTGGTATGATGGCATGATACATAATGATTTCCCCTAGAACATTAGTACTTTTGCCTTAGTGTAAAGATATGATTTATCTGTGATATGTCGGCATGAGAGCATTAACTACTTGTGTGACTAACATGCGAGCATTTTTGAGACTATGATGTTCAAGTAAATTAAGATACTATGAAATATTATGTGATCTAGTGTGTTAAGAGGCGTTTGTATGAACGTTGAGCTTGAGTTAGTAATTTAACGAATGTGTTCAAGGAAGTGGCTAGAAAAGAGCAAACAGGATAGTAGTAGAAGATTATGAACTTAAGTGATTATATGCAGGAATCAAGTCCCGTAGATTTCACCTTATATTGGCCTTATACCTAGAGTAAGAATACATGATTTTACTGAAAGGTATTCACTTATATAACGTAAGCAATGACGTCAAATGAAAATAATTTTTCAAAATGGCCGACAATAAATAAGATATATGGATCTTGATAGAACAAGATAAAGTATGATGGCTTTATCAGACTATCTTAATATGAGCGATAATAAAAGTATTGACTACGAACATGTTTCGCAACAAAATAAAGAGGGAAATAGACATGCGAAAATCAATAACTGTTTATATATATCCCTATATATATGACAACATGATTATTGGAAATATTCATGTACACTCAAAAGATTTTAATGTCTACAACTACAAATATCACATCTATTTAAAAGTTGATTAATAACATATGCTTGCACTCATATGCCCGTGATCAAGTGGACCATGTTTACTGTTCAAAAATGCCCTTTGAGATCACGACGTCTGAACTAATATGATTCTATAAATATAGAGTCATATCTCTTCGTTAAATATAACAAGATAAGAGTAACACATACTTACACACACACGACTGAGAGAAAATAAAAATAGTCTTGTTCGGTTAGTTCAAAGCAAACCTGTTGAAGGATTCTTAGGCTGAGAAACTCGAAAGTTTCCTTTATTGTGATCGCTTTCTCGACCGGTGATTTAAACATCATATCAATCTCTTTCGTTTCTGCTACTAGTATTCGGGTACGTTTCAAATACTTTACATATACCTTCAAGAATAATGTCCGGATTCAATGAGGAAGGGATTACTTCACCTGTACCTGAATCCCCCGACTCCCCTCAACATGTACAAGACCTACCTATGGAGGAGACCGGTCATTCTGGAGAAGAATATAATAACGCACTTGTCCATGTACCGAACATCACGTCCACTACTGTCGTTACCAATGTTCTTGCTGTCGCTACGCCTATTGTTACTATTCCAAACTCATCAGGGGAAGGTTCCTCAAGGCCACCCCGCTCTTTGCTACGAAGGCTCCGAACTCCTAGATACCCGGTTTTTAACCGCCCTCAGTCACGACGTCTTCAACCTATCCATACTGAACCACCCGCTCAACGGCTGCGGCGATCCAACAACCTAAACGAAATACCAAGATTCCTAGCGGAATGGAGAATAGAGGAAGGACTCCTTAACTCCAACCAGTTCAGAATAGCCGTCGGTTCGACCAATATTCCTGCACTAACTATGGAACCCCTACATGACACTGTCCCTACTTTGGTCTTACGCACACTCCGAGCAGAAAGGTGTATTGCTGAGTTGAGAGAAAGAACCAACATACTGCGGACACATGTGGAAGACCAGGGTAGCACGATAGTCGCACTGGAAAGTGAGATGGCGGGAGCGCATTTCAGGATTCATGATCTTGAAGACACTGTGTTAGAGCTGCAGGAAAAGGTAACACGGTTTGAGGCTATGTTTGAGGCGATATCTAGAGCCGCCTCTATAACCCCATCTACTCCATCACAATAGATATTATCTGGATATGTGCTATTTACGACGGAGGTGTCGAGAAATGTAAAATTTTTATGAAATAATGGATTTCTGAGATGTTCATATCTCAATATCTATCATCCAATGAACCTACTAGCTTTAACATAAATTCCTTTGAACCATAGATCACCTTTAATGATTGAATATTATCAACCAAAAATATGTACCATCTTCTCTAACTGAATAATAGTAATCTTGACAAAAGAACTTCAAACTTGAAAAATCAGAATTATTTGAAAGGCTAAGAATTATGATGAGGCACCAACAGTTCTTGGCCTCTTCACGTGTCTTTGAGAAAGTGGAGGATTGCTATTTTCGTCACCTCTCAGAGTGGTGTCTTCCTCTCCCATAGTCTTCTGTAGATATTTCCTTAGACTTGCTTCACTTTAGCCATTTTGGCATTCAACTCAGTCTCTCGTTTTCGAGCAAGTTCCAATATGTCGACGTGTTGATTTGCTGGTGTTTGCACCTCAGAACCTGTTTCTCCTGCTTCTGCAAGTAGTAGTTCTTTGGCTAACTTCAGAGAAGCTTCTTCTTTCATCGTTTGCTTTCTCTTTCGTTCCATGATCTCTTGAAGGATCACATCTTGAGAACCACCCTGTAGTGTTTCAAAATTTTTGTGACACAGAATAAGGTCTTTTTCCCCTGGAAGCAGTTGGTTCAACTATTGCTTCTTCAGATTGTGAGAAATTAGTAAGCTGATTCATCAACCCTTTAATTTCTTTGATTTCTGCTTCGAGTTTTGTTTGGTTATCAATAGATTCTCGTAATAGTGCCCTATCGGCTGCAAGAAGAAACGGTGCACTGAAATGAATTTGGTCAATTTGGGATGTAAAGGATGTAAACAAGGTGGTTTGTTCTGTAGAAGGTGATGCTACGGTACTGTTAAGTTGTTCAAATTGCTTTGACAAAAGCTCGATTGAACGTTCAAAAGTAACGTGTGTGGGAGTGGCCATAGCTAAAGTAAAATTGATAGAGGTGGTCAATTAGATTGCGTGGAAATATAGCTTCACATAAGAAAAATGTAAATGAGAGAAGGAAATTTTAGTGTGTCTATCATCTCTACAAGTGTCCTTCTTATATAGAGAATAATAGATGAAGTGTGATCTGGAAGAACGGACAAGTGTTCAGAAACTATAGTAAATTATAACTACTGCGACGGTTAGAAAATATTTGGTAGTCGTCTTTAAATCACGTTGCAAGTAGTTAGAATGATTTAAGGGAAATTCTTTTAACTGGGGAATTTCCCTACACGACAAAAACAATATAAGATGGTGGACAGTTAAGCAATAGTCTATAATAGATAACATGTTGTATTTCATCACTGTTACAAATTGAACGAGGCTCATTACACTATTTAAACAGAAATACAACAACTGAGACTATAACACACTTAAAAACCATACAAAGAAACCCATGTGGCGACGAACAGTAAGGGAACCACACCAAGAACAAACGCTACTAACCACGGATAAGCCTCATCCAATGGTAGTTGAGCCACAGTAATTAACCACGCTATAATAATTATGTAAATCACTATTAGGAAAGGGCTCAACATTTTTGATATTAGGTTTCGGGTTTTGGTTAGATTCTGAAGAAAGGAAAATGTTAAGTTGATATGGTATGGAGAAATGCTATGGTGTTATTATAGTTTAAAAATGAGCCGTTTCTAACGGTCAAATATGGAAGATAAAGTGAATTTGAATCCTGTATAGTGCCTTAGTCAGACTTACCTGTGTCTAGACAAATCATCTATGCTATACTATAGGTATACGAGTTGTTGGTTATTAAGTATGTACAAGTTGTAGAATGTTTATATATGCTATCTCTAAATGTTAATCCTGTCGAGGATTGTGTACAAGTTCATCCTACTCTGTTGAGAGTAGAAGGGTTCAGTTTGGAATCAAATGAGTTCATCTTACTCTGATTGAGAGTAGAGTGTATCGATTAAGAGATGCTCTCTAAACCTGGCTTTTAATTATGTGTGTAAATGTGTATGTGGGATATCACATCTTCTAATATCTATTAATTGTCACTGAGACAAAACATAAATCAAGTTAAGTATATTTTTACTCGATATAATCTGAATTTCGAGGACGAAATCCTTTTAACGGGGGAATAATGTAACATCTGTGATTTTGACCCGTTTGACCTTGCATGTAATTTGACTAACTATTTCAATAAATGAAATAGTTGTGTATATTTATCTATATATTGGGCCAATTATAGTGTAATAATGAATTTCAGGTGTCATATTTGGATTTCTAGAATTAAGCCCATATTATGAGGCCATGATATTGGCCCATACGTGTTATGAAGGTTATATTATAGTTGATGTTTAAGTGACTGTGGTAACACGAAGAATGTAAATACAAAGCATTAGTATAATGTACGGTTTCAACAGTGTCGGTGGCTATCCAATAATTCCATTAATGGGACAAAAGCCGACATAACTTTATGTAAAGAGAAATACGCGTGATATCTCTTGTTGTTTATTGATCATGAACCTAATCCCTTAGCTGGATAAATACCCCATACTATCCTCACACTTATTTATCTACTACTCTATTATTATTGTTATATATATATATATTGTAAGTCCCAACTCAATAGATGGTACTACCTGAAGACACCTCAATGTCGATGGTGGGGTTACTTTGCAATATAAACACTGAACTGGAGACGACCAGTTGAAGTGAGTATATACCAAGTTCTGGATAGATTACTTATTATCGTGACAATAAGTAAATGACAATGCAATAATATAAAGTACTTGTAAAGTAAATTGATGAGACAATATGTATTTTTCAAGTGTAATTTATTTATTAACTTTAAATAAATTACAAGGTTGTTGCGGAACCAAGATAATACAAAGTATGTAAATATCCTAACAACCTATGAAATACAATTGATCTAAACTTGGAAATTCTCTTGACAATCGAAACACTTAAAGTTGTGAAATGTTCCTTTTTGCGATTGAGAGAATATTGCACAAGTTCACCAAGAATATTGCAGGTTTGCAAAGTTGTTTCTTGGTTGTGCAAAGACCTCTATTTATAGGCAAAGTTGACATTGGGATGTCAACTTTGGCCGTACAAATATGGTTGAGAACATTTAAGGAATAGCATTTAATTCCTTAAAATGCTGTGAAAAGTTACAGTATAAAGTAACTTTTCTCAACCTGCTTTATGTACTTTTTGTACTTTATACATAGATAAATCCTTTTATCCGTGTAATAGCACATAAAGCATAAAAGTCTTTTCCTCGTAATCAGTGTAAAACTTTGTAAGTACTTTACACTGATGCTCTCCAGTTTGTATCTGAGTAGAATGTCAACTGGGCTTCGCTGCCATTGTCATTCTTTATCTTCCACTTGTTGTCTTCGACTTCAACTGGAATGATTCTTCATCTGGTTAGATCTCAACTGGAGGAAGTCTTCAGTTGCGTTAACTGTACGTTGCAACTGGACTTCAATATATTTCGGACAAATCTTCTTTGTCTTCAGGTGCAACTGGAGACTGGTCAGTTTCACTGAAACTGGTCCTAACACGTCTATCCTACTCCAACTAACTATATATATATATATATATCTACCTATTATATTATATCACTCAATATGTCCAAAACTAAATATAACTTTAAATGTGCTAAAAATGATAAATTAACGTTGCTGTAATGTTTTGACTATAACTTCTTCGTCCGATATCCGTTTTTGACAAGTAAGCTGTCTACGGAAAGAGGAGAGAAATATCTACAACTATAAATATGAATTTAATCATCAATCCTACTCATAGTGGCCAGCTAAACCACGAATTTTAGTGGGAGACAAGTACCTAACACACTAATTGAACTAAACAACTCACAAATTGTCTTTTAGTATCTAATTCAATCTATCTTTTAATTATTCATTCAATCAATATGTAATTAACTTTCAAAAAGCCTTTAATTGCTGGAAAGTATAAGCTTCCAAACACCTAAATTGATTAGAAAACAAACATGGGAGCCTACCTAGCAATTAACTAATGAAAAACTAAATAATACATGCATGCATATAATGCATATCCTTCATTCTATTTTTCCTATATATAGTACTATCTTTCTCACTTCCTCTGCACAAAACACATACAAATTCAAGTTCATAATCATTAATAAGTCATAAGTGACTTTGAGAAAGAAAATACCAAAACAACTCAAAACCCGTTTTTCATTACAGCAGCCCAGAAAACCTCCGATCCCCGGAGATCAAACCGTCGGATCATCATGTTTTTTTGACAATAGCTTCCTAACATATAGACCAACGTTTCCAACCGTTGAATTTGTCCAAAAAGGTCCAGAAGTCGAATTACAAGTCTAGAACAGAGGGCTGGGAATTTCAGTAGTTCTTAGCTTTAAGTCATCTTTGATCATTCCTTGATCATCCTTTTGATTAAGTGCACATATAAGGTAATAATTCTTGATCTCTTAATCATAATTTACAAGTCTTTTAATGGTGTCAAGTTGTAGATTATGGCTTGGGTTGGGTTATTCAATTGAAAGAGTTACCAAAGAAACAATTTTTGTCGATTATGAGTTGTATAAATTAACTCTTTATATTACCACAACCAAGATGAATATATGTATGATGTTAATATCAATTAACTTTGTATGAAGAAAGGTCTGGAGTTATGGTTAAATAAGTGTTAATGGGTCTTGATGATATATATAAATAAGGATTTTATGATTAAAAATAAAAAATGGAGTAATAATAACCAAACTGGTTCCGAACAGAATTTGTATTCGGACTTGGAAGGATTAAAACGCATAAATGAAAAATGATTGAGTTGTTAAGTGAAAAACAAAATATTTAGTTTTAGGTGTCCATTTTATTTTGCCAAATTATGTACTTGTTGCATTTGGTTGGTTTGTTGGACATATGGACTTGTTATTGATATGATTAACACCACGATGTGGACCGAGTACTTTCATGTACTTGATGCCAAGTATTGGCCATACTTGATGATATGATATGATATGATATGATATGATATGATATGATATGATATGATATGATTTACACCACGATGTGGACCAAGTATTGTGATACTTGATGATTTTGAGGTACATTGCATGACATTGACTCGCATATAATGTACGTATAGACATTTATACCTATTTGATACATTGCATGACATTGACATGTATACGATACATTTATTGGTAATGATACCATTTGTACTTGATTGTATACGAACTATTTGTATCATTTGTTGTTTGGTTACTTATTTGACAAGGTTGAACGATATGTTAACCTCAATTGTCTAATAGGTGACGTACATGGGTTTGTTGTAAGTACCTTATGTGACGTTGTTATTACATATGATAATGTTATTGATGATGGTTTCTTGTAAACCATTACTACGAACTCACCAACCTTGTGTTGACACTTGCTAGTACACTTTTCAGGTAACCAGATTAAATCCAGGATGTGAAGTATGATTGTTGCTTGCTTTGAACCCGGGCATTGGACTTATATGGATCAAGGATTCATTTGCCTACTTTTGCATTATGTATTTTGTACTTGAATTATCTTATTTGATGGATTCACCGAATCCCTTTTTATTCATATAGTTCATGTTCTACGATAATTCCACTGTGTGCTATATAATTTCCGTAATATTCCGGGCCCAGCTCGGGGTGTTACAAATGAGTCCATCTTTTCCATTGAACAAATGCTCATTGATTGATTCTGTTTCCCCTTAAGTACGTATTCCTTCCCATCAATGGTAAATTTCATGGTCAATTCCTTAAAATTCCAAATTATGTCATTCAAGGGTGCCAACCACTGGACTCCTAACACTATATCATAATTGTTCAAATTAATCACCAACATATCATCAGTGTACCAATTCCCCCGCATGCTCCACTTAAAATGCTTACAAGTCTTTGCACACTCCATACTATTACCATCTGCCACAGTCACTAATACATTGGGAATTTGTGTAATCACACTATGTAACCTGGCTGCCACATTCTTACTCATAGATTTATGAGTAGAGCCACCCCCCCCCCCCCCCCCCCCCCCCCCCCCCCCCCCCCCCCCCCCCCCCCCCCCCCCCCCCCCCCCCCCCCCACCCCCCCCCGCCCCCCACCCCCACTGTCAATGAGTATGTGCAGGGTTCTAGTACCAATAGTGCCCACAATCTGCATTGTATTGTATGAAGGAATGCCTAATATTGCATTCAATGATATTTGAGGAGCACCTTCCACAATCAACAATTCAGGAGCCAATTCTACCAACTCCTCTCCATCCTTAGGGCAATCCTCCACCTCAACTAAAAATAACTGTCTCTTTCCCTTACAAACCTTATTATGCCCTGCCACAAACTTCTCATTGCAATAGAAACACTCTCCTTTAGCTCTTTTCTCATCCATAAACCTATTAGTCACTCTCTTAGGCACTAGAGCATTAGAGATAGGAGCACTAGCAGGAGTATTGAGCAAAGGCTGTTTAGCATGGCTAGTAAGAGTATTTGTCCTATTATTGGCAGCCTTATAGTTATAAGAAGTGCTAAAACCACCACTGGATCTACCTAAATCCTTATTACTTTGATTTTGAAGCTTAGCTAAGGTATAGGTATCCTTCAGTGTTTTAGGTTTAAACATTTTGATTATGCACTTAATTTCTGGCTTAAGTCCTTCTATAAACATGCTAATAGAATATTCCTCACATATAGTCACCTTATTCAGCAATGAATCAAAAGCATCACAGTAATCATCGAGTTCACCTGTTTGAGTTAGAGCTTTTAAAGCTCCCATGGCATCCTCCACTAAATTCTGACCAAATCTAGCAGTTATTGACCTCGAATACTCCGTTCACTCCATCTGATCCATCGTTTTACCACTGGAGCGCATGTAAGTTTGATGCCAGCTCAAAGCACGTCCAGTCATGTGTATTGCAGCATACCGGATTTTGCTCGCCGCCGATGTATTATCAATTGTGAAGAAATGTTCACATCGATACATCCAGCCTTCCACGTCATCACCTTCGAACTTCCGGAACTCCATTTGAGTAAGGCGATTGTTACTGAATCGATTTCCCTCCGCTTGAGCAGTGAATTGTTGTCTTTGTGCTTCCATGGCAGCTACACTAGCTTGAAGCTTTTCCACAGCCGCTGTGAGATCGATAATCGTATCTTGAGCTGCATTTAGTTGTTGTTGAACACGATCAGGTTCAGGCGGTTGAGATCTCGTCATTGATTCAATTGAAAAGAAGAAGATTTGAATCGTTGACCGGAATTTCAGCCGGAGAAGATGATCGGAGAGATAATCGGAATCGAAAACCGTCGAGGATCGACGGCTCTGATACCAATTGGTATGATGGAAATCAGAGAATGAGAAATTAGAGAGAGATTGGGATTAATTTTGTATATTCATAATGTGTTGATACAGTGGATTTAGGCTTATATATCCGTAGCTACTTTGAATATTCAAACCGACCAAAATAACCGCCCTCTATATTTACACTATCACCCCCTCGACTTATTTATTTATTACAATTGTCGACCCAAACTAGTAAAATGCAATTAACATGTAACATTCTTATCATATGAAAAAACAAAAATAATAGAAAAAAACTACAAATCATGGATAAAAATGGTTTGTTTATCCATTTTTTATATAAAAAACATAAACTACATAAAATATCACTCTAGTAATATCTAAAACATCATCATCCATTTGTTGTTGTTGCTAGTGGTTTGAGATGGAGATCCACAAAGAGGGGGAGCGCGAGATGATGGCGGAAGCGGTGGTGGTGGTTGTTGCCGTCGCCTGTGGAGAGGAGAGAGGGAGAGAGTGTGTGTTTGTGTGTATCTGTGTGTGTGTGTCCATCAGGAGGAAAGGAATGGGAAAGGAGGAAGAATTTTTTTTTTATTTAGCAAATTTACAATAATTCCCCTCCATGTTTTATTTTTAATTAGGAGGTAAGTGTTAATCTCAACCTTTAATGGGAATGATCCAAGGGCTAAGATTAAGCCCTTGAGATGCAAGGAAAATTAAGGTTTCATTTTAACAAACCACTACTTTTTTTATATGTTTAATTGAGAAAATGATTGTTTTTAAAAAGAATCATCATTGTTATAGTGATAACCATCTACATATTAGTTGGAAATTATTTATATATAACTAGTCCTAATACCCGTACAATGTATGGTAGCTATATATATTGTATCATAAAGAAATTCGAATATGTCTCATACATGATTTGTAAGTATGAAATAAATTGTGGTTAAAGTAAACAGATGATCGAAGCTAAGTTATAATAAACAGTAATGATAAATATAATATATGTTTAGTTAAAGTTTTGGATTTACCTTAAATTTTTAAAATCACATCAAAATCGAAAATTGTAAGCATAGAGGATGACGACAAATGCCTTGTTATTTCGAATCATAAACTCAAATTTTGAAATCTTCATGTTATTAACTTATTATAAGTAATAGGGATTATGGCACGAAAGTGTAAGAAACTATGCCAAATTGTCTATGTTATGTAGTGTACTATACATTTGTCTATTGTATGTAAGAAACTTGTTATTTTGGTCAAAAGCATGTAAGCCACCGGTTTCCAGCTTACGTGTACCAGTTACTCCACATTTTTTTAATTAATTATTCCCCAATAAAAGGCCACGTATTACCCTAATATATTACCCCCTTTTTCCCTCTTTTTCCCCAAAACTTTTCCCTCCTCCTCCCCAAATCCTCCCGCCACCACCATATGGCTTCCTCTTCATCCTCTTCTTCTCTAAATCAAAATACAAGTCGATACATGAACTGTCGTTGGGAGGCTCTGGTGCTGGTGGTTCCATTGGATCAGATGGTCCTTCAGTATCCCCATCCTTCTCTCTTAATGCTTTAAGGAGGTCCTTCATGAAATCATCATGCTCTTCTTGGACAGATGGTCCTTCAGTATCTTTGCTAGCATTTCCACCAAGTTCTGGTAATTGTTTTGATGTTGGAATCTTTGCTATAGCATTTCCTTTCCTTACTTCTCTCAATTCGTCCTCACCTTCACTTAAATGGTCCAAGGAAGCAACAGATTCTGCATCAGACTCCTCACTAGCTACATATTCATCCTCTTCATCAGAATCCTCATCACCTTCCTCCTCTTTTTCTTGGTCTTGGTTAGGTTTTGGAAGAAACTCAGACATATCCAATGAAAGATAATCCAAATACACACTAACTTCCTCATATGAGTGACCAATCTCAAAAAAGGAGTCTGCATCCTTCTGGTTTGCTAAAGGCATCAATGAATCAAACCTATTATCATTTAAAAGAAAATACATCCCAGTGAAAGGACCACCAGCCTGTTGCTCAATAATTTGCACAAAGTCGGCATATGGTATTGGTGACATTCTAAGATCCTTCATCTGGCCATGTTCATATCGTAATGGATGGAACAAAAAACCCCATCATAATGCAAGTGAATCGTAAACTCTCGAAGCATTTCTATGAAAAAAGACAAAAAAAATACAAATAAATAACTAAATATCATATTTAACTACTTAAATAATAAAATATTCAATTAAAAAAAGAAAAAATTGAAACCCTAAAAAAAACCCTAAATTGAAACCCTACAAAATCGATCAAACGATGAGCATAATACACCAATAAATCACTGCAATAGATGAGAAATTACCTGAATATAGCAACGAGTTCTTTTAATTCTTCAATAATGGCTTTGAGATCATATGCATCGGGTACATCAACGAAGAAGATAAAAGGTTTTTTTGGGGGGTGTGAATTTTCATCGAAACAGTGCGTGTTTGTATCTATATACATGTATAAATATTGTAAACTGAATATATATTCAGTCAACGCCACGTCAATCTTTTTTAAGCGAAAGTGGAATTTGTAACCGGATACGTTTGAAACCGGTAATCCATTACATGCTTTTGACCAAAATAAAAAGTTTCTTACATACAATAGACAAATGTATAGTACACTACATAACATAAACAAAATGACATAGTTTCTTACACTTTCGTGCCATAAACCCTAAGTAATATAAGTAATAGAAGTTGAAAATTTGAGAAAGAGAAAAAGACACCTTTATTAATGAAAAAACGATCAATCAAATAAGGTTATAATGTGTTTTGTATCTATACGCTAAACGTTAGAGTTTAATTCTAATTCTAATAAAGAAATTGAATATATATACAATTAAAAAAACTAATTTAATAAAATAGATAAATTAAAAGAACACGTGTCGATCAAGGATTACGCCACATGTCGTTTTAAAAACATGTCAATCATGTTTTAGTTTATTTACCCATTCCAAAAATGAAAAGTTGGTGTGTTGATATTTGGTACCTTTCCCATTCCTTGAACTTAGGTAAAAGTTAATCATCACAGTAAAAATTAAGCCTATGATTAGGATGCTCCGTTAACAACGAACATCTTTGTTTGTTTCTTAAGTAAACTCCAATTTCTTCATTCTCAAAACCCTAACTTTATTATCATCTCCACTTCATTCATTCAATCACACACACACACAATCGATCACAATTCAATTACAACACTAAAACAAATCATTTAATTACAGCAGTAAAATTCAATCTATATAACTTTGCATGATCGGACCGTTACGCGATTAATTGATCGGTTAATTTAGTCAATTTTAGGTTTACCTATTGTTAAAATAAACCGATGGCGGATGGAGATGAAAACGACGCCGTTTTGAGTGACGTGGACGAAGAAGATAGTCCTCCGGTGCCGATTGTGATCGGAAGTGGCACGGCGTCTGTGGCGGCGGAGGTGGAGCGGCTTGCGGCGGAGGTGGAGCGGGAACGGCAGGCGAGAGAGGAGGTTGAGAAGTCGAAATCGGAGTTGCAGGTGAAGCTTGATAGATTGAAAGGTTGGGCGCATGAGATGATTAAGAAGAAAGATGAAGTTTCGAAATCGAACGAGAAGTTGACGGCTGATTTCGATGTGGTTGTGAAGGAAAGAGATGAGTTATTGAAGGAGAAAGAGGAATTTGGGAAAAAAATAGAGGAAATAATGAAGGTTAAGGATTCGTGTAGGTCGGAGATCGAAAATGCTGCACAGATGTTAGTGACTGGAATTGATAAGATTTCGGGGAAGGTTAGTAGTTATAAGAATTTTATGGCTGGAGGATTGCCGAGGTCACAGAAGTATACTGGATTGCCTGCAGTTGCGTACGGAGTGATAAAAAGGACGAATGAGATCGTTGAGGAGCTTGTTAGACAGATTGAGTTGACTGCCAAGGGTAGAAATGAGGCTAGGGAGCAAATGGAACAGCGGAATTATGAGATTGCGATTGAGGTGTCGGAGCTTGAAGCTACGATAGGTGGGCTTAGAGACGATGTGGGAAAGAAAGCGTCTGTTGTTGAAGAGTTGGAAAAGACGATGGAGGAGAAAGATGGGATGGTAGCGGAATTGGAAAGGGAGTTGAAGGAGAAGCAGGATTTAGTGAGCGAGTATGGGGATAAGTTGAGGGTATTGGAGTCGCGGATGGATTCTCAAAGGCCGTTACTTGTTGATCAGTTAAGTTATGTATCTAAGATTCATGATCGGATATGTGGTGTGATTAAGATAATTGATGGTGATAAGAAAGAGCAGTCGGATTTATCAGATTCTATGTTTCTGCCTCAAGAAACGGATTTGGAGGAGAATATACGTGCTTCTTTAGCTGGGTTGGAGACAATTAATGAATTGAGTGTAATGGTTATGGAGAAAACAAGGGATTTGGTTGTCGAGAGAAGTCGTGAAGTTAAAAGTCTGAACGAAACAGTCACTCAGTTAGTAAAGGAGAAAGAGCATATTGGGTCGTTACTCAGGAGTGCTTTGACAAGAAGAATGTCGGCTGATCTATCTTCAAAGACCAATGAGCTATTTAAAGTAGCAGAGAATGGATTAAGAGAATCTGGGATAAATTATAACTTTAGCAAGCATACAGGGGATGAAAAGGTTACAGGTTCGAGTAATAAGGATGGTAATGTGGAATCAGAGGATGATGAAATATATACTTTGGTGCGTGTCTTTTGGTAATATTCACATAGATATTTCTTTTAACTTAAAGTTTCTTGGCTTGAAATGCTATCTGCGTTGTGCAGGCTGGTGCTCTTGAGAACATTATAAAACAGTCTCAGCTTGAGATAATTGAACTGCAGCATACTGTTGATGAACTAAGGTATCTATAGTTTAATCTTTAATGTACCATGATGAATGATTCTTATGTTAGTTTTTTGTTGAAGAGTCTCTCTAGTGCTGCATGTAGTCGATATATGTAAAGTGTGATTTGAATTTGTGCTACATATATCACCGATAATGGAAGTTATTCAGATGATTGCAATTAAACAAAATTCAAGTAATTTTTGGGAAATATTTTGTACCTTGGTCTTGTACGGCTGTGTGTATAATGGTATAACTGCAATGATCTGACGCTCTCCACCTTTATGTTTGTGTGTATGTGTATATTTATGTAAGTTGCTTCAAATGTTTGCTAACTGTGGTGTATTTGGATGCTATATGTAATCAAGGGCAGAGTCAAGTTTACTTAAGGAACATGTTGAAGCCCAAGCTAAGGAGCTTTTGCAAAACAAACAACAGGTAGAGGAACTCGAAGAAAAGGAAAGAGTGGCTAATGAAAACGTAAGTTACTGTATCTGCGTGAACAATCCAAGTTAAGAAGTTATGCTTCAAAATTTGATGCTGTAGTTTATTTATATCTTCTTTGATTGTTGATATCTGAAGAAATTTTGATTAATATGTTGCTACTTTTATGTGGTCTAGGTTGAAGGGCTTATGATGGACATTGCTGCAGCTGAAGAGGAGATCACAAGATGGAAAGTGGCTGCACAACAAGAAGCTGCAGCAGGCAAAGCTGTGGAACAAGAGTATATAGCACAGGTATACTCACTCTTAGTCGTTTATTCTTGAGATTATGAGATATACACAGGTGATCATGCACTGAATAGTATTAGTTATTCCTGCCTAAACATATATGAGTTATGTTGCTCAAGGGAAAAATCTAGTCCCATGCATCAATCCAGCTTGCATGTCACTCAGAAACCTAGTGCAATGACTACTGGAAATCCATTAAATAGCTCCATTCTGCAGTTTGGACCTTAACTTAATTTTGGGAACTAGTTGGTTTCTTAGAAAGAAAACATGATAATAAATAATCAATCCTCAGCCTATTCTCTGATACTTGATTTCAATGGAGAATTTGCTGAATTTTATCTGTAGATGCTAGTAGTCAATGTGCTGGTAATTGTTCAACTAAGTCATTTAGAAGCATAACTATTAATTCATAAGTTGATTTGAAAATCACCCATTTCTGTAGATGCTAGTAGTTAATGTGCTAATAATTGTCCGACTAAGTCATTTAGAAGCATAGCTATAGATTCGTAAGTTGATTTGAAAATCACACACATTTCATGGATTGCGGATCGACTTACATAACCAAAGCTGGCAGACTAATGAATAATGATAGTGTATGATTGAAACATAACTATATTGTACCTGCTTTGGTTATGAGCACACTGTCTTTTCCTATGAGCCATTCATGATGACACTAGATGCTAAAACCTTTTTCTTCATTCTGTTTGGGTTTAAATAAGTTTTGGATTAATGGAAGATGGGACACCACAAGATAGAACTTGTTGCAAAATTGTAAGAAATTAAAATGATTTCGTTTGTTATCAAGCAGCAATAAGCTGAGTCTCATATTTAGATAGCACATATTCTAAATATTCCAGATTAATCCCCCATTTTTTTGGAGTAAGGATTAAGTGTGGCTCTACCTATTTACCCATTAGCTTGATCATTACATTATATCATCTTTGATTTGCTCTATGATATTCCCATAATTTGTAAATTTTAAGAGCAGTTTTTATGTATATTTTACCAAGTCAAACGCTGTATATATTATAATGTTTGATTAAACGATTCTACTTATGATTATTTGATCTTTTTGGGTGAAGGGTTTATACATTGGTTAATATAATTAATGTCAGACAAAAGTTACATATTGGAACATGCATGAATAGACTATTGTAATGGACCACTCACAAGACATGCCTTGCGAACCACTAAGTATTAATGGACCTAGATATCCACCAATCTAATCAAGACATAAGCTTTTGTGACATCGACACTAGAGTGTAACCAACTATGCTAAAATAGTTATGCTGTGTAGTGACCTACTCGGGCATTCAATCAAAGTAAGAACCTATGTGTGTTGTTCAAACGATGTAAAATATGGACCTTAGATTGTTTGAACAAAAAAAATACATAGGCCATTGCACAAAATTCAAAGCTACTTACATTGATTGAACACCCGACTGCCCGAGTAGGTCACTATACTATATAACCATTTTGTCATATTTGGTTACACTCCGATGCCATTATTCCTAAGCTTGACAAAAGATTATTTTAATTGCTTGCAAGTTTCGGAAGTTTCGTATATGCTACGACAATCAGATTACCAATTACTTATTTTCATAGTATTTAATCATAATTTATGAGACATTTACAGTTTCAATTCAATGTCATAGGACATCTCTCAGTTTTCACAAGAATGCCTGTTTAGTCATTTTAGATATCATTTTCTAAAAACATGAAGAATCTGCCAAACACCCATACAAATTGCCTTTCTAGTCATTCTAAAAACTATAAGCTCCTCTAATGAAACTAAAACTGTCAAACATTCGGACAACTGATTATCTTCTGCAGTGGCACATCCAAACTCTATCTTCCGTGTCCTGCTTTATGATAACTGATTATCTGATTGTAATACACATTATTACATAATCAGTGTTGAAATGCACACTTAAACACCCCCTTAAATGATTTGCTAAAATATCTGCAGGTATCAACAATACGCCAAGAACTGGAGGAAGCAAAACAGGCTGTGATAGAATCAGAAAAAAAGCTGAAATTCAAAGAGGAAACTGCTGCGGCTGCCATGGCTGCTAGAGACGCAGCTGAGTCATCATTGAAATTGGCAGACACGAGGGCTAGTCGTTTGAGGGAAAGAGTGGAAGAGTTGACTAGTCAACTTGAACAACTCGACTCACGGAAAATCTTAAGCAACAGAAATCGGCCTCGATACATGTGCTGGCCTTGGCAATTGCTTGGTCTTGACCCTATAGGACCCCGCCAGCCAGACACACATCCAAGTAGTTCAAATGAAATGGAGCTTTCTGAACCTCTTCTCTGATATAGTTTGTGCTCCTCGTCTTGTTTTTGGGGGGTGAATTGTGTAAAAATGGTAACATAGGTTGGTTCCTTCTCTATTTAGGGGAATATTGTCTACCTAAAAAAGGACCTGACATGCATGTTCGTGTTAAAAATGATCCGACTTTCAAAATTTTGGGTTGGGAATGCTTACATGGTTATATATGACGAACGACGTGGCATGTCGGTGGTTTTGAAATTTTGACCATGTTGACTCTTTCTTTATGGTGTTAAAAGCCTATTTACTTGGAAGGTTAACTCACATGTAAACCATTTGAAAGCGGAATCCCTTTTTTATGTAAAGAATTATATATTCCCCTACATAGAAGTGGCCAAAATATGCTATCTATCAACCGCGATTCACCCTCTTTTTCTCCATACGCTAAAAATGATGAGTTTTACAAATTTTCAGAGGCTTCCTTGTAGACAATGTATACTGTTGTGAATTTATTGTACAGTAGATACTAAAAGTCGAATGTTGAATAGTACCGTTTTTGTGACCAGATTTCAAACTGAAGTGTGTGATTTTAGGTGTTTTTCTCTGTATCAAACATAACATCTCATATAACACCATTTGTAAATGACTTGGAATTGAATCAACTTATGAAGTTATTTTGCCTTTGTGTTATAAAGCAGCTTTTTTAAACTCTTTTTCTCGCTATATTGTGGGGTGATCCTTTAATTAGTACCAGAACTCCAACAGAAGTGTGAATTTATTGTACGTTTTTCATTTTTAAGCCTGATAATAACAAATGCATTTTTCCAAGAATTGTTCACAAATAATACGTTCAATATCAACTACATTTCATTGTCAGAACTCAGAAGTGTGATTGCCATTTTATTTGCAAACTTAGAGCACTATGTATTTTTGTTGTATAAAAACAATTTTGTTTAAATAATTTATAATTAAATTTTAATTTATTTTGATAAAAAGCCAGTTTTCACGAACAAGTTCCAAATAGATGACTAAAAAATGTACTGTATCTGTTCCAGATAGATGACTAAAATGATACAACTTCTAAAAACTCTGAATAAAACAAACAATCCTCTAAAGCCTCATTTAGCAGGAGGCTTTTACCCATACAACATTTATAAACAAAAAATACATCATGGGGTTCACCTTTTAAGCGCAAAGAATACATAGTACAATTAATCGATGCTATTTGAACTCATGAGCAACAGATTAAATCTCAGAAACTTTAGAAGATCAAACGTGATGGTAAAGTATTTCCAAGTGCTATCCACTCCAAATGATTTAATCAACATTTTTATTACTCGTATCTTTTGTTTTCGAAATCTGCAGATGACCGTCAAATATGACGATCCAAGATAAACTCCTAGTTGAAAGTCTTAAAAAGCATAGCCTTAAACACGATTCAACTTGCTTTGTATATTGATTTATGTGTGTTCTTAAAGACAGAACTTTGTTAATAACAATATAACATCCCTAAGCTCATAGTGTCTTCCTTGATATTGATAGTGGTTCCGGCATTCTGTACATGAAGCAGCAAGCAATTAGCTCCTTCAAAGTTTGATTGACTTGTTAAGGCGCTTGGTTTGGGTTCTCCTGGGTGGGGGCTGATTCTTATCATGTTGGAACCTTATGAGGCAAGGATAAGGATAGTGGCAAATAAGGGGTTATAAGGGGGTTGTGGCGGAACCATAGAAGACAGTAACTGGATCGGAGATAGTCTGAGCAATCATTTCATGAAGAATACTCTTCTCCTGAACAATTTTTAGAAAGAAAAAAAAACCTTAATGAGCACCTGATGCATATTAAAAATAGTCAAAGACTTGTAATGTTGTTCATAAACGGATAGTCAGATCAGATACATCAAAACATAGCAGGGACAAGTTATAAGATCTGGATAGCAACTACCTAAAAGAACATTCTGTCGTTCAACTGGATTTAAAACTTAAAGTCATATATATTCATTAGCCTAACTTTTTGGGCAAGTATATACATCTATGGCCAAATTTTGGATACCCTGGATCTAATATAGTAATCTGAACATTTTATAAACACATACACTATAAATTTTTAATAAAAATGCCAAACACCATCCTAGCATGAGACTAAAGATATTTGAACTTGAGTATAGTCAGATTACAGCTAGACCTATCTTTTGTGCCAAAATGTTCTATGACTAGCCTTGATTCATTGACAAGCTCACAAGCATGAACTAGTGACTCTTGAATTTTTACTTTCATTTCTATCTTGAAGACCAAAACTATATATATAAGTCGAAAACAAAGAGTTGATAGATGAAGTTACAACCTGGTTGCTTTGCTCTGCAGCTTAAAGTTCAGTAAAAAAATAACAGTAGCACCAAAGCCAACTTCAGAGAGGGAATGTATGCTGATGGTTCACTGCTCATGCGAAAGCTTGTATCATATATTTCATAATTTCAACCTGGCATTTCATGTAGATGATTAATGTAGCAAATTCTAATCGAAAACCTAAAATTGGCATAAAATTTGATGGATGCAAGATAACTAAATCTCTAAATATACACAAACCTTTTTCTGTACTTACGCCAGGTGCATCTTCCGATTGGATTGCATTAATAAGAGTCTCTGAAATATCTCTATCAAGAGTAAAACCCTTATCCATCATCTGGTCCCATACCATACAAGCCAACGAGAGCTTCTTTTCATATACGAGTCCCCCAATAATCAGTTTATATGTCACTTCATCTGGATACAAACCTTCAGTTATCATCTGCTCAAAAAGATTCATGGCTTCACTAACCCTAGAAGCCTTACAAAACCCATTAATAATAGCATTGTAAGAGATAACATCCGGAGCGATTTTCTGCTCTACCATATCACAAAATATGGTATGAGCCATCGATATGTTTCCTGTTTTACACATATGATCAACAATAGTTGTATACATTACACGATCAGGTACCAAACCCATTTCTGTCATCTTGTCAAGAAGCGTTTTTGCCATATTTGAATTACCGTCTTTAAGAAAAGCTTTTATAAGGATGGTAAATGTAACAATGTCAGGAAGAATACCTTGGCGACCCATTTCTTCATATAACTCGTAGGCCCCTTTTACCCGAGAACCCTTGCAGAGTGCTCTAATTATTGTGTTATATGATACAACATCAACCACACCTTTCATTTCCATCTTTCTCACCATTAATCTATATGCCTTTTCAATAAGATTAGCCTTACAGAAACCTTTAATAACTTGGTTATAACTATAACTATCCGGTTTTAATCCATTCCGTTCCATTACACGAATCAGCTTTTCAGCTTCATCCAACATAACCTTGTCACAACAATAATTCAACAACAGATTATAAGTAACCAAATCAGGCGGGCACCCATTCTTTCTCATAAAGCTCATAATGGATTGTGCTTTATCAAGCCGATTAGCTTTACAAAACCCACAAATAAGAACATTATAAACCGTCGTAGTAAAATCAAGTTTCATCACACCTACTGTCAACTCATAAGCCAAATCAACTTTCCCAACACCACATAACCCCAATACAAGCGCTCTACAAGCATTAGCATCGGGTCTCAAACCTTTCACAAACATCATTTGCCACATTTCAACAGCCTCGTCAACTCTCCCAACTTGCATTAACCCACTAATAACCGTAGTATAACTAACAACATCCGGCATTCTCCCTTTATCAGGCATACTCTGCAACACTTTCAAAGCGATATCCACCAAACGTTCAGAACACAAAACATTCAGATACATATTATACGCCCACATATCGGGAACAACACCTAACCTATCCATATCACTAAAAAGCTTATTAATCAATGTTAAATCTTTAACTTTACATAAACCACAGATAAACCTCGAATAAGTAAACGAATTTAACGAATACCCTTTTGTAAACATGGTATCATAATACAATTCAACCAACTCAAAACGAGAATGGGCAACTAAAACACCGATAATACGGTTATAATCGATGCTAAAAACTCTGCAATTTGAGTGAGACATTTCATCAAACACCTGGAGTGCTTTATCAATAAGACCAGTTTTAACGTAGTTAGAAATAAGGGAGCGATATATGAGCCTAGTTTTACCAAGAGCTCCTCTATACATATCCAACTGGGTATCTCAAGATATACATATCATCAACACCCAGATTAAATTTATAGCTTAATTTTTAAGAAAACATGAAAAAGATTAAAACTTGATAGATTTTGAAGTGTGGAAAGAAAGGATTTTGTAATGTGGGGTTTAGCGGATTGACTATAGATACAAATGTATAGATACAGAGGAAGGTGATGGTCGGCCGTGAAAGCAGACGGCGAACTTGTGAGAGAGAGAGAGAGAGAGAGAGGGGGAGAGAAGAGAGATTTGGATGGACTTCAGGGCCTGAGTCCAGTTATTTGAAATTGTTTGGGTTATGAAATATGGGCTTCTTTGTGTTTTTACTTTTTATATCTTGATACACCTTATAATTGGTATTATCGTCATTACCCGCCTCCATTGGCGGACGCAGAGTGTATCCAGGGGGGGACATGACCACCCTCAAAAGCCAAGCCCAACTGAATTTATTTTTTTTTAGTTTTTGTATTAGGCCCAAAGTAAAATTTAATAAACCCTTTAATTTGTTGTTTCCACAATTCACTTCTCAAATCACTAAACCAATGTTTTGTTTCCACAATTCACTTCTCAAATCTTTGTTAAAAGATAAATTTTATAAACCATAACTCTATTTCTCTTTTGTTAAAACTATTTAAAATATATGAAGCATTTAATTATTATTATTATATATTATGACATAATTATACGAATTGTGGGATGATGAAAGTTTGATTGAGAATTTACAATTAAGTTTGTTATTAGGAGTTAAGGCATAAGTAGTAGTGTAATTTAATTTATGAATTGTTTGTTAAATTATGTATTAGTTATACTTGTTTTATTTATTTTTTTTAGGAATCATGAAAAAATATCTCAAAGGAAAAAAGTCATCGTCAAATAACGGTATTAGTGTAAAACCTTCATATAAAAATATGACTAATAATAAAGAATCACCATCAATTTCTACACCTATAATGCTTAAATTAGTTGATTGGATAATCTTCATGAGATCTTGTTCAGTAGAAATTTTTTTTTGCCCCCTCTCACTCGGATTCCTGGATCCGCCACTGGTATCGTGTCTTTTTTGCACCCCATCTTAATATATACAAGATGTCGAGCCAAAATACGCATGTTTGGATTCGGAGTCTGGGGGATTTCTCCAAGTCAAAGATCTACTAAATGAGCCACCAACCTATTGCAGTTTTAAGCATTTTTATTTCTCTTCAAAACTAAAACAAACAATTGCAATGAGTGATGATTAATGGTTTCTCGAAGAAAAATCAATTATGGTGTAGATTAAATATATAAATAAAACTTGTAAATTTCAGTTAGTATGTGAGAAAGGGTGATAGTGGCTGACATTTTGTATTGTCTATCTAACACACCGTCACATCTTCATTTTGTTAGCTCAATTTAAGAGACCCGTGCGGCCCGCCTCTTGGAGGCCAAGATTCAATCATTGAGGCAAACAATCTCTACCAATAATTTCGTCTTCGTGCATATAAAATGACATATCATTAGTAACAAAGCAGTGGCGGAGACAGAAATTTAGATTAGGGTGTGCCAAAATTAGTGACGGTTTAGCAACCGGGTGTCTTTTAGGTTATATTTTGACAGAGCCAAATTTCAACGCACAATCTATGAGTTAAGCACATAATGTTTTGTATATGTATCAAGGGTTAAATTTGTATAGACTTAAAATTACTTGTCATGCCATGGAAGGTACAAAAGTTTATATGTGGAGAGAATAAACATATACGTAATATCAGCAAGAAATATAACATCTTTTTGTTTTTCATAATTCACTACATCATTTGACATAAAAAGTTCCCTGTGCCATTCCTATTCACCCATTATTATACTAATAAAATATTCATGATTACAACCAACCAACATGTATTTCCCTTTACAAATAATAGTGGGTGAGGCCAAAGTCTGTACTACACACCAAACAAACAAACAAATTATCTTGGCTTTTAATCAAGTAATTTGGGTAATTTCTCACTCATTCTTTCTTTGTTTTCTAGTCAAACAAACAACAAAAATGAAAGAATCTCTCTGCATAACAGCATGGTCACACAAAACAGGAAACAAAAAATGAAGATGGGTTGGCCAAATCTGCAAATACACTACCATATTCTTCATATAACAAAATATTTTCTACTATATACTCTTCCTCTTTGTGTGATGATGGGGGTGGGTCATGGCCAACCCTACCCCCTACACACCTCCGCCCTTGTAACAAAGTATAATCACAATATTTAAAACCTCGCAACGCTCATAATGAAGCTAACTTGGTTTTGCCTTTTAATAAATTTCGTGCGGCTGGACCCTAATCGGTGAACTTTTGTTAATGAGTCACTTTGTAGAAAAAAATGTTAAAGATTCTGTGAGTTGGCTGTTCATAGAAAAAGAAAACTAAGGCCCTTCCCAACCTAAATTTTTTGAGCATTTTCTGAGCGTGTTCTCGGAAACAAGGTTGGCATACTTTTTCTGAGTTATTCTTTCTGAGAAAGAGAGGTACATTTTCTGGGGAGAAAATGTGAGAAAGAAAGAGGGTGAGGGTGAGGTTGGGGTGGGGTCTTTATCATTTCAACCAATGATAAAACAAAATGTGTTTGTTTGTTTTTCTTTTTATATTTATCTTATAAATATAAATAAAAAATAGTTAATAGTGATAATAGTGATATTTTCTGTAATATAAAATGAAAAAAAAAGAAGTACTATTACGATGATACTTGAGAAAAGGTGAAAAAATGGTATTTGTGGGTAAAACCTAACAAGTAACAACAATAAAAAAAAGTAAATTGTTTTGTGTATTGGGTTCTGAGGTTGACTGGATAAACAAACTTATGGTAGCATCATTGGTTAGATCCATTTTATGTATAAAAAAACTTGTTTGATCGTTGTCGTTATAATAAGATATCATATAGGTTTCAGGTGCAAAGTGCATGATTAATTGAATTTATTATGATCTTAGGAGCGAACGGGGTCCGAGGGCAGCACCCTTAGGGGCGGGGTCCAAGGGGCGACATCTCCTGGTTTATATTTCCCTTAAGTTGTTATGGTGAAAATCTCTCCGAAAATTAAATTTTTAGATTGTTCTGATCCAAGTTTTTTATAAGGCCTTCGACTGTAATTGTTCAATCCTTACATATTCACAGAACTCCTTCAATCTCATTTCATCTGCAAATTAATTACTCCTACTTCAAAAAAAAAAAAAAAAACACATCGATCCAGCTCGGTGTTAGCGGTCGGGAAAGGTTTCACTTTAGTTGAATTAATTAGAATTTTATTTATTTAAATTGTGAATTATATATATACTACTTATAGCAACGTTTTCATATTATTATTATTATTATTATTATTATTATTATTATTATTATTATTATTATTATTATTTTGTTATTAAGTAAGTATTTTTGGACATAAATTTGTTGACTTGTTCTAAAGAAATTAAGTGAATTGAAAGATTTCTAAGCTCTGATACCATGTAAAAAATATAGATATATATGTAAAATAGACACACATCATTGCAGCGATAATGAACGAACTAGCCATATGATTAAAATCAAGGTTTGATACAGAAAATAAGCAGAAAAAGATTAAACAATCACATCGGAAATTAGGGTTTTCACAACGGTAAGAAATGGCTGCAAGAAGTGGTGATCTGAACAGTGACCATCACTTTGTATATATATAGATAATAATTGCAATAATCCCCCTCTAGTCTATGTCTTCTACGTCTTTAGCCCAAGTTCTCTCATCTTCTTCAACTTCAGTCCAAGAGGCAAAACTTGTATAAATTGTCCAACTTTAGTCCTTCCTTTAGTTCCAAGCATTCAACAAAAGTCCTTTCCTGCATGATCAACATTTCAAGTTAACAATTAATTTGACTAATTAACACCCTCCCACAAATTAATTGTGGAAGAGATCAACAAGACCAATCCTCTTTGTGTGTTTATCATGAACAATTGAGGTTAAACCTTTAGTAAAGAGATCTGCCAGATTGTTTTCAGAGCCAATTTTAACAGCCTCTATCACTCCTAAGTCAATTTTTTCTCTAACAAAGTATAAATCAATTTCAAAGTGTTTGGTTTTTTCATGAAACACTGGATTGGCACTGATTTGAATAGCAGACTTGCTATCACAAAAAATGGGTACTGGACCTTCTTGTCTAATACCAAATTCATTTTGAATTTTCAAAACCCATATAACTTCACAAGTGATGGCTGCCAAATGCATCTTTTGTTGGATTCTTGATAACCATGCACCAATTTGAGCAGACTTTGGCTTCCCCTTCAGAATCTGGATCATCTCCCTATGCTCTGAAATCCCAAACTCGTGAACTGAAACTTGATTGTATTCTTCAGCTGCCCTACCTTCTCTTTTCACAATCAAATCAAACAACTTCAATCCATCAGCCTTTGTAATTTCCATATCAATGATTTTGGCTGGATGCGATCGATGATTCATGTAATGATCATATTGGTCCTTCTCATGTTTTCTTTCAAGTTCAGCAACATCATCAGATGGTTTGAGGGAAGTAAAGACAACATCACGAGAATTCTTTCTTGCAGACCTTGTTCCAGTCACTTTGGGCTTTGTGGGTGGTCTGAACAACTCTTTCTCAACCTTCAGAACTTCGGCCAGAATTTCTTTCCTTTTGATTGCCATTTCTTTTTCTCTGTTTTTCTTTAAGTCTTCAATGGACAACTTGAAGGTCAGACTCTCCAACTTTTGTTCCAGAGGTGAATAATTCATCCCACATTCATATTCAAGCATATCAACAACAGCCTTTTGCACTCTTGGATCATTTTTGATTTTTAAGTATCTTTCCAGTGACAAACCAAGAGCTGCAGCATCTATATGATCAAGGGTCCCCATCTTCAGATGTTGTTCCCTTTCTCTTTCTTTGTTTTCCCTCCACATAATAAATTGATTGGAGACCTGCTTTTGCAAAGCTTCCAATTTCTTACTATCAGCATCAAGATCGTGCAAGGGATAACCATGCTCATCCACATTCTCACCAACAATAATTCCAGAACCCTTTGAACTTTTCTTTGGTTCTTCCACTGCTTGGGCCTTGCCCTTGCCCTTGTCTTTCTTAGCAGGTTCAGTTTCAGATCTCTGAACTTGTTCCCCCTGAACTGAGGCACTACCAGATGGTACCTCAGTTTGCTTCTTGGTTGCTTCAATCATTTCTTGAGTACTGGCCAGCAAACCAATAGGCACACTTCCCCCTTTGGGAATCTCTGAAGGCATTTTTGCATAAAGATCAATTGTAGTTTTAATTGCCTTCAGTGGTTCCCAACTTTGTTGTTCTAGGCAATCACATATACCCTTTGCCATTGTAGCAAACTGAGCCCTTAATCTGAATGAAGAATTAAGGTTCAGTGCTTCTTGATCTTTCAAATCCTTCAACATTTTTCTATCTTCTTCAGTGAAAGAAGCAGGGGGAGGAGGAGCAACAACAGTTTCTTTCTTTAGAAGAGTTAGAATTTCATCTAACTGTTCGGACTGATTCTGAACTGAACTTTCAAGATTGGACACTTGATCTTTAACTTCATTCACAGCCTTGTCCACTTTGTCATTTGTGTTTTTGGTTAGTTCAGCAATCATCACTCTAACCTTCTGACCAACCTTTTCAGAAACGGAATCTGAAATCTGAGCAGCTAGATTCTGAGTTAGCTCAGACTTCAGATTATCCAAAATACCAACACTTATAGAAGCCCCAAGTTCTTTTTCATCAACACTTGGCTTTTTAACCAACTCATGTACTTCTCTTCCAACAGCCATAAAGTCTTGTTTCATAAGCTGAACACAAGATGTCAAGTTTGCAACCACCGAAGCTTGCACATCTCTTTTTGTTAGCTTGAAGGCTTCTCTGATTGCAGAGCTCACCTTGTTGCAAGTCATCACCAGCTCATTCAGCTTCCCAAATACTAGTCCTTCGTTTCCAGCAACTTTGGTTAACTCAGTTCCAAGAAACATCTGAGCACCTTTCATATCAGCCACAGAACTAGTATTGGCAGTTAGAGACTTGGTTAAATCCTCCACCCTAAGAATAAGGCTTTGGACTTCGGTTTGAGTTTTCTCTAACTGTGCTTCTATATTTAAAGGAGGTGGGGGTTGTGCAGAAGCAGGAGCAACAAATGGTAGATTACCAAGCCCTTTAAGAACATTGTTTATTTGTAAATCCGTTGGACTCTCAGATTCTGTCTCAGAATCCAAGTCCTTCTCTATTGGGGCATCATAATTGATAGGTGGTGGGATATTGTGAATTTGGGGGTGAAGAAATTGAAGTGAGGGATTAAAAGTTGGATCGGTGACATAGGCAGGAGTAGTGCCTGGTGGAAAAATTGGATGTTGATGAGATGGAGGTGGTGGAACATAAGGATCATTATCTTGAATTTGGATTTCTGGGGGAGGAGGAGGGGCGTTTGCGAGGATGGTGGCTGGCTCAGAATCGGATTGATTCGCCTCCAATAATCCCTCGTCAAACTCAAAATCAGCAAGAGAATCAAGATTCTCCTGAGGTAGCTCATCGTCATCCCAGAAGGCATTCACTTTTACAATCTGGTCAGATATGCCCTGGTTTGGGTCACTAGTACCCTCACCAGATTCTGGTTCAACAGCTGCAGAAGCAGTTGCATCGTCACCAGTTTCAACGATTGGCTCAACCGTAGTATCATCGCCAGGGACAATAGATACAGGTGCTGGAGCTTTGATGATGCTCAACAACTTATCTCTAGGTCGACTAACGGGTCCCACATTCTTTTGTGGCCCACTTAGTGACCTTTGGAACCAGCTAGTGTGGCTGAAACAGTTTTATTAAATACCTGAAGCATAGCAGAGGAGAGTTCAGGCTCATCTTCAGCAGTGGATGCCTTTGAGAAATCTCTGCTGTATTCTGGTACTGAAGCTTCAGGTCCAGCTTGATTATAAGCATCACCAAGAATATCCATGAAACATAAGCTCAGAAATCTTGGAAAGGCAATATGCAGACTTCTCTTTCCTTTTAGTTTTGTAATCAGCTGAGAAAAGAGAATCTCAGCAAAGTCTGCTTGTATCCCATTCCAAATATAATACCCCATCTCAACTTGGGGTAACGAAAGTTGGTCCAACCCTCCATGGTTGCCACCAAGACTTTCCACAATCTGGGTCCAGAAGAACCTCCAGCAATTGCCAAATCCAGACATAAATATGTGTCCGGAGGTCTTCAGATTACCATCAGCATCCTCCATATCGCCATGACCGGTGGCGACTAGAACTTCCCTGAAATTGACTCCTTTGAGTCTTTTAGCAAACACCTGGGAGGTTCGAGGTAGTTCAGATGAAGGGAATTTCTGAACCCCTCAAGAGTGATAACACACTTCTTGGTGCCCTCATTGAGAGTGAAGGAGATGGATTGTTCATCTTTGCTCACCACAGCAGTATACCAAAATTCAAGCAAGTATCGATGATACAATGCCTGAGGATTAGCGGTCAGAGCATAATGGAAAGGGGATTGCTCCCAAAAATTATTAATTCTTCCCATTAGAGTTTTGGATTTCACATTTAATTGAGCCAAGAAATTGCTCATGTTAAAATCGAATTTGAGAAGGAGTGAAATTCTTTGGCCATGTGGCAGATGTTTTCACATCACTCGATGGAGTATATTCAAAATTGATGAGCGATTTGTGTTGTGAAGAAGATGATGATTTAGACATTTTTAAGAATCGAAAGGTGAAAGTGAAAGGAATATGAAGAGTTAAGGAATTTGAGAGTAAAGATGAGAGAGATTGATGATTGGGAAGTAAATGAAAAACGAAGTAAATGAAAGAATGAGAAGGAATTTGAATTTAAGATGGAATACAAAGTGATTTTCCAACTAAAAACAATTTAAAAATAATTTTTGAATTTCAAAACCCGAGACACATAAAATATTTTATATTTGAAAACGATTTTGATTGGGTTTGAGATCCGAAAACAATTTCTGGGGTCAAGTCCGCATTAAATGCAGAGACGTTTGTGTGACCCCACCCTGCAACACTTTTTCAGAAAAAGTACTCATTTATTTCTCTTTTACGGCGCAACTTGTGTGACACATAAGCATGACCAACGTAAGTTAAAAACATAGTATGCAGTAGGTCACGTGTACACACAATTGACCAATCTTGAAAGGATTGTTGTATTTCAGTGATGACTAAACAAATTCTGAGCATGGTCAGTTCCAAAGAGATCTGAACCATCTCAGTTAATAAAATTCAACTGAAATAATTTTGATTTTCTGAAGTGCTTCAGTTAAATACATTTTTCTGAGCAAAAAGTTTCCCCTCAAAAATGAAGGTTTATTTTAAAGTTTGAAAAATATTTAACATTCCCCCTGAAGTGATGATCCATGAATTAATAAGTGCCAAGATAGTATCACAAAGGCGTTCGATAGCTAGGCGAGAAAAAATTACATGGATCGCTCAGACTGGTGAACCAGATCAGTGTCACTGAGGCGTTCATAACAAGATTACCAGTCTAAGGATTTAACATACCCAACTCACTGACTAGATGTTTAAAGGTTTTGACATCTAAAGGTTTTGTAAAAACGTCAGCGAGTTGCTTATCAGTGGGAATAAAGTGCAATTCAATATCTCCTTTCAGGATATGATCACGAATGAAATGATACCTGAGATCAATGTGCTTGGTTTTCGAGTGCATCACAGGATTGTGAGATATGGCAATGGCACTAGTGTTATCACAAAAGATTGGAGTCTTTGTGTAAGTAACACCATAATCAGTCAGCTGGTTTTTCATCCATAGGATCTGAGCACAACAACTTGCTGCAGAAATATACTCAGCTTCTGCAGTGGATAGTGATACTGCAGTCTGCTTCTTACTGGTCCAGCTTACTAATTTGCCACCAAGGAAATGACACCCACCTGTGGTACTTTTCTTGTCTATCTTACAACCTGCATGATCAGAATCTGAATAACCCATTAGATCTAGACTAGAGCCTTTGGGATACCAAAGACCCAGTCTGGGGACACCTTTAAGGTATCTGAAGATCCTTTTAACAGCATTTGCATGTGCTTCTCTGGGATCAGACTGAAATCTAGCACAAAGGCATGTTGCAAACATTATGTCTGGTCTACTTGCCGTTAAATACATCAGTGAACCAACCATACCACGATATTTTGTATGGTCCACTGGTTTTCCATGTGGATCAGAATCCAAAGTTAATGGAGCAGAAATAGGAGTATCTTTTGATGAGACTGAATCAAATTGATATTTCTTTAATAAATCTCTGACATATTTTTCCTGGTTTATGAAAATACCATCTTCAGTTTGTTTTACTTGTAGTCCCAGAAAATATGTCAGTTCACCCATCATACTCATTTCATACTCAGAAGACATGATTTTAGAAAAATTTTCACACATCTTCTCATTTGTAGAACCAAACACAATATCATCAACATAAATTTGTACTAAAAGGATATCACTTTTATCATGCAATATGAACAAAGTTTTATCTATTGCACCACGTTTAAAACCATTTTTAAGAAGATGTTTAGTAAGAGTATCATACCAGGCTCTGGGTGCTTGTCTCAGACCATATAAGGCTTTGTTCAGTCTGTACACCCAATGTGGTTTTTCTTCATTGATGAATCCTGGTGGTTGATACACATAAACGACTTCTTCTAGTTCTCCATTCAGGAATGCACTTTTGACATCCATTTGATAGACTTTAAACTGATGATGAGCTGCAAAAGCTAAGAATATTCTGATAGCTTCAAGTCTAGCAACTGGTGCAAAAGTTTCATCAAAATCTATTCCCTCTTCTTGTGCATATCCTTTTGCAACAAGTCTTGCTTTGTTTCTGATGATGTGACCATCTTCATCCATCTTGTTTCTGAAGACCCATCTTGTCCCAATTGGTTCCTTCTTCAGGTTACTGGGACAAGGAACGAGTTCCCATACATCGTTTCTTCTAAACTGGTTGAGCTCATCTTGCATGGCTTCAACCCAGCTTGGGTCTTGCATAGCCTCGTCAATCTTCTTGGGTTCAATTAGAGATAAGAAGCTGACGTTTAAGCATTGATCGCTTGTGGCTCTTCTGGTCTGAACCCCTCTACTGGACTCTCCAATAATTTGCTCGATTGGATGTGCTTTTGTCCATTTAGAGTATTGACCAGGATGAGCAATGATATCAGTGCAAGAACTTCTCTGAGTAACTTCAGGAGGAGCTTCAGAAAATACATCTTCAGCTTCTTCTTCTTCCTGCAGATCATGACTTGCATCATGAAATTCTTCAGATTGAGGTTGCTCAGTGGAGCCTGATATCATAGGAGAAGCAGCATATACATCTGATCCAATAGTCAGTTCAGAAGGTAGTTTGAAACTGACTGGAGGATAAAATGGAATGTTGCTAGGCTTGTTTATTATTGGTTCTGAACGGAGATGTTCAGAAGCAGGTTCAGGTGACTGATCAGTTTCAGCAATAGGATCAGAATCACCAAAACTTATTGGACTTTCTGAGGGTGGTACAGGAATGGAATTTTTAAAGATTGCAGAATTGGATTCATCAAAGGTAACATGAATTGACTCGTCAACCTTTTCAAGTCTTTTGTTAAAGACTCTAAAGGCTTTGCGATTTGATGAATATCCTAGGAAGTATCCTTCATCAGCTTTTGCATCAAATTTTCCAAGCTGATTTGAATCATTCAGAATGTATACTGGACATCCAAATACATGGAAGTATCCAATATTAGGCTTTCTATTTCTGAGTACTTCATAGGAGGTCTTCTTGTATCTTTTGACATAAACAGATCTGTTCTGAGTGTAGCATGCAGTTGCAACAGCTTCAGCCCAGAAATTCTTGGGAAGACCAGATTCATTCAACATACTTCTAGCAGCTTCAATCAGCGTACGATTCTTTCTTTCTACAACACCATTCTGCTCTGGTGTGTGGGCTGAGGAGAAGTTCTGAGATATGCCAGTTTCAGTGCAGAAGGACTCCAGAGTGGCATTTCTGAATTCAGTGTCATTGTCACTTCTGAGCTGACAAACTTTTCGCTTGTGCTTGAGCTCAATTTGTTTGATGAGAGCAATGATTTCAGCAGCAGCTTCACTTTTGGATCTGAGGAAAATCACCCAGCAGTATCTTGAATATTCATCAACGATAACAAGGGTGTACTTCTTTCCTGCCTCTGGTCTGAACATTCACTGGTCCAAAAAGGTCATGTGAAGCATGTGAAGAGGTTCAGTTATACTAAAGCTTTGTTTTGTCTTGAATGAAGCTCTTTTCTGCTTACCCATTTCACAACCTGGACATGGCTTGTCTTTATTGAAAGACATAGAGGGTATCCCATCAACAAGTTGTTTTCTAGACAACTTATTAATATTTTTGAAATTCAGATGGGATAATCTCTTGTGCCACAGCCAGTTTGTGTCTTCATCTGCCTTTGAGTAGAAACATTGTTCAGTGGTAGAAGGATTCATATCAATGACATAAATGTTTCCCTTCCTTGGTGCAATCAGTACCACCTTTCCATCTCTGTTGAATATGGTGCCTTGTGAAATATCAAATAAAACCTTGAAGCCATCATCACACAGTTGACTGACACTGATCAGGTTATATTTCAAACCGTTCACATATGCAACACGTGTGAATTTGACTTGATCATTATTCACCACACCATATCCCTCAGTTTTTCCATTACCATCATTTCCAAAAACAATTGAGGGCCCCTCTTGCACCCTATATTCCTCTAGCAGGGTCTGATAACCAGTCATGGTTCGGCCAGCAACACTGTCCAGAAACCATATATTCTTCTTTCGGTCTCCCTGCACACAACAAAGATTAGTTCTTTTTGGGAACCCATCTTTGGATGGGTTCACTAGACTCTCCCTTAGCAGTCTCATATTTCTTTGGTTCATAAGGAACAGAAGGATCAAAGGGGATTTCAGTCATTATTTCAGATGACAAAAAATAGTTGGTTTGATGGGGTTTTCAACCTTTTTCTTTTCAGATTTCTGCTTGATTTGCTTAGAAAAGGGTTTTGTATTTTGTTTAGGTTGAAGAGGAGGAGTTTCAACATTTTTTAAACGTGCATTACAACTCTGCACTTGTCTAGCCAATAGTTGAAATTGACTTTCTAACCTTAACAAAATTGATTCTTCATTAGACACCTGAGCCTTACCTGAATATGAGGTAGATGGCTCAGTAGGGGAGAAATTTTTCTTCTTCTTTAGGTCTTTAGGAACCTTAGATGAAGTCTGAGGGGATGGCTTTTGGATTTAGCCTTCCTTTCTGAAACAGTTGTCTGAGCTGTTTCAGATTTACCCTCAGATTGTTCCTGGGCTTTATTAGTTACAGTTTTCTGCTTGCCAACTTTAGGAAAAATGATTTCAGGCTTTATTTCCTTTGGAAGTGCATCTAAATCAGTGATTATGGATGCCAAATGAAGATCACCAGACTCATATGCTGCTCTTTGTGATGCAAAAGTATTTTTAATTGCAACATCTGGCCTTGGTGCTTTCATCCAAGATTTAATAATTGCTTGTTCTTTTTCAAGGATGGATTTTAATTCTTCCTTTTCCAATTCTAAAGTTGCAACCATAGACTGATAACTTTTTAGAGCCAAATGAACATCTTTCAGTTCTTTCAGTCTGGCATGACTGGCGTTCAGTTCAGAAGCATTATTTTCAAACATTTTTAGGCTTTCTGAACGCACTGTCTCAACAAATGAGATGTCAGCCTCTAATAGAACCAAAAGGTCCAGTTTGTGTTCCTCATTCTTTTCAAAGCCAAAATTACTGACCTTTTTCATTACAATATCCACCCAGCGACCAGATTCAACGTCGGATTTGACCAAATGACCTTGATCTTCTTGTGCCATGAAACACATGTCCCTAACTTCTTCTTCATCATCAGATGATTCATCAGATTCTT
The DNA here is from genome assembly GCA_034093135.1 of Erigeron breviscapus. Lineage (NCBI taxonomy): Eukaryota > Viridiplantae > Streptophyta > Magnoliopsida > Asterales > Asteraceae > Erigeron > Erigeron breviscapus. Next base: position 233,146,365 of record CM067167.1, on the reverse strand, counting down.
CCCATTTTTCAGTTTTGACAATCATACAACTGTTGCTTGAGTTGTCTTGTGCCAGAAGAGCCATATGTGCCTTTAACTTCTTGTATTTGGCCTTATAGCTGTCATCAGATTTCTGAAAAATAGAATGGTTAGGAGCAGATTGTGATGATGATGGTTGACTAGATCTGCATTCCTTCATGAAATGTCCTTTCTTGCCACATTTAAAGCATTCAAGATTAGACTTGTCAATCGAAGCGCTGGAAGCAATAGGTTTGCCAGATCGATTTGATTTGGCCTTAAAACGATTGAACGTTTTAGCCAGCATGGCAACCAGATCATCATTGTCATCCTCATTACAATCATGAGTAACATTACCAGAGATACCAGTTTTTAACATTTCAGAAACCATCTTCTTCATCGAGTCAGAAATGTCACTCTCAGAAGATAGTAGAGCAGTACTGTGTGGTTCAGAATACTGAACCATACCAGAACTGGTAGAAACATGATTCTTGGCATCCTGCTCAGCCAAAGCTCTCTCAGCTTTGTTCTCTTCAGTATATCTGAAGGCTCCAAAAAGGGAAGCAAGAGTGTGACTGTGCAAAGTTTTGCCTTGTCTCAAGACCAAGATTAAATTTTCCCATTTAGAAGGTAAAATATCACAAAATTTTTCCAACAAAATTTCTTTATCTTTGGTTACACCCAGGGCTTTCAGTTGATTTACCAGATTTGTAAATCTGATGTAAGTTTGAGTTAAAGTTTCCCCAGGGACAGCAAAGAAAGACTCATATCTTTTGTTAAAGCAACTTTTCTTGTGACAATTGTCTCATTTGTGCCTTCAAACTGTGTCATTAGTTCCTCCCACATTAATTTCGAATTTTCAAGTAAAACAAGAGTGGGCATAAGGGTTTCAGGAACTGCATATAAAATCATATTTTGTAACTTAGTGTCAAGGTCTACAAGTCTATGATCTTCCTCAGACCAATGATCCTTCTCTTAGGTGACTGCCTAGGAGTCCCATCGGTATTTCTGACAACAGTAGAAGCATTCATGGGAACAAAGGGTCCTTCTTTTAAGATATCGGGCAAATGTCTCTCAACACCAGCAATATACTTTAGCATGCATGCTTTCCATGTTTGAAAGTTTTCACTGTTCCCATCAAACTTGGGAACAGGATTATTTGGAAAGTGTATGTGTACATTATGTGATGGTATATTGTTGTTGATGATAGGGGGTGGAGTAGTGTTATTAGGGTCAGGTCGTTCTTGTTCAAAGTCAGCCATCTATGCAGATCAAAGGTTAAAGAATTGATATAATTCAACTTGCTGCTCTGATACCAATTGTGAGTCCCAAATATAGATGAATAACTAAACCCGACTGGCAAGTACAACTGATCTTGATGGACAAGTTCAGTTTACGATCCAGATATGGATAACAAGAAACAATTGACTTAAATAAAATGCAAGAACAAATGGCAGAAACTATATAAAGATATATATATAAGTATAATCAAGTATGTAGCATTGAGACACGTTGTTTTCTTTCAAATGTATTTGATTTATTGATATATAAACAAATACAAGGATTGTTGCGGAACAAAGATAAACACCCAAGTGTAAGTATCTAAACAATCCCGAAAAACAAGTGATCTAAATAACTTGGAAATACTTGTAAGTTTACTTAGAGTATATCTCACAAGTTGCAATGCTAAAGTTTCTAAGCCATTTGCAAGTTATGAGAAGACTTTGTATTTATAGACCAAGTCCATGATGACATGGACAAGATCGCATAAAAGTGGTTGTGAGCATTTAAGGAATTAAACCTAATTCCTTACATGCTTGTACTAGGAAGAGTATATAAGTCAGTTGATGTGACTTATAGTACTATGTTCCAAACCTATACTTTTACCTTGTACCTTTTATTAATAGATAAATCTATTAACTGGGTAAAGGTATGCAAAGTAAAAAGTCTTCCTCGTAATCAGTGTAAAGTGTTGTAAATACTTTATACTGAGATGCTTCAGTCTTCGATCTGGTAGAATCACTCTTTGCTTGCTTCTGAGATGATTCTCTTCTTCATACTTCAGTCTTTGACTTCAGAATGAATGTTTCAGATTTGTCTCGATCTGAACTGAAGTGAAGCTTCAGTGAAGGAATTCTGAGATGGCTCAGAATTCTGTGCAAACTTCTTCACTAAACTTCAAGCTATTTCTGAACAAATTATACTTGGTCGATTTTCGACCTAACAGAACCTATATGGTCCCCAAAGGTCAAGATGGACAAGATCACCAACATTGGTGGTCTTGTGTCACTCAAGGGAAAAGGTTCCCTTGTCTGTTTGGCCTTATGCAGGTCTCACAAAAGGTACTATGAGTAGCATTGTCAAGAAATAGTGAGCACCTGGTCAGCAGGGTGACCAAGTCTGCAATGCCAAGTATATTTTGAAATATTGCAAGTAAGAGTAGAATTAAAACGTGCCATATTATTCTTACCACAATCAAATTCATCAAATAAGTAAAGACCATCACATTCATTACCAATCCCCACAGTTATTCTGGTTCTCAAGTCCCGAATATAACAATGATATTCATCAAAACCAACAAAGTACTTATTATCTCTAGCAAGATTATGCACAGACAATAAACTCACACAGTATTCAGGTACAACAAGAACACTAAACAGAACAATGTTTTCAGTCAGTCTTAAATCACCAATTTTGATAACTTTAGCTTGAGTACCATTAGGATGACCAACAGTTAAACCAAGATTAGACACATTACTATATTGTTTGAGCATGAAATGTTAAGCTCAATCACAAAAAAGGGTTAACCATGAAAATCATCAAAATCTCCTACTAAGTAGTGCAAACCTAATAAATCTTGACGAATCTAAGGTGGATGATGATTTTCCCAGAGAGATGTTTCGATCTCTGGAGGATAAGAATGTTATATGATTTTGTGTAATGATTGATTGATTGATGATGAATGTACTGAATATGAATATGTTGAAAGTGTATGTATGTAAATATCTGAGAGTGAATTGTATTGATTGTATGAATTGATATCATCTACAACCAATGATGGTGAGTATTTATAGACTAACACACCTAGCATGTTGGGCTTTGACGATTATGGGCCCTGGCCCAAATTCCAAAGCAACAGTACGAAATATAGAACCTTGGAGAGAATATTTGTATGAACCTTATCTTTTTGAGAATGGGAGAATCCATGATGCCTAATAATAAATATAATGATATTTATTATACATATTAGGATAGGAGTAAAAACCTTCATGCCCGTCTCTACAGACTGAGATCCCTTAAGGCCTGCTGAAAGCTTAACTGGGCGAGAGAGTAATGGGCTGAAGCCCATGTAAGAATCCAACCCCACCGAAGGGTCTCCAAGGACTGGACTCCGCTGAGGGTTCTCTTAAGGCCCTTCATAGAAATCTCGCTGCCCTCCTTATTCTTTTGTTTTGTGTAAACACTTCGCTAGTAGTAAAGGCTCGACAACTCGCTAACTTTTGTCTTTTATGAAGCTTCGACAGCCTCCTTTTGCCAGTCCGATTCTCTCTCATTGTCTAGCCTTACACTCCAATTAAATATATATGTATAAATATAAATATAAATATAAGTATATTAGCTTTGATTGAATTTGTAAAAGACTTAGTCAAGGAAGGAAGTTTGGCTATTCTCTCTCCGATCGAAGGCTCTCCTGGGCCCTACCCGAAGCCTCGCTAGCCTTTAACGTCGCCTCGCCTAACCTTAAGCCTCGATTTCCTTTCTTGAAGGCTCGACAGTCCGATTTCTTATATATATATTGAATTATTGATCGGCATTTATGTATATATATTGAATGTCGCAGGCCTCCATTCTTTGTCTAAGCCTCGACAAATATATTATGTATTGAAGGTCCGATCTCTCTAAAGCTTATTGAAGCTTAGCCTCGATAGATCTAGGGATCGTTCGTCTGGGTCTCGATTATTTGAAGATTCGTCAGCGAATCCTTGACTCAACAAATTATCAATTCTTGAACTTTATCTAAGCCTCTCTCTCTTTCTTTAGGCTTCGACAGCTCACCTCGATAGATCTCTCTTTCCTGCCTAGCCTCGCCAAGATCCAACCTTCATATTCTTTTTATCTAAGTCTCGACACTTTCCAAGCTTCGATCTAACCTTCCAAGCTAAGCTTCGATCTAGGCTTTGCCAAGGGCTCGACAGAATTGAAACCCTTCTCTAGGGTTTTGAGATGGATGATAACAATGTATATACATATATTATATGAACATTTTTAAGCAATTATATAGTCATATAAATATATGTAAGCAATCATATAGTCATATATACATATATATAATATAAAAGGGTAAAGTTGATAGGAACCCCTTAGTCCCATGTGCCTAAGGCACCCGCATAACCCCCGTATTAGGATAAAGGTAAAAATACCAAATTAACCCCCTTTGTGGGAATCGAGGCTTTGCTTCAGAACTTCGCTGCCTTGCCCTCCTAGTCTTGTCTTAACTTCATTATACTTATGTTTCAATCTGACTTTGTTAAATGTGTATGGATCCAACCATACCTCATTAAGTCCCCCAAGTTTGGAGGTAAGGATTGTTCTCAAACTTCATATTCTTCTCAATTTCTTTTTTATTCTTCTTCAATCTGTTGTTGTAGGTGGTGGGTAAGGAAGAGTTTTACTTCACCTCTTTTGTGAATCGGCCAGAAGATACCAGAAGAAAGGAAAGGTATAGATCTTTTCCTTTTTAATCGGATTTATCTCATTCCCATTTTCATTCTTTTAATTCTTTTGAATCTGGATCTAACAAAAAGAGATAAGAGTGGAATTTCTCCATTTTCTTTCCTTGCCTCTTTTCCATTTTTTCATATTATTGATTTATCTTTTCCTTTTGTTTTTTCTTGTATCCACCGAAATTACAAAGAAAAAAGAAAGTTCTTCTTTCTGCTCCTTCCATCTTTTTGAATTTTGCATATAAATCATTTTCTTTTTCTCTGGAGCAGCATCGGGAATGAGAAGAAAAAGAAAGGATTTTTGCTATTCTTTTGTTGTAGTGCCACAGGGAGGTAAGGAGTTGAGTCTTCTAATTCTTTCCTTCCTTTGTGGATTTCTTTAACTTTCTTTTTTTTTTCTTCTCTGTTTTAATTCCACAAGTCGATAGGAAGGATATAGTACCTTTCTTCCTTTCTTTAGAGGGGTAAAGCATATATGTGGATTGAGTTTCTCTTTCTCTAAAGAGTGAAGGCAGTGCAAAACAAATTAATGCATGGACCATTTTGTTTTTGTGAGATCACCATAGTATCTCGACAAGCACAATTGTAATATATTATATAAAAATTATGCTTATTTATCTATTGGGACAAATACTAGCATGCCAAATACTAGATGTCTGGTATATGTGCCATCAAGTATGTATCTTTTATTATTATTATATATAATAAATGTTACTTTATTATTACTTATATCTTCTACAAAACATAAATAAAAAAAAGGTAAGTTGATAGGAACCCCTTAGTCCCATGTGCCTAAGGCACCCGCATAACCCCCGTGTTAGGATAGCGTCAAGGTAAACTAAAACATAAATAAAAAAAAGGTAAGTTGATAGGAACCCCTTAGTCCCATGTGCCTAAGGCACCCGCATAACCCCCGTGTTAGGATAGCGTCAAGGTAAACTACCAAATTAACCCCCCTTTAATTATGTTTGTCGAGGCTTTGCCAGACTTCCTTCTTCCTCCTAGTATTGTTTCGACCTCATTACACTTAGGTTTCAATAACTTTGCTAAATGTGTATGGATCCAACCATACCTCATTAAGTCCCCCCAAGTTTGGAGGTAAGGATGTTCTTCAAACTTCATATTCTTCTCAATTTCTTTTTTATTCTTCTTCAATCCGTGCCTGTAGGTGGTGAAAAAGGAAGAGTTTTACTTCACCTCTTTTGTGAATCGGCCAGAAGATACCAGAAGAAAGGAAAGGTATAGATCTTTTCCTTTTTAATCGGATTTATCTCATTCCCATTTTCATTCTTTTAATTCTTTTGAATCTGGATCTAACAAAAAGAGAGTAAGAGTGGAATTTCTCCATTTTCTTTCCTTGCCTCTTTCCCTTTTTTTCAGATTTATCTTTTCCTTTTGTTTTTTCTTGTATCCACCGAAATTACAAAGAAAAAAGAAAGTTCTTCTTTCTGCTCCTTCCATCTTTTTGAATTTTGCATATAAATCATTTTCTTTTTCTCTGGAGCAGCATCGGGAATGAGAAGAAAAAGAAAGGATTTTTGCTATTCTTTTGTTGTAGTGCCACAGGGAGGTAAGGAGTTGAGTCTTCTAATTCTTTCCTTCCTTTGTGGATTTCTTTAACTTTCTTTTTTTTTTCTTCTCTGTTTTAATTCCACAAGTCGATAGGAAGGATATAGTACCTTTCTTCCTTTCTTTAGAGGGGTAAAGCATATATGTGGATTGAGTTTCTCTTCTTCTAAGAGTGAAGGCAGTGCAAAACAAATTAATGCATGGACCATTTTGTTTTTGTGAGATCACCATAGTATCTCGACAAGCACAATTGTAATATATTATATAAAAATTATGCTTATTTATCTATTGGGACAAATACTAGCATGCCAAATACTAGATGTCTGGTATATGTGCCATCAAGTATGTATCTTTTATTATTATTATATATAATATATATATATAATAATAATTAATACATACTCCTTTCTCCCACTTATCTCTCTTTGTCTTTTTCTTGTTCACCATAACATCTTGCCATCACTAGCATGTGGCTTTATCTACAAAAAGAACCACTCTCTTTCTTTGTCTCTTTTACGTTAGGTTACCAAAGGAGAAAAAGAGAGTAGCTAGTGTTCTCATGAGAAAATGATGGGTAAGCTAAGTAACTTCACGTGACCATCGTTCATGCCAAGAGGGAGAGAGAGAGAGATATTTCTCGTGCTATCACAAAACGTGTCTTCTCATAGTCTTGTGCTTAAGAGCACTCTCTTTAGTCTCGTTCTCTATTCATTTCAAGGGACAAGGAGTGGTTTCCCTACCGCCCTTTGCTTGGCTTTGTCTTTTTGTTCCCCACAAGATAACTAGTGGCCCTTTGCCATCTATTTTATATATTGATTTACTTTGGTGAAGTTTTCCAATTCCAACTGCCATGGTTTTTTGAAGGTCTTGGCATTTGTAACAAAAAGAAATTTTATTTCATTTTTGTTTTTATCCCACGTTTGGGTGTTAAAAAAAAACTTTATTACTCGCGAGTATTGTCACTTTCCGATGAGAAGTGTTTACTTTTTTATTCGATGAATAAAAAGATGACTAAATTTTATGCGCGCCGCTTCCCAATAGGAAACGCTTATCTTATCATCCGATGAATGAATAAGACGTAAATTTGATGTGGGTGGAGTAATTTCTTCGCTATCCCTTCATCAATATCACTTCCCGATGAGAAGTGCTTACCTTCTTGTCCGATGAACAAAAAGATGAATAAAAATATCACTTCCCGATGAGAAGTGTCAACCTTTTTATCCGATGAATAAAAAGATGAATAAATTTTTAGTGTTCAGCCGGGCCCGGTTTTGGCTTGTTATACACTCACACTTGGTGAGACTTTGCTTAATTTGTGTCTTGCTTCCAGCGGGAAGCACTCTACTCTCATCCAGTAGATGAGAAAAATTTTCTAAGTGTTAACAAGCTTAGCTTAGACATACATCTTGTATTTATTTATCTTTTTCCTGTGAGAAGTATCTATCCTCATGGGTGAGGAAGATGAAAATCGTTTTAAGTGTTAGCTGGGGATTGCTTTGTAGCTTTTATCCTTTTTGAAGTTTCCATTCATACACATGAGGTATGTCTTAGCCTTTAGGCACTTGGTTTGTCTGTCTTGCCTTTACAAGTACTTAGGGTTTTTATAATCCATGTCAGAAGTTGGCTAGGAATTCTTTCTTCCATCTTAGCACTTGACTTCTGGAATTTTCATTCGGATTACCCTTTTAGCTTGTCTCATAGTGAAATGTTCTTACAACAATTTATTGACCAAATATTTTCGAAAAGAAAATGATATTTCATTAATGATAATGATAAGGTTGGGATACATGATCTGACCAACAAACATAACCATAGTTGAAGTAAAATGACATAAAAATATATAAAGTGATACTTCTTAGCAAAGTAGCTTACATCAAGATGTTTGAGAACTTGAGAAAAGAAGAGAGATGGAATTCTAAGGAGGGAGAGACCCATACTAACTTAGAATTTTGTCTTATTCATGGACCATGTATACATGGCCCTCAGGCTCTCCTGGATCATCATCCTCCTCCACCACCTTCCTTTGCCATGCAAAGGTCTTCCTTGCCTGCTTAGCTCCTGGGACTAAGTGTTCAAGCTTCCCTTCATCCAATGCCCTCTTGATCTCCCACTTTAGCTGTCTACATGCATTAGTATCATGTCCGTGGTCCTCATGGAATTCACAATATTGATTCATGTTCTTTTTCCCAGACTTGAAGGCCATTGGTGAGGGAGGTTTGAAAGTAGCACACACTGTCTCAGTGTTCAGAATTTCTCTAGGGCATTTGATCAAGTTAACAATTGGTGCATCTTTGATGTATGGTCCAAACCTTTTCTCCCGACGCTCATCCAGACGTTCCTCCCGACGTTCGTCTCGCCTTTGGTCACGTCGACTCCACTCTTCACTAGCCAATCCTCCCCCAGATTTATCTTTCTTTGTGACACCTCTCACTAGTGAGGCAGTCTCTTTGGAGCGAATGAAGTCGAACGCCCTATCAGTAGCCTCTCCGAACGTCAATGGGATTCTCCTGCTTAGATCGTCTTGGAGTTCGCCAGGGAGCAATGCCAAAGTAAAACCTGAGACTTGTTGGCTTTCAGGGAGGCTTGGTATTTTCTGACACTCCTTAGTGTATCTTGCAATGAAGTCCCTCAATGATTCGCTTTCTCTTTGTCTAATCAAGTGAGCTTCCAAGTGACTTCTTTGACGCTTCTTTTGTTGAGCAAACTGAGCTATGAACTTTTCTTTCAAATCTGCATAGTCTTTGATGCTTTTCTCTGGAAGCTTAGTGAACCATTCTAAGGCATAGCCTTGTAAGGTGCCTGGGAACAAATGGCAAGCCACGGGATCTACCCACTTTTCTGTTAGCACAGCCTGATCATAGATTGCCAGATGATCTTCCGGATCCCTAGTACCATCATAAGTACCAACAATGGTAGGGACCTTCTGACCATCCGGGAAAGCATAATTTGCCACCCAATCACAAAACCTCGACTTTGTAGCTGACTTTTGCACTTTGGCCACTCTCGCTTGCTCATCAGCCTCCTCTCCTGCTATCTTTAACACTTTCAACAACTCTTTCTGGGTTGACCGGTTCAGGAGCAGGCTCGACTGGCTTTTGCTTTTTCATCTCGTCCACCAACAGCTTCATTATGGAATCCATGCCTGTAGGATGTGGAGCGGGTTGTGGGGCTGGTTGAGGTGGAGCTGGCCTTAACGCAGCAGAGAGTTGAGAAAACCAATCGGTTGGAGGAGGTGGTGGAGCTTGCACTTTCTGAGTGTTCTTGGCAGCTAGCTTTATCAATTCCAACAAATGGCTCTCCTGGATAGTCACAGATTGAGAGGAGCTGGCCATAGATTGCAAGGATGTCTGACCTCCAGTCATGGGTGGGCTAGTCAAGCTAGTTATGTGAGAACTCAACTGACTAGGACCCGAAGAGAGCATAGTGAAAGGAGATGTGCTAGTTGGGGGTGTTGAAAACAAGGATAGGGGAGATATAGAAGATGAAGGTGTGGAGAAAAGTGGTCCCACACTAACACTACCAGACCCAAGGCTAGATGCAAAGCTTACCTTGGGTGGCAACCTAGATCCACCACCAGAAACAACATTTGTTGCACTTGTGAAGATTTCACCAGATCTAGAACCAAATTCTGGGAATTTTTCAATTGAAATTCTTTGAATGACATCATCAAAAGTTTCCAGATTTATCACTGGAGATTCTCCTTCATCAATACTTATCCCCAACCCAGAAGAAACCACCTGGGAAACTGGAGTAAATTCTTCAGCCATATGAAACTAAAGAACAAACAAGAAAAAAGATGATGATTTTTGCTTTGAAAAAACAAAAAACCGTCCAATAATCAGTAAAATTACGGATCAGAATGTGTCATATGCTGATTAGCCCCAGAATCAGAAATCCAACCCTTAACAGTTTTTGAGAGAAATTTTAACATGATTGGAACAAAATTCAAAATTTGAATTGAAAAAGCATTTGAGTTGGGGTGATGTGTCCAATTTATATATATCGCCCACATCATTTATGGCCTGTTTCGTATGTGTTTCGAGTCATTTTGTATGCAGTTGGCGCGTTTATGGTGTTTGTTAGTGCTTTCAGGTTCTTAGCAGGTTGCGTCCATTTGGTGCACTTTATGACGAATTTAGGCCAAGATGTTAATCCTAGTGTTCGAGAGCTGTTAACGAGAAAGAATTTTGAGGAGGTTAGTATCACTGCACCGCAGTGGGAAGAATGAAGCGCCACTGCGCCGCCACTGGTGAACACGCCACATGTTTTCCAGAAGATTTACACTGCGCCGCAGTGGGAAGATCGAAGCCCCACTGCGCCGCAGTCATTGGGTGAAGAAGCACCTTAATTTCCAGATATTCCACTGCGCCGCAGTGGGAGTGCGCCAGTCCCACTGCGCCGCAGTCAGCAGTACGGGAAACCTAATGCTTCAGCTTTTCAGCCGTCCAGATGGGGGGGGTATATAAGAAGAAAAATAAACCGTTTTCTATCATCCAAGTTTTCTTTCTAGGGGCTGTTCACACACGAATTCCTTCAAGGGTGATCTCAAATTCCATCAATTGGATTCATTGAAGATTCAAGAACACCGTCTAGATCGTATCTACTTTTCCGTCTTTGCAATTAATTAAAACAATCATTGGTACAATATGTTCTCTTTCAATTTCTTTTATGAATTTCAATTTAGCATGAGTGGCTAGAATTCTTAATCATCCACTTTGATGAAACTTGACGAATGATATGATTGCTTAATTTTAATTCAAGAGTTGATTCAATTATCGTTGTGTCGTGATCTTTATCAATTAATTTCCTTGTGATTTATTCTATTGATGTTGATGGTTTATGTGTTCATCGTTAGTGGTACTAGGTGAATATATTTATCGTTTCAATTCGTTTGTCACCGGTTCATGGTATGACGGTGGATGTCAAGTCGATAATAGGAATTAATCGGTAAACGTGTTTAGAAACGGTTGGTGGTACCACGTTTTAATTCACATAGACATAATTGATATTTGGATAATCAATCAAACTAATCGTTGGGGAGATTCTCTAGGCATTGGTGGTACCGGCTTGGGTAATTAAACTAGCAATTTAGGTGTTTGGGTGATTTGCGAGCGGTTGGTGGTACCACGTGAGCATTTTTATCCATTCACGATTATCTTGTCAACTCTTTAGAATTTGGTTTTAAACGAAGGCAATCATAGCTGTAGTCGAGTGGATTCGAAGTGGATGATCTTTATTAATATTGTCTGAAATCTACCTTATTTTATTTTGTCTTGTTATTTGAATTTTTTTACTTCAATTGTCAAAGTTAGGTAGCAATTCGGCTACGGTTCCATCCTTTTTCTAAAACTACTTTAGCAAACAATTATTTCAAAACCAATCCCCGCGAACGATCTCGGACTTACTTTACTATACTATATGCGATCAGGTCCACTGCCTGAAAGTGTGTAGTAGTCGGTTTTTGGTCGGTACTTGTTTATAAATTTACAAACTCGATTTCGCACATCAGTACCTCCCATGTTAGCTTGACGTGATTTATGCAAAGAGTGATCATTAAGCATTTTCATCAAAAGATTGACTTGTTCAGGAGTGAAAGGAGAGGATGAAATGGGATTTCCAGAACCAGAACTGGAATTGGAATGAACAACAGATTGTTGAACAGTAGAACATTGAGGATCAATAGCATGATTACTAGAGAGATTTTTCACAAAAGGAGAGAAAGAATTCCTTTTAACAAAACCACCATTAGGTCTGTAAGAACTGCCACCATATCCAGGGGGTGGACCAACAACTTCATAACATCTATCAACAGTGTGACCCAGTTTATGACACTTAGAACATTTAAGATTAGGATTTGGTCCCCTTCTATTTTCAAAAATTTTATTATCAAAAGGTCTCCTCCTATTTTGAAAAGATTTAGCAACAAAAGCAGAATTTTGAGGTTTTGGATGAGCCTCAACAGGAGTGGCCCTGTGAGATTCCTCCCTTGAAATAATGGCAAAAGCAGTTTTAACACTAGGAAGGGGATCCCTGGTAAGAATATTGCTTCTAATGGGCAGGTATATTTCATCCAAACCCATTAGAAACTGCATAAGCTTAAGTAACTGATGGTGTTCCTGAAATCCTTTAGCAGCATTACAAGTACAAACAGGAAGTTTAACCAAAGAATCAAACTGTCTCCACAAAGCATTCAATCTATGATAATAATCAGCAAGAGTACTTCCATTTTGAGTAAGAGAGTTGATTTTATGATGTAAATTAAAAGTTATAGAACCATCAACTTTGTCATAAGTTTCCTTAAGTTCCTCCCAAACAACCAAAGCATCTTTAGAAAAAATTTGACCCAAATACACATCATCAGATAAAGAACCAAGAATCCAAGAAAGAACCACAGAATTACATCTATCCCATTGTTTAGCAAGAACATCATTATCAATAGGTCTTTCATAAGTTCCATCAATAAAACAAAGTTTGTTTTTAGTTTCCAAAGCAAGTTCCATTGCACAAGCCCATATTTTATAATTTTCAGTGCCTTTCAATTTCAAACTAATTAGAGGAACACCAGATGTGTCACTAGCATGCAGATATAGAGGATCACCAAAATCAAGACTGCTAATAAGAGTACCAAACATATTGACACCATTTTCAAACTCACCACCAACTGGTCTTAAATTATCATCCAAATAATCATCCATTTTAAGAAGAAAGAACCACAACTTAAAGAAACAGATAATCAGAGACAAACAAGAGCACAAGAAAAAAAGAACCCTAAAGGATGCAGGAACAGAGGCCAGATTCAAGAACACTCAAGTGTCTTGACAGGTATGTTCAAGGATCCTCTCTTCTACCAAGAAAAGGTTAGACAGATAGAATAATCAATACTCATATAAACTTAACACAATCGAGAAGATTCAATAATAAGCTCACAATAGACATATATACTCATAGCAAACAAGTAATAAGCACAGAATAGCATGAAATTAAGCAGCAGAATAATAAACACAGAAAAAAAGATCCCAACTGATAGGCCAAACTTTTCTCACCTAGAGCACTCCAAATGAGAAACAATTTGCTACTAGAAGGGTAGGATAAGAAGCTTACAGTGGGGTCGCCAACAGTAATTCCAGTAATAAACGATAAAGGGACAATAAATATACTCCAACCAATGATCAATCCCTTTTAACAAAGGATTGATATCAGAAATAGGAGAGCTAAACAAGATATATTAGATCAAACACAAATCTAAAAAGATCGTGCTGATGAACAAATCTTGTAATATACCGCTACAAGTGGTAAGATTAACGATTCTAAAAAGAATCAAACCCTACACACGAGCAGAAACAAGAAATAAGAATAAACAGATTTAGGGTTTTTAATCAAAAATATTATCAGATCTAAAAAATAAAGATATTTTGATATATATATATAAAACATAATCTATAAGATCTGATTCAAAAAATATATAAAGATTTGAGCCTAAGCTCTGATACCATGTAAAAAATTATAGATATATATGTAAAATAGACACACATCATTGCAGCAATAAGAACGAACTAGCCATATGATTAAAATCAAGGTTTGATACAGAAAATAAGCAGAAAAAGATTAAACAATCACATCGGAAATTAGGGTTTTCACAACGGTAAGAAATGGCTGCAAGAAGTGGTGGTCGGAACAGTGACCATCACTTTGTATATATATAGATAATAATTACAATCTGCCCCCTCTAGTCTCTATCTTCTACATCTTTAGCCCAGGTGCTCTTAACTTCTTTGACTTCAGTCCATAAAGCATAAACTTGAATAAATTGTCCAGCTTCAGTCCTCCCTTTAGTTCCAAGCATTCATCAAAGGTCCTTTCCTACATAATCAACATTTCAAGTTAACAATTAATTTGGCCAGTTAACACCCTCCCACAAATTAATCAAATTATGAAATCAGTTTGTTTCTTTAATATAATTTCTTACGACATTATTAGTAGTGAAAGCTACTAAGGTATTACTTACAACATTATTAGTGATATCAGCTACCAAGGTGTTTTCACGCGGTCACTCACCAGACAGTAACGGTGGTGGTGTTGTACCCAATATTATTCCAGACGCATCATCACAACTCTTTTGGTCGTGGAAGTACGATGTGTTTCTTAATTTTAGAGGCGAAGATACTCGCAAGAGTTTTGTAGATCATCTCTACTCTGCTCTTCAACAACATGGAATACACACTTACAAGGACGATGTAACTCTTGATCGAGGTGACACCATCCGCCCAGCCCTGTTGAGCGCTATCCGTGAGTCACATATTGCTGATATATTCTCCGAAAACTATGCCGATTCTTCATGGTGTTTGGATGAGCTTTCACATATTATGAAATGCAGGAGGGATAACAGGGCCAAATTGTTCCCATATTTTGGTAAAGCGTTTGCCAAATTACAAAAGTCTTCTAGAACCAAGTCAAAGTTGAATCATGGAAAAAGCACTTTTTGATGCAAGTAATATTGCTGGATGGGAACCCAAGCACGTCGCCAATGGGTAATCTTTTCTTCACTGTGTTTGTGTAAATCATACATGTCATATTATGAGTGTGAAAATATATTTCCAATGTGTAGGCATGAAGCAAGATGTATCCAAGAGATTGTTGGTTCCATTTTAGATAAATTGCCATCTTCAGATCCAACGGTTGAGGATGAAAACCTCATTGGAATGAGAACTCGATTGCAACAGTTGAGATCTCATTTAAGAATTGGGTTGGGTGGTGTGAGAATGGTTGGGATATGGGGGCTTGGAGGTGGTGGTAAGACCACTCTTGCAACTTCTCTCTTCAAGGAATGTTCTCCAAATTTTGATGGTTGTTGCTTTCTTGGAAATATTCCGTGCGTTGCAAGAGTTAACACAAATTTCTAATTTAACAAAAACTCAATATAAAAAAACAACTTTCATTGAAAACAAACATATATTTTTGTGAAATTCAAGTAAAATGTCAACAAAGCACAAAGTAATAAACATTATTATAAAGAAAAAAGTTTATAAAGGGTGTTTCTCGTCCCACTTTTTTCATCTCCCCTCCCTTCCACAATAGGAATGTCCCCCCCCCCCCCCCCCCCCCCCCCAACCCCACACCCACCCACACCATCTCTCCCCATCTCACCCCACTTAAAAGAAAAAAAAAACAAAGAAAAAGATAAAACTAATAAGGTGAGAGGGTGAGGAAGAAACCGAACACCACCGTCACCACTTTGCTACCCACCCCATTGGTACCTATAGGGCGGGGGTGTTCCACCCAGTCACCAGTCGGTCACCACCTTGCTTCCCTACCGTACTCCGTCCACCCTAAGAACTAAACATAGAGTATATAGAAATAAATTCAACTTAAATTAAGACAACATTTTCGCGGTGACTCATTGCTCCCCTACTCCGTCCACCCTCAAAGAACTAAACATAGAGTATATAGAAACATAAATTCAACTTAAATTAAGACAACATTTTTCGCGGTGACTCGTTATGTAACAAAAACAACTAAAAGTCAGAGTGGTTAACAATTTAAAAGCCAAAAGGGGATACATTATAAATTACATGTTTTGTATACATTTATAAATAATTTTAACCATCTCACTCTTTTATATAGTAAAGTTGTTTGGGAAGTTACACACTTTTATGTGTTTACATACACTCTAATAACTTTTTTTAGATAATCAATCTTTTTTTATATAACATGTAATAACTTGAATTAGATGGTAACAAAGACGACCACTACAGAGAGAATAATAAAAAGACCAACAACTATCATCTTGATTATCTACACATAATAACATGTTTTGCTAAAAATGTTGGAATGAGAGGCGGGATGTAATTAGGGATTGCGAGTGGGCTCTCTAGTAGACCTGGTTAAACATATTTATCGAATTTGCTCACTCATTATTAAAATTTGATGATACTTATAATATTAATGAATTTTTTTATAGACAACCCTTGTTGATACACGGGGGTTAAATCTAGTTATAAAATTAAACATAAACTCATATAATATAATTAAATAAAATATATATTTCTTAATTCAATAATTGCTCACGTATTACAATTATAAAGAGAGATGAGAATATAATCACTTATTCATTATAAAAAATATTAAAAAATTAGTATGTGAGTGGTTCCCAACTTAGGTACATGACAACCACACACTCACTTTTCCCTTATAATATAGATATAATATTATAACGAAACACTAATATATTAAACTTGGGTGTAATAACACCCTCACTTTTTTTTTATGTTCCAAGTTATCTAAAGTTTTTTTTTTGCAATAGATTTGTATTGAAAGTAAAAGTTGAATATAAATAAGAAATTTTATATCAAAAGATATAAAAAAAATAAGAATCATGATTATTTTTAGTGAGTAATTAGACAAAATCTTTAAAATATGGAAACTTTTGTGAATTTGGAATATGTCATTAATATATATTTATGATGAATTCTTATTAATCGATTTATGTCATAATATATATTAATATTAAATATTTTTGGTAAGAATTATTACATATATCTCTTTTATATATACATGTTAAGTGTAATCTAATTATAAATAATATTTTAATAAATTTTGTGGGATTTTAGACCGTATATTTATTATGTGTTGCAAAAAATAAACAAAAATCTTATTAGATCAAGTGGTTTATGCTTCACATTAAAAGCTAGAGGTTATGGGTTCTTAATTGTTATTGGATGATGATTTGTCAAGTTCTAGTAGATGATCAACGTATGAATGCCACATAGGAAAAAGATGACGTAGCGAGCAAAGAAGTATGTCACATCATCACTTGGAGATAGAGAATTATATATAGATAGAGATAGAGATACGGGAAGAAACCCAAAAACATGGTTTAAAAGGTCTGCAAGAAAAAATTCTCTCAACTGTTTTTGGCAAACAAATGCAAGTTCACAGTGTTGAATTAGGAAAAGACAAGATTAAACAAATGTTATGTCGTAGGAAAGTATTAATTGTTCTTGATGATGTCGATCATCCTGACCAACTCAAGGCGTTAGCTGGATGTCGTAAATGGTTTGGTGATGGGAGCCGCATAATAATTACAACTAGGGATCAACATTTGCTGACATCTGTAGACGAGACCGAGGTCTCGCCTATCAGTTTATTGTCACGTGAAGAAGCTGCCAGTCTCTTTAACAAGCGTGCATATAATGCGAAAAACCCGATACAAGATTATGAGGTGCTTTCACAAGAAGTTGTTACTTATGCTGCTGGGCTCCCCTTAGCCCTGATTGTTTTGGGTTCTTTTTTGTATGACAAAGACAAGGACGAGTGGCTTAGTACGTTGGATAGACTAAAACGTATTCCAGATACGAATATTTTGGAAAAGCTCAAAATTAGCTACGATGGACTTACAGATGATGGAGAAGAGTTATTCTTAGGATATTGCATGTTTCTTCAGGAGAAGTGTTGGAACCACGTTAGTGTGACCGTCACTGATCGTTATCATTCCTGATATGATGATTGACGATAACTGAAATCCCTATGTCTAAGTAAATATATGATGGGCGTATTTACTCTTAAAGACGTAGTATAGGGTTTCCCATTAGGTGATTGTAACTAAGAGGACTAATGGTGCACACATTAAACACCAAAGGGGCTGAATGTGTAAATACTCTCCTTATAAATAGAGAGTCATTAACCCTAAGTTTAGGTTAATCACTTCACTAATTCCCTCACTAAATTCGTGTGCCTCTCCTCTCTCAATTCGTGCATAAGCCTCCAGCCGAATTACTCATCTCATCATTAATCAATCACCTTGTTTTGGGAACCCGAAATCAATGGCAACTATGTTTAATGCCTTTACAGGTTCCACAGGATCATCTGGTGAGTATTTTCCCTTGAATCAAATCATGTTTATTCCAACATGTGGTATCAGAGCCACGTTACGAACGACCTATCATGTTTTTTGGTTCGATTTCGAGGGTTTTTTCGCGAAATTAAAAAACTGCAGAATAAGAACTCGTGCTGACGTCATCACGAACTTCGTGCTGACGTCATCACGGACTCAAGTCAACCTCGCGCTGACGTCATCACGATCTCTGCCCAGTTTCGCGCTTACGTCATCACACGAACTTCAGTTGCCTTCACGCTTACGTCATCACGAACTTCATGCTGACGTCATCGCGAACTAACGATCTCTTCGTGTTGACGTCATCACGACTTATAATACCTTCGTGCTTATGTTATCACGACTTACTGTTATTTTCGTGCTTACTGACTCACGATTTATTACTTAAGTTCGTGTTATACTGAAGATGATCTTAGCTGATGAATGTGTTCGTGCTTACTATTTTACCTTATAATTTTGTGGCTAAATTTGTCTCTTATTTTTCAAAAATAATTTTTTCTAAGACATTTTTACCATAGCTCGATCCCAGCCAGGGGCTCTGCCCCTTGGACCCCGCTTCCAGGGGCGCTGCCCCCGGACCCCCGTAATGTGTGGGGGCTTCGCACTAATGTACATGGTTTTATCATTTGTGCCCAAAGGTCAAATGTGATTCTCATGTTGCGTTCTTTTCCTTTTGCCTAATGAACACTAAGTATATTAATTCTGCCCAAAGGTGATTTAATATGCTTTGTGTGTTAAAAGGAACATTTTCATGCATAATATACACGATTCTTGATTTTGTGCCCAAAGGTCAAAAGATAAGCGTTGTGTTGCATGACCCTAATGCTCATGTTTACTTAGATATTAGTTACTTCTGCCCAAAGGTGATGTAAAATCTAAGTAGAGCCTTACTTTAGCTTATTGTTTTGGTGTTTACAATAGGCTTACTTATCACTAGTATAATGGTCTTAGTCTCATTACTTTAGGAACATTACTATTAGCCTCTTACTTATTTTAGGCATTACTTTAGTTCCATTACTTTTAGAGACATTACTTAGTCTGCCTTAGATATCTAATCTAATGTCATTATAAGGAACATTATTATTAGCCCTTATGTATTTTAGGCATTACTTTAGTTCCATTACTTTTATAGATATTGCTTAGTTTGCCTTAGATAGCTAATTGTCACTATAATTTCATTTCTATTAAGCCTACTTATTTTAGGCATTATTATTAATAATCTTCTATTGCTTGTATCATAAATTTATATCCTCCTTATTTCCACTGTAGTACCTAACTTAGGCATTAAGCCACTTACTGATGCAAACTTTGCTTCATGAAAGATTAATTACCTCTAACTCTGAAGATGCTAGACCTTGACTATGTCATTCGCCATAATGAACCCACTGCTATTACTGCTAACTCTTTCGCAGCTCAGAAAACGAATTTTAAGAAAGTGGATAAGGCGAATCGCTTGTCACTAATGATGGTCAGGAACTTCATCAATCATAGTATCCGAGGGAATGTATAAGGCATATGCAAGTAGCTTAAATACAAAGGAAATAGCAGTGTTTGTGAACACATAATGAAGATGACTGACATGACTCATAAGCTTAAGAGTCCTAAAAAATGGAAGTCTATGACAGTTTTCTTGTGCATTTTATAATGACCTCATTGCCTGCTCATTTCGACTCCTTCAAAATTAAATATGGCGCTATGAAGGATAAATGGTCGATGAGTGAACTAACCGCAATGTGTGTGCAAGAAAATCGTCGCCTTAAGTTGGGCCAACCTGAAGCTGTTCACCTTACTGCCACTGCTAATTCCATTAAGAGGAAGGATAATAACAGTAATAAGACTGCAAGTAAAGTTCAAAAGGCTAATCATGGTGCTGCTGCCTCTAGCTTTAAATCCTTGAGGAGCAATCCTAACTGCAAATTCTGATTGTGCCCAGATTGCCCTAAATTCAAGGAGTGGCTAGCTAAGAAAGGTAACTTACTTTATGTAATATTTGATTCTTTTACGTCTAATGTTCTTATTAATACATGTGTGAGTGATTCTGGTTCTATGGTTCATGTGATTAACTCAATACAAGGATTCCATACAATCCAGAAGCTATCAAATGACCAAAGAAAGCTTAGAGTTGGAAGGGTTGATCTCTTATATGTCGAAACCATGGAGACTTATGATTTACATATAAACACTGGAAAGTGTATTAGACTAGTAGATACCTTATGTGTACCGGGAATTTCTCGAAACCTTGTATCTATTTTTCTAGTCTAAACCTTGAAGGTTATGTAATAATTCATGGTTGCGGCGAGATTGCCATTACTCATAATAATGCATTACGTGGTCCTAGTTTCTTGGATGGATTACTGTATAAGTTAGAACTAGATCATAATTTCTCACAGTCTTTGTTGTCTCCTAATATTGATGACATAAATAAAACAAAGACAAAATCACCTAAATAATTAGAGAATTCTTCCATGTTGTGGCATAAACATCTTAGCCACATCTCACGAGTTCGCATGATACGACTCATAAAGGATGGAATATTACATTCTCTTGACTTTAGTGATTTTGAAACATGTATTTAGTGTCTCAAAGGCAAAATGGCTAAAGGGAATAAGAAAGGAGCCACTATAAGTTCCAACTTGTTGGAAATAATTCACTCTGATATTAAGTGGCCCCTATCCCGCATCCATTTCAGGACATGCATCATTTATTACATTCATTAACGATTATTCGCGTTATATGCACCTATGTTTGATCTGAACCCTTAGAGACTTTTATTGATCTTAAAACTTTGGTTTAAAACCAACTTGATCGTAAAATAAAAGTTGTGAAGATCAGATAAAGGAGGTAAGCATTATGGTAGACATACTAATATTGGTTAAGCTCTTGATCCTTTCCATAACTTTTGAAAGGAACATGACATAATTAACCAATACACCATGATTGGTTCTCCTCAACGAAATAATGTTGCTAAAAGGAGAAATAGAACCTTAATGAACATGGTGAGAAGTATGTTTTTGAACACTAACTTACCTATTTTCTTTTGGACTGAGGCCTTAAAAACAACCGTTCATATACTCAATAAGAGTTCCATCAGAATCTGTCCCTAAGACTCCTGGACAAGTAGGAAACTGAGTCTAAAATATATGAACGTATGGGGCTGTCCTGCCAAAGCATAACTCTATAACCCTAACTTAAAGAAACTGGATCCTAAATCCCTTACATGTTTCTTTATCGGTTATTATTTTTACTGTCTTTCCTATACTACTAGCATTATTGACACGCAGCATGCCACGTTTCTCGAGAACTAAGAGATCAGTGGGAGCACGACAAATCATAACTTAAGATTTGCAAGAAGTACAAGAAGCGGGGGGGAACCACTCGTCGGTTATTATTACTCCTCCGATAACTCCTCTTGTACCCAACGCTGCTCCTAATGTCACTGATCCACCTTCTCCTAATCAAAATCAAAATCCTAATCCTCCTAATCAGGATACTACTAATGATAAAGCATCTTATTAATAATGCTAAAGCAAAGCATCTTACTACTAATGCTAAAGCATCTTCCTTACTGAACCTAAAAATCAACTCAGGAGATCATCTAGGTCATGCAAGGCCATAACTTTTGATGATTTCATAACTTATTTAACTGAAGTTGAGGACGTTGGAAAGCTTACTAATCCTATTCTTTACCAAGAAGCCATTAATAGCGATCAGGCCACTTAGTGGAATGAAGCCATAATTTGAGAGCTTAATTCCATACAGCATAATGACGTTTGGGACTTGGTTGAATTTCCTGAAGAATCCAAACCTGTAGGTTGTAAATGGATCTTCAAAACCAAATTAGACCCGAATGGAAACGTTGAATGCTATAAGGCCAAAACTAGTTGCGATGGGCTTTACTAAAAGGAAGGAATCGATTATCAAGAGACTTTTTCTCCTGTCTCATAAAGATTCCTTAAGGATCGTCATTGCATTCGTAGCTCATTATGATTAAGAGTTACATTAGATGGATGTCAAGACCACTTTCCTGAATGGAAACTTGCAATAAGACGTATACATGTGAACCTGAAATTCCATAAGGTAAAAAGCACATGGTCTGCAAGTTGAATAAGTCCATATACGGGTTGAAGCAAGCATCACTAAAATGGTACCTTAAGTTTAACGAAGTCATAAAAGGACAAGACTTCCTAAGAAAATCAAGTGGATTAATGCACCTATCTCAAGATCAGTGGGAGTAAATTTACAATCCTTGTTTTGCACGTGGATGATATTATACTTGCAAGTAACAACTTGGATATGTTGCGTGAGTCGAAGCATTTACTATTCGCATAATGTCGACATGAAAGATCTTGGTGATGCCTCTTATGTCATAGGTATCGAAATACACCGAGATAGGCGTAATGATGTTCTGTTTCTTTCTCAAAAGACTTATATTGAACACATCTTAGAACGCCATAACATGCAACACTACACACCCACTATAGCTCTAGTAGTAAAAGGAGACGTATGTGATTGTTTCCATAGTCCGAACATTGAGATTAAAAAGAGCAAATGAGGATGATACCTTACTCATAAGTAGTTGGGAGCATTACGTACGCTCAGGTCGTACTCGTCCAGAATAGCACACTGGAAAGAGGCTAAAAGGTTCTACGATATCTGCAAAGGACCAAAGACTACACATTAACTTATAGAAGAAGTGACAACTTAGAAGTAGTAGGATGTTCTGATTCCGATAAGAAATCTACTTCTGAATATACTTTTATGATTAGCTGCAGACTTAACTGTTGACGGAGTCATAAACGGAAACTGACTACAATGTCCATCATGATGGTTGAATGCAATGTCATCTATAATACCATGTTATGGGATGTTGTTAAAGAACCTGGTCAGTGGACTAAAAATCGTCAACTTTATTACTAGACCATTGAAGTTTTACTGTGATAACTCAGCTACCGTAACTTTCTTGAACAGTAACAGTTCAACTGGCGCTGAGATGTATCTCGATACAAAGTTTCTGTTTGTACGCGAACGGATTGAGGAAAATGTTCTTTGTATTGAGTACATAAGTACAAATGATATGCTAGCGGATCCGATGACCAAAGGTCTTCCTCCTAATGTCTTCGTAGGACACGTGTTGAAGATGGGGCTTACTAAAGACTTAATTTAATTTAATAGCATATTGTACTTATTGGTCATTATTATTATTGTCTTAATAAAATTTTCCTCCTTATTCAGATTTTGTTTGTCTATTAATTACACTTTGAGTACTCGGATTGGTGTATTGACATTATTGTAACAAAATTTGTCTTAGTCAATTGATCATTGCTTATTAGTTTTAAATTTGAGTCATAGTTTGACTAGTGGGGGTCCTGAGTTGATGTTCTTCTCTACGACTGTACTTATTGGCTATGATTTCGGTTTTAAAACAAAATGAGTATTATTCCGGAACTAATTTGAATACTCATAGATAAATGATCGCTCGGTCAAGTGGGAGAATGTTGGAACCACGTTAGTGTGACCGTCACTGATCGTTTATCATTCCTGATATGATGATTGACGATAACTGAAATCCCTATGTCTAAGTAAATATATGATGGGCGTATTTACTCTTAAAGACGTAGTATAGGTTTCCCATTAGGTGATTGTAACTAAGAGGACTAATGGTGCACACATTAAACACCAAAGAGGCTGAATGTGTAAATACTCTCCTTATAAATAGAGAGTCATTAACCCTAAGTTTAGGTTAATCACTTCACTAATTCCCTCACTAAATTCGTGTGCCTCTCCTCTCTCAATTCGTGCATAAGCCTCCAGCCGAATTACTCATCTCATCATTAATCAATCACCTTGTTTTGGGAACCCGAAATCAATGGCAACTATGTTTAATGCCTTTACAGGTTCCACAGGATCATCTGGTGAGTATTTTCCCTTGAATCAAATCATGTTTATTCCAACAAAGAGTAAAGATTGGGAATGGAGATACTTGATGCTTGCGGTTTTTACCCTGCTATAGGGGTAAAGGTGCTGATACAAAAGGCTCTCATCACTGTTTCAGATAATGGTAAGTTTGATATGCATGACCTGGTTCAAGAAATGGCACACTGCATTGTTAGAGGGGAACATCCCGGCAATCCTGAAACATATAGCAGGGTTTGGGAAAAAAGATATCAAAGACCTGTGTTCCAGAAATGCAACAATGGTAAATATTATATGTACTAGCTCTTCAAGATGCACACTGAATGATACACACACATATCGATAAGATACTTCAAACCCATCTTTATTTTCCCTTTATTGCAGGAAAATGATAAGATTGAAGCCATACAATGTGATGCTTATGGTTATTCATTCAACTTCATTATGCTTCTTTCAAACATGAAGAAACTAAGATTCCTTAAAGTGACTACTACTTCGTTTGATGAAGGGCCCAGTTTTCTTTCAAATGAGTTGGGGTATATAGATAGGAACGGTTATCCTGCAAGTCCATTCCCTGAAAGTTTTCAACCAAGGAAGCTGTGTTTTTTCAAAATGGATGGAAGTTTTCAAAAAGAACTTTGGAAGGGTTACAAGGTACTTCAGTTATCTTTTTTTAAATGGGATAATGGCACCGGAGTGTAACCAACTATGACCAAAAGGTTATGTAATGTAACCAACTACTCGACTAGCTATGAAGTGTAACCACCTTTGTTTTTTGGGTTATGTTATGTAAGTTACCGGCTACTTCAAGTTTCCATCCGGTTAAGCCAAAAATAAAGTTAGGGATAATGGCACCGGAGTGTAACCAACTATGACCAAAAGGTTATGTAATGTAGTGAACTACTCGACTAGCTATGTAGTGTAACCACCTTTGTAATTCCACTAACAAAAATAAAGTTATAAAATTATTCATTTCTTTTGCTTCTTTTATCTTCTTCATTTCATCACACGGACTATGCAACACAACCCAAAATGAGAATCTAAACCCAAATATATTAACCCACCCGATTCATCATATCATCATCAATCAATATATCTTCTTCTATCTATCACTATATATTCATCATATGCAACACGGACTAGCTTCACTGTTGGCGGAATCTGATGTTGTTCTTCACTATCGACGGAATCTGGTGTTGTTCTTCAGTGTTGCCATTCACCATCTACTCGATAAATATCCATCTATTAATCTAGCCATTTACACACAAATTTGATTTCTCAATAAAACCCACAAATCTTCAAACTCAAACTGATAGAAAAGAGAGGTCGCTTGTTGCCGGAATCTTCAAAATCAAAACCGCTGCCACCATCCAGATCTTTCAACCCTCAAAACCCCTTCACGAATCCCAATAATGTTCGGAACTATTGCAACAATTGAGAGAG
Organism: Erigeron breviscapus; assembly: GCA_034093135.1. Lineage (NCBI taxonomy): Eukaryota > Viridiplantae > Streptophyta > Magnoliopsida > Asterales > Asteraceae > Erigeron > Erigeron breviscapus. The sequence goes on along the minus strand of CM067167.1, from coordinate 233,120,829 downwards.
AGAAAGAACGAGAGGGAGGGAGGGAGAGAGAGTCAGAGAAAGAGATGGAGTTTGTGTGTGCTAGTCTGTGTGTGAGTGTATATATATATAAATATTCAAACTCAAACTTAATACTCAAACTATATATATATATAGGTGATTAGGTTATAGGTGAGGTGGTAATGGTGGTGAAGTGTCACACCCCGTTGTAGCGGAAATACAGGGTTAACAAAGTAATTGTGTACAAATCAGAAGGCTAATAGAGATTACATCCATTAATGCCAAATACAAGTTTAATACAAGTACAATCGTTCAGATGTGGACCCCAAAATACGGATACAAGTCATCCTCATTTGGAACTGGGCCCACTAAATACGAGTTCAATATTTGGACAGTCTAATACAATTAGAACTAAAAACATGAGAGTCCTCAAATGTCTGATGCTAATTGTACGTCCAAAGTCAAAAGATGGCCCTATAATGCTAATCCAAGACTTACTGTTGGTTACCTGAAAAGCATAAAATTTGAGAGGATCAACTATCGAAATAGTTGGTGAGTTTACAGTGTTTGACCAAAGTTTAGTCGTCATTGAGAGTACACAATGACATGTAGTTGATTAAGACAAGACAGCCGGAGCAAAGTCCGAAAATATTATGACAGTCCAGACCGGAATCCGACAATATAACCAATATGCCTCGCACAGGATTTCCCGTCTAAAAGTGGGGTGCGGACCAATATACCTCGCATAGGTCTCCCGTCTACAGTGGGGTGCGGACCAATATACCTCGCACAGGTCTCCCGTCTACAGTGGGGTGCGGACCAGAACTATGACAGTCAGGAGCAAAATCTGACAAGACAACCATTGGGATCTTATAATGGTAACAACTACATAGGGGCAACATTTTAGTTCGTCAAACACAAAGAACAATTTAGTCAGCCGACAACATGGCAAGTCAAGACATATAGATCAAAATTTCATAAGACATGTATACACATTTTCAGGCAGCCGTCAACATGGCAAACATAAGGCAAATGATTTAAGTAGCCAAATCTCATGGCATAGACAAAGACAAATCATTTATAAAGTAGTCGTGTATACAACAGTACATGCTTTTCAGGCCCAAAGTAAAAGGAAAAGGGCGCCATAAACTCACCTTAGCGATCAACGAGCTAAAAGTATGAGTAGCCTGAGAAAATGAGCAGTCTAGTCTCCACGTCTATCCAAAACCTAGGATATGAGTACCAATGGTGAGGATCAAATCTCACGACGACAAGTATCCTACGTACAACTACTTAGCTATCAACCCTAAAATGCCACGACCAAGAATGTGATTTAAACGTCCATTTTATTTGACTTTAGTTTCTAATGTCATTGACATTGTCATTATAAGGTAGTTTAAAGTACTAATCCATATAAACGAAGTTCAAGTGTTCAAGTTGTCGAAAACTAAAAATGTCAAACTGTACAGCACCTCGTGGCGCGACCTGGGCACAACCTCGCGGCGCGACCTGGAGGCCTTGCGGCGCGAGTTTCAGTTCAAAAAGCAGATTTCGTTCGTAAAATACACACATCGCGGCGCGAGAAAGGCTACTCGCGGCGCGAGTTTGACCTGATCGAGCAAAAACTCATTTTTCGACCATTTTCCGTAAACCAAATCGTTTCTAAATCAAACCCTTTCATTATAACTAGTATATACATGTCTAAGGAACTGAAAAACTATCCATTTCGCCAACCATTTCACAATTTCAACTCTTTTGATTTTCAAGACCTAATTCTAAATCAAAATTCATCTAACAACAAAACCCAAAACTTATGTCATCTTCTTGGCCTACTAATTTAATCAACAAAACTGAAATAAATCCTTTTATTCAAATCAAAGTTTAAGAGAAAGTTTACTTACCAATTTATTTGATGTTCTTGAGAAAGAGTGAAGAGATGATGATGATTCCTTGAAATCCTTGCCAAATGGTTTTTGTTATAAAAATCCCAAGAAATCTCCTTGAATTTCCCTTTGATTTTCCTTGTCAAGACAATTTAGAGTGTTTGTGTGTGTGTTTTCTTTGTTGGTGTCGAACAAAAGAAGAAGCAGGGGGTTTTGGTGGGTCATTTCCCTCCACACACAAATGAACCGACCCATGTGGCCATATTTTAGATATTTTTGGTACCCTTAATTTGGTAAAATGCTTACGATTATACACCGTATGACTAAAAGGTTATAATTTAAAGTAAAGGTATTTTCCCTCGTGTTATTTAAATTAAGACGAGTCAATAATATTCCGTCAAAGTCAACTTTGAAATATTAAGTCTAGACAGTCTATTTATTGTGTACAAGACATAACCTTTAAATATTCATTTAAAGTTATTTTTAAAGACTGGGCATTCGTCTAGATAGCTAATAGTCTACGTCATTAGGATACGTCTAACTGTACTAAGTCAAAAGTCCAAATGTCTAATAATTTCCACGTCAATGACCGTCTAAATTAGACGAGATTATAATAATGACTAAGCTTAAACGAGATTAAGACTAACCCGTTGCTAATTAATTACGAGTTGTCACAGCATCCCCGACTTCTGAGGATTTCGTCCCGAAATTAATTGTTGCTCAGTAAAAAGATGAGGATAATGTTCCATCATATAGTCTTCACGTTCCCAAGTCGAGTCGGGTCCGTGTTTTGAGTTCCAACGAACTTTGACCAACTTGATACGACTTCGTCTAAGTTGCTTGAGCTGTTGGTCTAGAATTTCAACAGGTTCCTCGACGAATTGAAGAGAGTCGTTCACTTGCAGCTCTTCGACAGGGACGACTAATGTTTCATCAGTCAGACATTTCTTAAGATTTGATATATGAAACGTGTGGTGAACGTGTTCTAGCTCTTGGGGTAAATCGAGCTTATAAGCCACGGAACCAATTCTTTGAACAATTTCGAATGGTCCGATATAACGAGGACTAAGTTTTCCTCGCACGCCAAAACGTGCAGTGCCTTTCCAAGGCGACACTTTCAACATGACTTTGTCTCCCACTTGAAACTCAAGTGGTTTCCTTCTACGGTCTGCATAGCTCTTTTGGCGATCTTGAGCCGCCTTCAGCCGTGCTCTAATTTCAACAATTTGATCAGTAGTCTTCTGAACTAGTCCATATTTGTACAAACGACGTTCGCCAGCATCAAGCCAACAAACAGGCGATCTACATTTTCGTCCATACAAAGCCTCAAAAGGCGCACATTTGATGCTAGTATGATAGCTGTTATTATACGAAAATTCAGCTAACGGTAAAAAGGTATCCCAACTACCCTTGAAGTCAATGACACATGCCCGAAGCATGTCTTCTAACGTCTGGATGGTACGTTCACTTTGTCCGTCAGTTTGAGGATGATAAGCCGTACTCAAACTCAATTGAGTGCCTAGGGCGTCTTGAAAATGTCTCCATGATTGTGAAGTGAAACGACCATCACGGTCAGAGATAATAGACAAAGGAACACCATGAAGTGACACGATCTTTTCAATATATATTTGAGACAATTTCCTTATCTTCCAATTCTCCCGTATTGGAATGAAATGAGCAGACTTCGTTAATCGATCGACAATGACCCAAATAGTATCGTATCCTTTCAGGGTTCGAGGCAGTTTAGTAATAAAGTCCATAGTAATCTGTTCCCATTTCCAGTCAGGGTTGTTGGAGCAGCCCAGAAGGCTTTTGGTGCTCCGCCTTGACCATTGAACAATTTAGACATTTTGAGACATAAGTGGCGATATCTCTTTTCATCCCAGGCCACCAATAAAAGTCCTTTAGACCATGGTACATTTTGTCAGCGCCAGGATGGATTGAATACTTAGATCGATGACTCTCGTTCATTAAGAGTTCTCTAAGTTCCATTATACTTGGGAATCCACACTCTGCCCTTAACATGTCGGATCCCATCGCCATCCAATTCAAATAAACGTTCAGCATTCCACAATGCTTCTTTCTTGATACGCCCTGGCTGTAGGGCATCGTTTTGATCGTCCAGACTCTATCCCTTAATGATGAGCCAAGATAAGAACTTGCTCTTTTTATGACAGATAGTGAAATTCTATCCTTTCGACTTAGCGCGTCAGCAACAACATTTGCTTTACCGGGATGATATTTGAGTTCACAGTCGTAGTCACTAAGTAATTCTACCCATCGTCGTTGTCTCATATTTAGCATTTTCTGATCAAAGATATGCTGAAGACTTTTGTGATCCGTGAATACAGTACACTTGGTACCATACAGATAATGCCTCCAAATCTTTAAGGCAAAGACAACCGCTCCGAGTTCGAGATCGTGGGTTGTATAGTTCTTTTCGTGGATTTTGAGCTGTCTAGAAGCGTAAGCAATGACCTTACCTTCCTGCATAAGTACACACCCCATGCCCTGATGTGAGGCGTCACAGTATACCACGAAATTTTCAATGCCATTTGGTAATGCTAGAATAGGAGCATTACATAGTCTGAAATGCCTTTTCTTGGGCATCCTGCCAAATAAATTCCTTAGTCTTCTGAGTTAACAAAGTCAAAGGTTGAGCAACCTTAGAGAAATTCTCAATGAATCTCCTATAATATCCAGCCAGTCCAAGAAATTGACGGATTTCTGTCGGAGTCTTAGGGGCTTCCCACTTCTTTATTGCTTCGACCTTAGATGGATCTACGTGGATCCCATCCGCATTCACTACATGACCCAAGAAATGTACTTCCCTAATCCAGAATTCACATTTTGAGAACTTTGCGTACAGTTCTTGATCCTTGAGCAGTTGCAGAATGGTCCTCAGATGACCTTCATGTTCGTCTTTATTGCTCGAGTAGATCAGTATGTCGTCAATGAATACGATGACAAACTTGTCAAGATACGGTCGACATACTCGATTCATTAAGTCCATAAACACAGCCGGTGCATTGGTTAAACCAAACGGCATAACCAAAAACTCATAATGTCCATAACGAGTTCTGAAGGCTGTTTTAGGAACGTCCGTCTCTCTGACTCTGAGTTGATGATATCCAGATCTGAGATCGATCTTGGAAAAGTGTGATGCACCTTCAAGTTGGTCGAACAAGTCGTCAATACGAGGTAAAGGGTACCTGTTCTTGACGGTCAACTTGTTCAATTCTCTATAGTCAATACACATGCGCATAGAGCCGTCTTTCTTTTTAACAAATAAGATCGGAGCTCCCCATGGTGATGAACTTGGACGAATTAGTCCTTTTGCCAACAACTCTTGAAGTTGTTCAGACAATTCTTGCATTTCTGACGGCGCAAGGCGATAGGGTGCCTTGGCCACGGGTGCAGCTCCAGGGACAAATCTATTCCAAACTCGACTGGTCTATGAGGTGGGAGTCCCGTCAAATCTTCGGGAAACACCTCCGGAAAATCCCTAACTACCGGGATATCTTGAATGTCTTTACCCTTTGGCTTCCTTTCAACCACTAGTGCCAAGAAAGCAGGGTATTCCTTTTGTAAATATCTATTCGCTTTTATCGCCGACACTAAAATCAATTCCCTCCCCGACTTGTCTCCTTGTACTAATAATGTTTCGCCATTTAGGAGAGGTATTCTTACGATTTTCTCATAACAACTAATATTGGCGCGAACTCTAGACAACCAGTCCATACCGACAATCACGTCAAAACTTCCTAATTCTATGGGAATTAGATCAATCTTAAAAGTTTTACCGGACAATATCAAACTGCAATCTACCAAATGATCTCTAGCAACATACTTTTGACCGTTTGCATATTCGACAATATAAGTTTCTTTCATAGGGATAGCTACTATATTAATTCGAGACTTAAATTCTAAGGATATGAAACTTTTATCAGCACCAGAGTCAAATAACACAAAGACATAATGATTATTGAGTATGAATGTACCTATCACAACGTTGGGATCACGTCGTGCATCAGCAGCATCCAAAGCAAACACTCGGCCTCTACCTTGACCTCCTTGATTTCTCCCCGCATTGTTCCTCATTGGAACTATAGCATTGTTGTTCGGGGCTTGATTGAGTCGTGGACACGCGGGTCGCATATGGGTTTCGCTCCCACATTCGTAGCATTGACTAGGTGTCTTGTCCCTACAGTACTTTGCCAAATGTCCCGTCTTTTTACAACGGTGGCAAGTAGGACAATTTCCCTTGTGATGGAGGCCACACCTAATACATTTTGAGTCTGGGCCGGTGTACCTCTTGACATCCTGAGTAACCATGGCAAAGTTTCTAGCAGTTCTAAACCTCTTGCCATTTCCACCGTCGCCAAATCCACTACCAGAGGCATGATCATTCCTTCTCTTGATCACCTCAGTTCCAATAGAAGAACCAGTGGTTCTTTTCAAGTCTATCACCATCCGGTTGGTTGCACTAACTGCCGCTTGAAGAGTCAAAGGATTAAAAGCGGCTACCAACCTTCGGATCTCAGGTGACAAGCCATAACAGTATCTTTCAATAAATTTCTCCTCCGTATCCACCATACGAGGAACTAGTCTTGCCAACTCATGAAAACGAGTTGTGTATTTCTCGTTGTCTAGCCCGACCATATTATGATTCCAGAATTCGCCTTCCATTTTCTGTACTTCCTCCCGAGGACAGTACTTTTCCATCAACATCCTTTTAAAGTCGAACCAAGGTATACTATTAGCCGGTTCTCGGCCACGAGTCCTAATCTGCTCGTTCCACCATGACAGCGCGTGCTTTTGGAATTGAGTGGCGGCATATTCCACTTTGTGCTCTTCGGCACAACGGCTGATATGAAGCACCGCCTCTATGCTTTCTAGCCAGTTGATTAGACCGACAGGACCCTCAGTACCATGAAACTCCTTCGGTTTGCAATACGTGAAGGTCTTAAAGTCACTCCCTCGAAGATGAACTCGAGGAATAACTTGTTCAGCAGTAGGTCGACATTGTTACTATTGTCAGCATGATGATTATTATTGGCGTTCATGCTTGCCGTGATCTGGGCGACTAAAGTGGGCATAGCGGCCATTAGCTGTTGTGTCACAAATGCCGCCATATTATTTTCCCCGCCGACAATTGGGGTAGATCCAGGACCAGTGTTCACATTGACTGCAGCAGCTTCTGGTCTTTGCTGGATCACAGGTTCTTCCTGTTCAGTTTCATTAGGTCTAGGAGTTGATCGAGTAACTCTCTTTTGAGCAGTTTTCTTACTTGGAGCCTTTTTCTGGATTTTGCTTCGCGTCTTAGGAGCCATAAGTCTATGACATGAACAAAAATGTCATTTAGAGATTTCCTTGAAAGGTTAATCGGAAAGTAGCTTTGCAAGACAGATGACAGTACAATGCAAGTCATAAATTGTTGACTTGTATGAATTCATGTACTAGACAAGACAAGAAATATGGAACATCATATTTCTAGAGTTAAAATGAGCAAATGACGTAGTTTGAACAAGTATGTAAGCCAGAAGACAGTCGTATTTTATTGATGCCAAAATTTACATAGTCAGATCAATACGACTCAAAGACGTGTGGGAACTACATCCACAAAGATAGACTACATAGTCAGAGTGATACGATTCAAAGACATGTGGGAACTACATCCACAAAGATAGACTACAACTCAAAGTACAAGAGTATGAGTTGTTATAAGTTCTAGGCTTACAATACGTTACTACTACTAGATTACATCTTGAAAAGAACAACGACTAGCAAAGCCACAACCAAGACTACCAAAACTAACAGTATCCAGACAAAGTCCCAATAGTCTCCTTCCCTCTCTAGCAACGGTCATAGCCTCAGAAGCATGATGATAAGCTCCAGTCAACGCTTGAGCTTGATTATCAATGGCCTCCCTAGTACGGATGAGGGAATTGTTCATCCTCGACATTTGTCGGAGTGCATATTCCGACCTATCAGTTGCATCGGCAACTGGTATCCCATTAGGAGCATCGGGATTGTAAACAGGCACTCTGGAGGAACCCGCAGCATACGGATCGCCCAGAAGAAATGAGGGACCAAACACACGGTTGTCCTGAACCGGTGCAGAAGGACCAGGAGCATTAAGGATCTCGAGGAGCATAGGGAAGACGAGCTCCCTCGGTAGTCCTCCTCTAATATGGAGCTACCGGTGACAGAGATGGTTGCACATGAATAGATACATGCTCATTTCCAGATTCACTGGATGATGATACCAGATTGATGGGGCGAGACTCATTGCCCGAAGCCTCAAATGGTTCCTCTTCAGAAGAGTGAGGAACACGAGGAATGGAGTTTGCTACAACTGGAATTTGAGGAGTACCAGGAACAACAGCATAAGAGCTAGCTCCGTCCGACATGACAAGTCTGAAAAGATAGTCAAAGTATCCATATAAGTCTAATGGATGAGACAGTACAAGTCAAATGGATGAGACAGTACGCAGCACATGTGTTTTTAAAGAGATCTTTGTCTTAATGTATACACATACGATTTGGGTTTCTATTCCTAACATACCTTCAATGCTTATATATAGGGTCACCCGCAGCCTTCCCACCACATCTACAGTATGTTGTGAATATAATCCAAACTATCACGTATATACAAAATCTAGGATATTTATATCGAGCCTTATATTATTTTACAAAATCGGGACGTAGTTGATCAGGCTAGGTCTAATTATAGACAAATAATATAACTCTCGAGCTAACTATCCTAAACCTTATTTGACTTAGATTTCCTTTTGAAACGACAATGGCTATAGATTGAGTTTTTCCGGCGGAAAAACTCTGTATTAACTATAACCTTGGCTCTGATACCAATTTTTGTCACACCCCGTTGTAGCGGAAATACAGGGTTAACAAATAATTGCGTACTAACCATAAGCTAATAGAAATTACATCCATTAATACCAAATACAAGTTTAATACAAGTACAATCGTTCAGATGTGGACCCCAAAATACGGATACAAGTCATCCTCATTTGGAACTGGGCCCACTAAATACGAGTTCAATATTTGGACAGTCTAATACAATTAAAGCTAAAAACATGAGAGTCCTCAATGTCTGATGCTAATTGTACGTCCAAAGTCAAAAGATGGCCCTATAATGCCAAATACGATTCCAAGACTTACTGTTGGTTACCTGAAAAGAATGAAATTTGAGAGGATCAACTATCGAAATAGTTGGTGAGTTTACAGTGTGTTTGACCAAAGTTTAGTCGTCATTGAGAGTACACAATGACATGTAGTTATTTAAGACAAGACAGCCGGGAGCAAAGTCCGACAATATATAATGACAGTCCAGACCAAGTCCACAATAAGACCAATATGCCTCGCACAGGATTTCCCGTCTAAAGTGGGGTGCGGACCAATATACCTCGCACAGGTCTCCCGTCTACAGTGGGGTGCGGACCAGAACTATGACAGTCAGGAGCAAAATCTGACAAGACAACCATTGGGATCTTATAATGGTAACAACTACATAGGGGCAACATTTTAGTTCGTCAAACACAAAGAACAATTTAGTCAGCCGACAACATGGCAAGTCAAGACATATAGATCAAAATTTCATAAGACATGTATACACATTTTCAGACAGCCGTCAACATGGCAAACATAAGGCAAATGATTTAAGTAGCCAAATCTCATGGCATAGACAAAGACAAATCATTTATAAAGTAGTCGTGTATACAACAGTACATGCTTTTCAGGCCCAAAGTAAAAGGAAAAGGGCGCCATAAACTCACCTTAGCGATCAACGAGCTAAAAGTATGAGTAGCTTGAGAAAATGAGCAGTCTAGTCTCCACGTCTATCCAAAACCTAGGATATGAGTACCAATGGTGAGGATCAAATCTCACGACGTCAAGTATCCTACGTACAACTACTTAGCTATCAACCCTAGAATGCCACGACCAAGAATGTGATTTAAACGTCCATTTTATTTGACTTTAGTTTCTAATGTGTCATTGTTATTATAAGGTAGTTTAAAGTACTAATCCATATAAACGAAGTTCAAGTGTTCAAGTTAAAAATGAGTTTTGAATCTTGGTGATTAAGGTCTAGCAACCTCTGGGTATTGTTTGAAGTGTTCGTGTGGATCAACTGTAGAGATATTCATATTATTGAATATTGTTTCATCCTACGCAATTTCATCTACTCAAAAGGTATTATTCTTAATCTATCTTTTATGACAACTATCACGGTGTAATTGGATCTTGGTGGAAATATTAATCGTGTGCATGTTTTATAAAATACATGTTTGTATTTTTAGTCTTCCGCTGCGTTTATAAATTTTAAAAGTACACACGAGGGCCTAGTATTTCCAACAGTGGTATCAGAGTTTTACACCTTTTAGTTGTCAGGTGATTTTATTTTTTGATCATATTTTTTCAATTTTCTTCCAAAACACAATTGATATCTTTAATCTGATTATCAATCCATGCTCTCCATCAATTTCTGATCCTTAACATGCCACGAAAATCATCATCTAATCATTTAAATTACAACCTTCGATCTTCATCTTCTTCTTCTATTGTTGCTGATTCCTTCCAATCGAACCCCAATGAACCGATTTCTTCTTTGAAATAGGTCGAATCTGCTGGAAAAAACAAACAACCGCCGCCTACCACACAGCCGCCACCTACCGCCGCTTCTGGGGTGGCTGCCGACCACCAGGGGGTGACCATGACAGCGAATTCTGATGGGGGAGGAGTTTCAACGATCAATCCTGACCAGAATTATGTTTTGGGGGTGGAGAAGCCGATTTCTGAACAAAAAAACCCTAACTGCCCTTTTTCTTGCCCGCCACCGAGAGCCACTATGGTTCCACCAACCGGCCACCATGTGATGACTGATGGGTCGACCCATCATGTTGTTCACCTGCGGCGTCTTGGCGTAGATCTATAACTCCTCCTGATTTGGATCGGGTCAATACTCATGGGGATTCTAGTTCCACGTCAAATCAGGATCTTGGGTCGGTTCCGGTGGAGGCTGGGTCGGATCTTGGGGCGGATTTGGATTCAAAACAGGATAATACATCACCGCCTTGTGAACCAATTGATGAACTATTCACCATCATGAAGGATGGTATGGAATGGATTAATAATGGTGACAAACTTCTCTCGACAGATCAAGTGGTTGAATTGAATAGGTTGTTAGTTGAACATTTGGCTAAAAACCCTAATTTTGATTTGACTGGGCTGCTTTGCATGGTATGAGTGGCATTTTGACTCCTCACAAGCCTCAAGGGTCTAACCAAGAACTTAATGCTCCTGTTGAATCTTTTTTGGATTCTTTATCACATGCGGCTGAAAATTGCAAGGAACATGCTTTCAATATCAAAGCAACGGGTCCTGTGGTAACACTAGATGATGACGGTAATGCTTATGAGAGCACTTGGCCTGGGTCGGGTGCTGTTGGCCGAAATGATGATGATAATGAGGCACCAAAATTGGATGAAAATGGTGTTCCAATTGTCACTGATAAACATTTTGCTCATTCTAGTCCTAAAGGTAATCAAACACCTAATACTTTTGCCAATCTTTTCAAAGAAGCGGCAAACATTCATAGGAATGGTAAGCTTCGGTTCATTCCTCTTGTTTTCACTGAGTTAGGTACTCGACATGCTGTTATTCCTGATGATCTCATTGTTAAGCAAAGTGAGAAATGGTTGTTGACTTTGGTTGGTAGTTTTATTGGCAAAAGACCTGCTTTTCCTTTTGTTCGTTTTCATGCATTTAGATTGTGGAAAAAGTATGGACTTGTTGATGTGGTTTTGAATAATCAGGGTAGATTTTACTTTAAGTTTGATAAAGCTGAGGGTTTGGATTTTGTGATAAACAATAGGCCTTGGTTGTTTAATGATGTTCCTGTTTTGTTGAAAAAGTGGGAAGTTGGTATTGAAAATGATAAGATTAGACCTACATCTGTTCATATGTGGGTTAATGTTTATGATTTGGAATCCACCATGTGGGATTATGAGATCTTGAGTCACATTACTAGTGTTATTGGGGTCCAGTGGCAATGGACAGGTTTACTGAGGAAATGATTGAGAAAAAGTCGGGTAGGGCTATGTTTGCTAGAGTTTTGATCAAAGTGAAAGCAGATCATGATATTCCAGCTTTTGTTGAGGCACTTGTATTGGGTAAAATGCAGAAATTTAGATTACAATATCTCTGGAAGCCGGATAGATGTTCTCATTGTGCTATTTTGGGCACAAATTTATTGACTGCGTTGAAAGGCCAAAGTCTGCAGAGGAAATGGAAGCTGGGGCACCGAACTACCTCCAAGCTACTGAAGCAGGTCCTTCTGTCACTAAGACACATGATATACAGGTACCACAGGATGAGCAGGGCTTCCAGCAGCCCAAGAAGAGAAGAAGAAGGGCCAAAAAGGCCCAAGTTGCAGCGGGCATTCAGATTCCTAAGCCCAAGGTTCAGTATGTTCCTAAGAGACCAGAGAGGCCTACCAACTCAAAAGGTAAGGCCCCGATTACCAGCCCAGACAATTCAGCATCTACAGAGTCATCTCAGCCAGTCAGGATCACACCAGTTACACACTCAGATCCAGTTAGATTTCCTATTGGTCCAGCCTCTCAGAGACCTTGCCAGATTCATACATCTTCTCCTGTTGTTCCAGACACTCGTCCAGATACACAGGTTACTCTTCCTAAACCTATTGTTGTGATTCGGAACCAATATGATGCACTTTCTCAGAGTAACACGAATGAGGTTAGTATTACCTCAGTGAAGCCTATTGTTCCTGATAATGATGATTTAGAGGATGATTCTGATAGCGATGAAGTTGAAGAAGTGGAATTTGATTTGAAGGTAATAATGCTGTTTTAGTAATTTTGTTGGTGTTTGATTATAGTTAGTTAATGTCTGTGTAAGTGGTTTGCCACTGTTTTTTTGGACGTTGCACGTTAGTGCATGGGTTGTAAGTCGTCTTGACACTCTGTCAAGCGCCTGTTTTTCATGATGATTTATAAAATCTAACCAGGGGTGACGGCCTTTTACCGAAAAAAAAAGTTCAAGTGTTCAAGTTGAAAACTGAAAATGTCAAACTGTACAGCACCTCGCGGCGCGACCTGGATGGGTACTACCTTGCGGCGCGAGTTTCAGTTCAAAAAGCAGATTTCGTTCGTAAAATACACACATCGCGGCGCGAGAAAGGCTACTCGCGGCGCGAGTTTGACCTGATCGAGCAAAAACTCATTTTTCGACCATTTTCCGTAAACCAAATCGTTTCTAAATCAAACCCTTTCATTATAACTAGTATAAACATGTCTAAGGAACTGAAAAACTATCCATTTCGCCAATCATTTCACAATTCCAACTCTTTTGATTTCCAAGACCTAATTCTAAATCAAAATTCATCTAACAACAAAACCCAAAACTTATGTCATCTTCTTGGCCTACTAATTTAATCAACAAAACTGAAATAAATCCTTTTATTCAAATCAAAGTTTAAGAGAAAGTTTACTTACCAATTTATTTGATGTTCTTGAGAGAAAGAGGTGAAGATGATGATGATGATAAATCCTTGAAATCCTTGCCAAATGGTTTTTGTTATAAAAATCCCAAGAAATCTCCTTGAATTTCCCTTTGATTTTCCTTGTCAAGACAATTTAGAGTGTTTGTGTGTGTGTTTTCTTTGTTGGTGTCGAACAAAAGAAGAAGCAGGGGGTTTTGGTGGGTCATTTCCCTCCACACACAAATGAACCGACCCATGTGGCCATATTTTAGATATTTTTGGTACCCTTAATTTGGTAAAATGCTTACGATTATACACCGTATGACTAAAAGGTTATAATTTAAAGTAAAGGTATTTTCCCTCGTGTTATTTAAATTAAGACGAGTCAATAATATTCCGTCAAAGTCAACTTTAAATATTAAGTCTAGACAGTCTATTTGTGTACAAGACATAACCTTTAAATATTTATTTAAAGTTATTTTTAAGACTGGGCATTCGTCTAGATAGCTAATAGTCTACGTCATTAGGATACGTCTAACTGTACCAAGTCAAAAGTCCAAATGTCTAATAATTTCCACGTCAAAGACCGTCTAAATTAGACGAGATTATGATAATGACTAAGCTTAAACGAGATTAAGACTAACCCGTTGCTAATTAATTACGAGTTGTCCATGAAGGGTGGTGGTTGTGGCCGGAGGTGAAAGAGAAAGAAGAAAGAGATAGAGAGAAGAGGTAACATATCGGGTATATATATGTGACACGTGGCCCTTTTTTTTAATAAAAAAAGAATAAAAATGAAAGTGGTAACCGGCAACTTGTTTCCCATCCGGTTGCTTACATTACATAACCCAAAAAACAAAGGTGGTTACACTACATAGCTAGTCGAGTAGTTGGTTACATTACATAATCTTTTGGTCATAGTTGGTTACACTCCGGTGCCATTATCCCTAAAATAAATTATTCTTGTATTTTGTATTTAATTTGGTTTTGGACTACGATACTTCAGTTATGCTAATAAATTCGCTTTACATACAGCAAACTACAAACTTCTACACTCTATTAGGTTTCTCTTCGCATAATAGTTAGAGGGACAACACAAATCAAACATGGAAAAAATAAAATACTTGGTATTGAGCATATATACTTGTCTATTTTATTAGTGCGTTGTACCATGGATCTTTCACAAGTTGTGATTTTGCTCTGATACCAAATGTAAACTATGCTAAATCGTGATTCAAGGTTTATGTGTGTGAGAGAGAGAGTTAGAGAGAGAAAGGGAGAAAAGGAATTATATTATCAAAGGTTAATTTACAAATGGGAGGTGAGGGGTTTATATAGGCTTGACATTTGCACTATAACCCCTCACTAATTACACACTAGTCCTTGTCTAATTACATTAACAACCTTCTACAATAAACAAGATTAGACAAAAGGACAATTCTATTACATTGTTACAAACACGCACTAACTATATTATTAAAGCTAACAATCTCCCCCTTTAGTGCTGTTTGTGAATGGTCACTTTCTTGATCTCTTTCTCTTTCTCTGTCTTCGATTTCTTTTCTTTGTGGATGATTCAGGCTTATCATGTTGAACTGATTGTGATTTGAAGGCTCGCTTTCTGTACTTGTGGTAATTCTCCTTCCAGAACTTCTTTGGTACAAAATGGTACTTTGGATCTTCAGGGCGATTTGGTGGTTCAATGATGTTGTCAGCAAAATCAACTGGAGGCATGTTATGAGGACCTTGTTCATTATTAGGAGAATATCTGACCCAAGTACCTTCTGGTACATGAATCACTCCTTTTCTTTCCTTTGGAAGCCTAGCCTCAATAATCTGTCTCGTTCTATCTCTGTGATCCAATCTTGCCTTGATCCTTTTAATCACTTTCATCAACCTCTTCTTTTCCTTTACTGACTCTTCGAACTCAGCAAGACTTTCAAATACAGCCAAACATTGCATCAGTGTGCCATCAGAATACTTGGAGAGTTCGTCGAGTCTTATAAAAATCTTATGCCCTTGATCACTTGCAAATACAAACCCTCGTGGATTATCAAATACAGCTCCAGTGTTAAAGTTCTCGAGGTTGATTCCTTGAATTCTTTGGTTAGGCAAGGTGAGGTTCACTTTCTTTCTTTTCTTTTCCACCGCCAATTGGAAGTCTTTTTGAGTTTGACTCAAAACAAGACTATCCAAATATCTCTTAACAGCATAGTAGGCTTCATGATTCTCTGGATCAGGCTGAATAAGTCTGCTAGCAAAGTGATGGAGGAGAAAAATGAGATCATCAGCAGACAGCAGATTGAACCTGGCTTCTCCAAACATATACCGACGGTTATCATCACGTCTCACTATTAACCAGATCAAGCCAGGGGGTCTTGCAAACCCGGGATTACGCCATTCCTTGAAATGAATGCTGACAACCTCTACAATCTTCAATTTGAACTGATTCTTCCATACTTTGTTAGCTTTATGGCTTTTGGCTTCTACGAGATCCTTTAAGTATTTTGCCCTTTGGTGATCAACATCATAAGCCCTCCTTGCCCGTAATTCATCAACATCTATTTTTACCAACTCTTGTTCCTTTGAGAAGATCTCATAAGCTTTTTCTTCAAGGAATTTAGTGGATTTGAAGAGTCTGGTTGGTATTCTAGATAATCAATCTTTCTTTCAACATTCTTTCTGAAACCACCATCATTTATTCGAACAATTGGAGCTCTGGTGATGTTTTGGAGATGAGGGTTGTTAAGGTGGTGAATTAGGTTATGAAGGTTCATTTGGTTGAGAGCGGGGTTTGGTTGAGGAATAGATTGATAGGTATCAAAGCCTGGGGGAACATCATCATCATCAGAGGAATCATTATCTCTAGGATCATACTCAGGGAACTCTGTTTCACCAAAATCTTCGCCAATAATCAAGGGATCACGAAGTAATCCTTGAAAGTGAGCATCATCACGAAAATCTGAGCCAATAATAACATCAGTAACAGCACTGGCTCGAACCAAAGATTCATCAATACGAACTACTTCTGTGTGCTCATCATTATCAACAACAACATTATCAACCACGTGCTCTACATTATCAACATCTTGAGGAGGATCTCTTGATTGAGCATCATCAGCAACATCTTGTTCTGC
Source organism: Erigeron breviscapus (assembly GCA_034093135.1). Taxonomy (NCBI): domain Eukaryota; kingdom Viridiplantae; phylum Streptophyta; class Magnoliopsida; order Asterales; family Asteraceae; genus Erigeron; species Erigeron breviscapus. The sequence goes on along the minus strand of CM067167.1, from coordinate 233,104,303 downwards.
TTGCTGCTTTAAAAGATTTATCCTGTTTTGGTGATCATAGCGAGCTTGGAGGGTTGCAAGAATAGCTTTGTCAAATGAATCGGTTTGATCATCGAGGGAGATGAGATGGGCATATAAATCATTATAAATTTCCGCCAGGCGAGTATGTCTAGGAGAAGGAGCATGTGCGGATCCAGACTTAGAATTTTTATCAGATGATGATGATGAGGAAGATGAGTGAGAAGGTGACGGTGAGTTACGAGGGATGATTGGTGGAGGTTGAGTTTGGGTTTTTCTTGTGTGGAGAAGACCTGCAGCGTCAAGAGCCATGATTTCTGCACGCTCATCTAGATCATATGGAATGTGCAAGCGTTCAGCGGCTGCAGGAGGACTATCAGACTTATCGCTATCAGATGGTTCAGGAGCGGCAATGGCTTTGCCTTTATCTTTGTGGAGCTCTTCGGTTAGTAGCGGTTCAATTGAAGAAGGAGGTACGACCGACGTAGATGTCGTTGTCGCAACTGTAGGCTCTGAAAGGTTTACAGTGCGGCCTGAAGGTTGTGAACCAACAGGGCTTCCCAATGGTTTATGAAGCGAAAGCTCTACATTGGTTGTTGCAGAACGAATTGGCTTTGCGCGAACGCACAACACAATGATCCGGTTGGTGGGACTTCCGGGATCCTCTGGATTGCCCGTTGAACTGGAAGATGGGCTAGGAGGAAGCCAGGCGAGCCTAACCTCCTCAAAGCTTCTCTCCGCAGCGCCTGTATTTAGTGCTTGCTCGATGATGGCACCGACAGGTCTTCCATACGGTCCTGGAAAAGGTTCACGAACCAATTCTCTGTATGTTCTGGCAACGTCCAAAGGACGTGCGTGCTCACGATCAAGTGGCCTAATTGGCGATCTAGACTCAATTGTGTGATCAAGGAAAGTCGGGAGAGAGGCAAGAGTCTCCGCTGCTTCAATATCGGCTTCCTCCGAATGAGGAATCGATAGTGGATGCGGCTGGTGCCTGTGCAATGATGCATCTGAATCCTATGGAGAGGATCCAGAGCGGCGAGGAGGTGAAATATGCGAGGGTGGGGAGTCCTCGGCTTCTATCCTGGGTTGTCATCCCAACGAATAAGTGGTTCAACTATCGAAGGGCCAACGTTTTCTTTATGCCCTGTACCTAGCCCGGACCGCTCATTCTCTCCATTTTGTTTTTCAACCCCTCCCTCCAAACCACCTTGTCTCTCCGGAGATTCTAAGATAACCTCTTCCTCAATCGGTGGAAGAGATTTGGAATATTTGAATTTGACCTTTCTGATTTTCTTTGATTTATGTTGAATTGAAGAAGATGTTTGAGATTCGGATGAAGATGAAGTGAAAGGAGAAGGAATGTTGAAGGATTGATCATGTGGAGGTGATGGTTCATCACGGAGAAGTGTTTTTGATTTTGTTTTGGATTTGGACTTTGATTTGTGATGGGTTTTGAGTTTCTTTTTCGGTGGAGCGGAAGTCGATGAAGATTGTGCAGATGAGCTTGGTGCCTCTTCTCCTACTAACCCCTCATTTCTTTTCCTAGACCTACTACCCTCACCAGGCGACCTATGCGGGGGAGCGGTAGGCGGCTCTCGGCGTTGAGCAGCCATACCCCCGGTTAAAAACACTCTGTAATTCATGAGGTCACTATCCTCATGGGGCACCAAGCGAAGAAGCGAAGCCGGAATTGGCATAAACGGAATGTTTTCTACACCAGAGTTTCCATAAACAGTTGAATAGCGAGGGAAACGAATTCTGTGGGAGCCAGGAAATCGTTGGATGTTGTCATGTGTGTTCAATGTTCCCTGAAGAATGATTGTCAGGAAACGGATGAAAGGAATATATTTCTTCGTTGCATTATACTTTCCTTTGACATTCAGTCTAAGATGATCCCAAGCAACTGCTGCAAAGTCGATATTTACATCATAGGCGAGGAGCAAACAAGTATGTCAGAGTTTGAGAGGTTATCGCCTCTTGACCTTTTCTTGACGGCGATAGACAATAATTGATGATCGAGCATAACGGGTACCATAGTCTGTGAAGATTCTTCTTCTTGAATTCACCAATTGAATTAAGAGATCCGTTATAGCCAAGTTCTCTGACCCGTTCAAGCATTTCACGGATAGGTGGTGGATCAACAAATTCTGTGGCTCCCTCGCGAGAAGTTGCTGTTGGAAAACCAAGTACTCTGCGGAAATCTTCAAGCGAGAATGTAAAGGCTTGAGTTGATCCATCAGTTGTTAGGAGCTCAAATTGAAAGTATGGTGTGCTCGATCTTCCTCTTGGTGCGATATATTCGATGGTACGCCATAGTTGAAATAGCAGCTCTTCTTCTATGCCCGGTGCAGTTACAGTAAAGACATGAAACAGTGGATGGTATGTAAGCATGACCGGTATGATTCCATGATGACAGGAAAATGGTATAATCAACTGATAGTTGTTTGGCATGTTTTCTGTCGCACCATCTTGAGGAAATTCATTCTGCGGTTAAGAAGAAGACGAATGGGAAACATTGTTTCCACGGTTAATTTACTCAAAAGGATTTAATCGTACACTGTTTTTCACAGAAGATGCGAAGGCAGTACAACAAGGCGTTCGATACCTTGCTTCTTAGGGAAAACCAATGTAAGATTGAAAAGATTTTTAAGAAATTAAAGACACATAAAAAAAGGTTCTAACACTCAGTTTCCAAGACAACAAAGGTAGTACATCAAGGCGTTCGATACCTTGCATCCTAAGAAAACTGAGAGATAGATTTTGGAAAAATTAAGCACAATTTTACAGAAGTATAGGGACAAATGTTTGTGAAGCCAGACAGATCAATGAACATGGAATTTTGTTCAAGAAAGAGGATTTGACTCACAAAGTTGGTATAAGAAAAGTTTCATTAAAGATCAAACCTGAAGGAAAATGAGATTTTGATGGTTGAACAAATATGAAAAATTTCTTAAAAAGGTTGAAAACCGGTTTTATAAAAGAGTTTCAGAAAAATGTGTAGTAAAACCGGTTTTCAGAAAATGTTATGTAAATCCGGTTTTCAGAAAATGTTATGAAAAACCGGTTTTCATATTGAAACATGAGTTTTAGTTGTAATACCGGTATTCAAGTGGAAAACCGGTATTAGTGAAGAAAAACTTTGGTAGATTACCTTTTGTAACAAAGAGGATTTAAAATATAACTAAAACCGGTTTTAGAAAGCCGGTTTTGACAAAGCATCAAGATACTTAGTATAACACCAAGTATCGATGCACTTGTTTTGAGCAGGCAGTCAGAAAAACAATCAAGCACAGTCAAGAAATACATGCAAACATATATTCAAGCAAGTAATTAAAGCACATACGAACATGATCAAATTATAGCATATAAATATGAAGTATGAAGAAATGACACAATCGTAAATGAGATTATACCTGCTAGAATGTATGACAAATAAGGAAAACAAATCACTAACACAAGTAAATCACCCCTGGAAAGATAATCACAAAGTATATTGTTAAGGGAATGAAAACCGGTAATAGTACTGAAATTAATGAAAACCGGTTTTAGACATGAATTATGAAAGCCGGTATTAAAGAAGAATATACGAAAGCCGGAAATAATGAATAAAAAGATGAAAGCCGGAATTAGTGAAGAATATACCTGAAAGCCGGTAATGAAGAATTGATGAACTAAATCCGGTTTTCAAAATTTGGAATGAAGAAATTGTGATGTAAAACCGGTTTTTGTTTGTGAAAAGTTTTTGAAAAAGGAAAGCCGGTTTTGAACGAGAGAAAGCCGGTTTTACTTAAGATTTAAAATACTTAGAAAAATTTCGAAGGAAGTCAAAATGGAGGTCAGAACCGGGTATGACTTCCGGTTTTCGGGTCAAACCCGGGTTTTTTTTTTTTTTTTTTTTTTTTAAAAAAGGTTTAAGGACTTTAGAAAATTTAAGGGAAAAAAGGTTTTAAGGACTTAGAAAAATTTAAGGGAAAAGGTTTTAAAGTTTAAGCAAGAAATGAGAAATTCACAAAGGACATAAAATGAGTAAAGATATATACAAACTCCCCCTAGGAACATGCAGACTCAGATAAATTCTACAAACTCCCCCTAAAATCATGCATTCTACCCTTGTTCTCCCCCTCAAACATTGCATGTAAGAGCACACAAGCACACATCAATTGTTTGACCAAGAAAATAAACATAGAATACATGGCAATTAAGTTTGTAGATCAAGCATACCCAACTTGGTTTTCAAGAAATTGAACCTTTGTTCATCCAAAGGTTTTGTGAAGAGGTCTGCAAGTTGGTAGTCAGTTGGGACAAAGTAAAGTTCAATATTACCTTTCTCAACATGATCTTTGATGAAGTGATACCTTACATCAATATGCTTTATTTTAGAATGCTGAACAGGATTGCAAGAGATTGCAATGGCACTTTTGGAGTCACAGTAGATGGGAATTCTGTCATACTGGAAACCATAGTCAGAGAGTTGAGTCTTCATCCACAGAACTTGAGAGCAACAACTAGCAGCTGCTACATACTCAGCTTCAGCAGTGGATGTGGAAACACAATTTTGTTTCTTTGAAGACCAACCAACCAACTTGTCTCCAAGGAACTGCACACTTCCTGAAGTACTTTTGCGATCCAACTTACACCCTGCATGGTCAGCATCTGAGTAGGCGGTTAGTTCGAAACCGGTATCTTTCGGATACCATAAACCAAGGTTCATAGTTCCCTTAAGATACCGAAAAATACGCTTAACCGATTGAGCATGACTCTCCATAGGGTTCGCCTGAAATCTAGCGCACATGAATGTAGCAAACATAATGTCCGGTCGACTAGCAGTTAAGTACATGAGGGATCCTATCATACTACGATAAAGTTTTTGATTGTAAGGTTTGCCATTAAGGTCAGCATTAATTTTAGTTCGAGATTCCATGGGAGTACCAATTGGTTGACAATTAAACATATCAAACTTTTTCAACATGTCAGAGATGTATTTATTTTGGCAGATAAAAATACCATTTGACATTTGTTTGACTTGAAGACCAAGAAAAAAGTTTAATTCTCCCATCATACTCATTTCAAAATGTTTGACCATTAATGCAGAAAAGTTTTTGCAGTACTTAGGATTAGTGGACCCGAAAATTATGTCATCTACATAGATTTGGATTAAAGAATGTCACTACCTTGACGTTTGATGAACAAAGTAGTGTCAATTGTACCTTTGCTGAATCCAGATTGTAATAGATAGGCAGACAGAGCATCATACCAAGCACGAGGGGCTTGTTTAAGGCCATACAAAGCCTTGTCTAACCTGTAAACATGATTTGGACGCTTAGGATCCACAAAGCCCTCGGGTTGACCAACATAAACTTCTTCTTTCAGCACACCATTCAGAAAGGCAGACTTGACATCCATTTGATAAACCGTAAAGTTTTTGAATGCCGCATAAGCCAGGAAGATTCGAATGGCCTCAATGCGAGCAACAGGAGCAAACGTCTCATCATAATCAACACCATCTTGCTGAGAAAAACCTTTAGCAACCAACCTAGCCTTGTTTCGAACAACAACTCCATTCTCATCCTTTTTGTTTTTGAAAATCCACTTTGTCTTGATTGGTTCTTTATGAGTGTAGGGATTAGGAACAAGTTTCCATACTTCAAGGCGCTCAAACTGAGATAGCTCTTCTTGCATGGCTTTTACCCAATCCGGATCATGAAGAGCCTCATTGACATTACTGGGTTCAACCATGCTCAAGAAGTTGACAAATAAACATTCATTTGCAGAGGCAGCACGTGTGGTTGGGCCAGCGTTTGGATCCCCAATAATCTGAGTGGGAGGATGAGGAAGCATGGAGCGAGACCATTTCCTTGAGTGAGGAAGTGGATCAGCAGGATCATTATTTTCATCAGGATTGATAAAGCCTGGAGAATGTTGTTCAGCGACTTGCTCAAAGCTCGGCTCATTTGGTAGGAACAAATTCTTCTTCATCAGAGTTAGAATCAGTTGATTGATTGGATCCTGGAGAATTTTGCTGAGCAGGCACTGATAAAGGATCATTTGGTGCTGACGACAAGTTAGAAGAGTCAGAGGAGGATACATTTGTAGATGAAGAATTGACTAAAGGTGGAGAAGATGAATCATTAGAAGAGGTGGCAGGAGATGAACTTTGTTGATCAGCAGATGAGCTCTCAGGTTGAGATGGATTGGAAAACGATTGTTCAGGTGAATCCAAGGGTTGGACCAAAGTAGGAGGACGATCATGATAAAATTCTTCAAACAAAATGTCTAACTCTTTAGTGGTTGGTTTGGAGAAACTCTGTTTATCAGAAGTTTTGTTCTGTGTAGCGGAAGCTTGTGGACATTGAAGATCGGGTCTTGAACCGTGTTGTTCAAGAACCATACCAGAGAGTTCATCAAATTTAACATTCATACTCTCTACTATTTGCTTGGTTCTACGGTTATAGACACGATAAGCAATAGATTCTCTTGAATAACCAACAAAATAACCCTCGTCTCCTTTTGGTTCAAATTTTCCAAGATTATCTCTATCATTTAGGACATAACAGACACACCCAAAAATATGGAAATAGTTCACATTTGGTCTTCTCTTGTTGATGACTTCATAAGGAGTAATGTCAAACCTCTTGTTAATTATAGATCTGTTTTGAGTAAAGCAGGCAGTTGCAATGGCTTCAGCCCATAGATTTGGTGGTAATCTAGAATGAGCAAGCATAGTACGAGCAGCTTCAACAAGAGTTCGATTTCTTCTTTCAACGACTCCATTTTGTTGAGGTGTTCGTGCAGCTGAAAATTGATGAGTGATACCGACAGAAGAGAAGTATGATCCAAGAGTAGCGTTCTTGAATTCGGTACCATTATCAGAACGTACAATACGAACAGGGGTTTGAAGATTTACTTGCGTCCTTTTGATGAAATCAATGATTACTTGAGGAGCCTCACTCTTTTCACGAAGAAAATAGACCCAAGTATAGCGAGAGTAATCATCAACAATAACAAGAATGTATCGCTTAGCATGAATGCTTTGGACACGCATAGGGCCACACAAATCCATGTGAAGGAGATGAAGAGGAGCATCAGTGCTTAGATGCTTCTTTGGTCTATGGGACGCTCTCTTGAGTTTTCCAATTGAACATGCAGAACAAACATGATTGGTGTCATACTTGAAATCAGGTAGACCATCGACGAGTTGTTTATCAACCAGAGTATTAATTGTATGGAAATTAAGATGAGAGAGACGACGATGCCATAGCCAAGATTGCTGAGCTGAAGCTTTAGACAGAAGACAAATATTTGAAGATGGAGTTGGAATATTGTTGAGATCAATGGTGAACAAGTTGTTATCTCGTGAACCAGTAAGAATATCGACACCATCTTCGGTTTGAACCTTACATTCATATCTTCTAAAGAGGACTTGCAGATCATTGTCACAAAATTGGCCAACACTGAAAAGATTATGGCCCAAACCTTCAACATATGACACACGTTTTATGGTGATGCCATTTTGAACAATATCCCCATAGCCAAGAATGGGAGCTAGATGATCATTTCCAAATCTAACCGTTCCCATAAAACGTTCAACAAAGTTCTTTAGCAAGGATTTATCACCAGTCATGTGTCTAGAGCATCCGGAATCGACATACCAGACACAGATGAGAAATTCCTCAGTTTTCAAAGATTTATTTGTTTCGACAGCTTTATTCATGTATTCATCGAGTTCACGTTTAGGAATAGTACAAACCTCATCATCTTCAGATTCAGAACTGATACCACCTTCATTAAGTTCCTTGGACCGCTTGATCTTCGTCATGAAACAAACATTTGCAGCAAGCTCTTCAGTCTCTTCATCAGAAAGGTGTAACCATTCGTCGTTTTCAGCAAGAAGAGCAATACCACTTTCTTGTTGTTTCACTAGCAAGAGCTTGTTCTGGTAGTAGGTGGAATTCTTCTGACGAGGTTTGGTGCAGTGGATAGCAAAATGACCAGTAAGACCACAATTGTAGCATTTCTTTTCTTCGGTCTTCTTCTCAAGAACCCTCTTCTCAAACTTCTTTGGAGCTTCATACTTCCTTTCACCACCAGCATTGTTGTAGTGATTGTCAAATTTTGGAGCTTGTGAGTTCTTGACATAGGAAGACACCGATGAAGTGCGAAGTTGATTATTGGTTGGTTTCTTTTTGAAGAACTTTTTCTTGAAGGCTCTTGTGAAGTAGGCTAAGTCTTTGTACATTTCTTTTTCCTTGTCATCTAGGTCTGGGTCACTGGTGTCACTTGATTCATCATCATCAGCAGTTTCAACAACATTTTTCCTTGACGATCTGGATGGCTTTCTATCAACAACTAAAGCAAGTGGATCTGATGAGGAGCTTCCTTCAGTCTTCATTTGTTGCTTTTGGACAGCTCGAAGGTTGATCTTCAACTTCTCATACAAGGTATGAATAGAAAGTTTGCCAAATTCATCTTGTTGATTGAGTTGAGCACCAAAGACTTGCCATTCTTCATGAAGATTTCTCAGAAATTTGATGTTTAGTTCCAAGTCAGTCTTTTTAATAGCATTCTTTCTCAGTTCATTGATCACGTTACAGAAACGTGTATACGCTTCTTCCAACGTTTCACTGTTCTCTTGTTTGAATGATTCATACATATCAAGAACATTGGATAATCTGATCGTTGAAGACACCTCTGAACCTTGCAATTGCTTTTCAATTTCATCCCAAATCTCTTTGCCAGTTTCATATGAATCAACATTGGAATAAATATCATTAGGAAGAGCCATGTAGAGATGAGATCTTGCGAGATTATCAGCCTGAGTGCGGTTCTTTTGAGCTGTGCTCCAACTTTCTTTTGGAAGAAGTTCTTTGGTGACTGGATTTGTATGTACAGCCGGGCCTTCTTCATAAGAAGCTTTGATGTCGTCCCCAAGAGGTTGTCTTTCAATCCAATCCAAAAACCGTTTTTTCCATTGGGGATATGACCCACGATACAAGACAGGAGGTCTTGAATCGGAACCAAGAATCAAGGAGTCAGTCATCGACATTTTGAGAAAATGTGAAGAAAAACCGGTTTTCAGTAAATGTGTACTAAATCCGGTTTTCAGAAAATGTATACAAAATCCGGGTTTCACAAAATGTGTTCTAAATCCGGGTTTCAGAAAATATGTTCTAAATCCGGTATTCGTCTCGAAACTTGGACAGAGTAACTTTTCACAAAGTTGAAGAAATTAAGAACTAATACCGGTTTTGGGGTAAACCAGGTATTAAAATATAGTAAAACCGGTTTTGAAGTGAAATTCTATACAAATACCGGTATTGGTAAAATGTATAGTAAATCCGGTTTTCGAGGGGAACTTCGGACAGAATTTCGACTTGTACAAAGAAGAAATTATGAACTAATACCGGTTTTGGGATAAACCAGGTATTTTCACACACAAAATTACTTAAAGTCACAAATCTTTTACGAAATCCGGTTTTCAGAAAATTCTTCACTAAAACCGGGATTCAAGAAATACTTCACTAAATCCGGTTTTCGTGGAGATAGTTGGGTATTACGACGAGATGGAAAATGAAGAAATTAAGTACAAATATCGGTTTTGGTGTAAACCAGATATTTTTGGATATAACAAAAAAATTTAAAATTTTTGATCAAATTGAAAACCGGAAGGAATACCGGAAGGAAAACCGGTAGGAAAACCGGAAGGAAAGCCGGTTTTACAACAGAAATTCAAAGGAAAATGAAAACCGGAATGAAAACCGGATTTCAGAACAGAAAGTTAAAATTTCAATTTCAAGCCATTTGGTTTTGAATTGGGATTTGAAACTTCTTGAGGATGATTATAGGAAGGTAATGAGTGGAATGAAACTAGAAAGGAAGGAACTTTAACATGTTTAGAGGGTAAAGATTGGATCTTTCGGTAAAGTGGGAAAAACACAATTTAGCACAAAATTGAACAAAATCAAGCCATGGATCTAACACAAGTTGTGATTTTGCTCTGATACCAATTGTAAGCAAGACTAAATCTATGTTTTTAACATGTTTTTATCAAGATGTGAGGAATCAAAGGATAAAAGGATGGAGAAATATATATCATATAGTCATAAGTAAGAAAATGGGAGGAAGAAGTACAAAGGAGGTGGGAAGGGGTATTTATACTACAAGTCTATTTTCACAATGACTCCTTCCACACTTGGATAATTACAATTTAACACCACTAAATATTATAGCTAACAATCTCCCCCTTGGTGTTGAATTGTAAAAGTTGCATCGTCTTCGGTCTTTAAAACTTGGTGGGCCCTTTATGTTGAGGATCTTTGATGTTGAGTGACCTTGAAACTTTGACTTGTTGGATCCTTAAACATTCTGTGGATGCGAAGACTTGAGTTTCTTGTAAAATGCAGAAGCTTGGTATAAATGCGAAGCTTGTTAAAGTGCGGAAGCTTGGCTTGGCTTTGAGTTTAGATTTGGTATAAAAATGATTTGTCATTTAGCTCCCCCTCAAGTTGAGCATAATCTTCAGAACAAAGAATCGAACTTATGCATTTTGCTCCCCCTCAAACACACAATTTTCTCTATCATATGAACGAAATCTTCTCTAATTCTAGCTCCCCCTCAAACAATCACTATTTTCAAAATATACAACTAAAACATACTAAAAGAACTAAAAATATCTGACATTTAGCTCCTCCTCAAATTGAGCATAAATTTCGGAACAGAAAATCAAACTGTGCATTGAGCTCCCCCTCAAAAAGACAATCAATATCAATCTTTAACACATTTCTCCCCCTCATGATGAACATGTGTAATGTGTTCATCATGCAACAATGATCGATAGCACAAATGGTGAATGAAAAGGTATAATTATGAAGAAACGTCTCAATTAAACATGTTTTGAACGGGTTGTACACAGAAATATGCACAAGCCATCTGACAAGAACTTACTTTGAAGCAAGCTTTGGAACCCATTTGAGAACGGGTCCAAGAGACTTAGATACTTTTGAACTTTTGAAGAGGTGGTGGAGATCTCTTTGGTGGTTCGATGGTGGTTAATTTGATCTTATGTGGTGTTTGAGGAGGTGTTGGTGCGAGATCCAAAAGTTCTGAAATTGAATATCTGATTTGTTTCGAGTCACTTGACTGAACTTCTGGTTTGGTGAAAAAAGATTTGTTTTCAGATTGTATCAGTTGATTTGGAGAAAGTGAATCGGGATTAAGGGACGATGATGAATTCACTTGAGTTGACAGGGTTGCAAGTTGTGTTTCTAATGACCGAGAATAGGCTTGAAGTTGTTCGATTATCTTCAGAAATTTTCTCTCTTTACTCACAAACAAAATGGACTTGTTTTGCAATTCGTTGCGAAGTTGAGATATCTTTTCAAGCGAAACAAGTTCATTCGAATGACTCTCTTTGAATTAATCAGTGATTTGGAAATGAGCTTTTCTAAGTTGATCACATAACCGCGTGAATTTTGTTTGCTGAAGATCATTTTCCTTTTTGGTGTTTTCAAACTTCCCCAAAATGAGATCATTTGTCGACTTGAGCTCTTTGTTCTCCAATTTGAGTTTCTCATTCTCAAGCTCAATTAAATGAAATTTGTTAAAAGCATGTTGTTTGGTTGAGTAAATCTTTGCAATGCAAGGAGTGGTACGAGGTCGACTCAATGTAATTGAACAACATGAACATATCATATCTTCATGAAGTTTCTCTTGATCCAAAGTAGGTTTTGTAACCATGGATGAAAAAAGCTCTCTCAAAATGGGATCATTTGTAAAAATGTCTTGTGATGTATGAGTCGTCATCTTGAATCAAAGGATTTAATGGCAGCCCAATTAAATAACCCAAAATGAAGAGATATACTTAGCCCAACAACAATACCTAGTAATAGCCCCCAAAAAAAATCAACCCAAAACAAACTGGCTAGCCCAAACTTAAATCTAATTTAATTAATTTTATGCCCAAGATAAAAAAAAATAGCCCAAAAAGACTTACTGCTAACTTAATTAGACACAAGGATTTAGAAATAAAAGGTAACCAAAAGTTAGACCCACATTCACGTGAATGTAAATTCGATGTGCATGACAGCTAAGTTCACATGACAATCACACTACACTAAGTGTAAAATCAATTAAAATATGATAGGTGCCAGCTTTGCATAGACACATGAAACGAGAAAACCAATACGCGTGAACTGTTTCCCTACTGCCACACGTTTCCTTTTTCTTTTCACGAGGTGACAACACACTTGATTCTCACATAGATGTATAATATCAATACACGAGTATTTGAGACCTTTTCTTTGAGACTAATTTCTTCTTTTCTCTCACACAAAAAAAAATGTTTCACTTTCAAAACTATCCTCTCTTTACACAAATTACTCTCTGCTGATTTGTTCACTCTCTCTTCTGTAAAACAAAACTTTCAATACTTCTTTTCTTAGAATACGACCCACGACAGTCTATCTTGCACACACACAAACAAAGACTTGAATACACAAGAAAGTAAATGTTCAGAGAAAACGAGCGGAAGAAAGTATGGTCGAGGATACAAGTAAGTGTGATTTGCCTTAAAGAAACAACGAGGGTTTGATATGGGTTTGGGTTGGGTTAAGTGAGAAATGATGAACAAATACCGGTATTCGAAATGTAAAGAAGAAATATGAGTTTTTATGAACTAATACCGGTATTAGTGAAGAATTAAAGAAAATGGGAAGGAAGAACAAATACCGGTTTTCGATTTTCAAGTACAAAAACAATAACTAATACCGGGTTTGGTAAAATATGAACTATTACCGGTTTTCATGGAGAAAATTGGGCAGCATTTTGTTTCGTAAAATGATGAATTTAAGAACAAATACCGGTTTTGGTGTAAACCAGGTACCTTTTTTGATTATAGATACGTAAACTCAAAGCCGGTAGGAATACCGGTATTAGAACAGAAATTCAAAGAAGAAGAAAACTAGGATGAATACCGGTAAGAAACCCGGTAGGAATACCGGTATTAGAACTAAAATTCGATGGAAAAATGAATACCGGTAGGAATACCGGTATTACTAAAGAATTAAAGCTGAAATTTGCAAAAATGAAGGAAAACGGTCCGGATTTTGCGCCTTGGGCTCTGGTACCAATTGTAATGTATAAATTTATGTTTTTAACATGTTTTTCATCAAGATTAGCATCGGAATCAAAGGATAAAAGGTGGAGAGAAATATATATTCATTAAGTCATAAGTAAGAAAATGGGAGGAAGAAGTACAAAGAAGGTGGGAAGGGGTATTTATACTACAAGTCTATTTTCACAATGACTCCTTCCACACTTGGATAATTACAATTTAACACCACTAAATATTATAGCTAACAAGTGTTGTTTACCTCTATCCTTGTATAAAAAGTAGGTTTCACTTAATGGGCATTAAATATGTGTATGAGATGTACATATGTAATGTAATTAGAATGTTATTTCCATCTGTTATAGCCATACTTATCTGGTATTAACTACAGTAATTAATACTTTCGTAAATTTGACTTGCATATGCATCAGTATCTACCATGTTTGAAAGAGATGGAACTCTTTGACATGAAAGCACTAGTCAGGACACCTGATATTGGTGGACTCCAATGTCTTCAGAAGTTGATACTCAATAGATGTGAAAGTTTAGAAGAGATTCATCAATCACTTGGAAATCATTCAAGTCTTGTTCACATATCTGTAGAAAAGTGTGACAAGCTTACAAGGTTTCCGACCATTGTTAAGATGGACAAACTGGAGAGTCTTGAAATTTCACATTGCGAAGCACTTATTGAGTTTCCAAAGATTGAAGCAAACATGGATAACTTGGTAACGTTATCTTTGACATGTGTTGGCATAGAAATTATACCCTCAACAATCGGAGAATATTGTACCAACCTTACTTTGCTGAGTTGAAACATTGTTCCAAATTAAAGAGCATAGACGGCAGCTTTCATGCCTTAAAAGGTCTAAAGAATTTTGAATTAAAAGGTTGCGAACAATTTGAGAAGTTGTCAAAAGATATATTCAATGAAAATCTAGATGGGTTATTTTTGGATGGTTTAAAAGTTGAATCTGAGTAGATATACCCAATGAGATTGGTGAGTTATCCAACTTACGAGAGCTAGATCTATATGGTAATGATTTTACACGATTAGATTTCAGCCTCTCGCGACTTACTCACCTCAAACTCCTCAATCTGGTCTTGTGAAGATCTTGTTGAATTGCCTGAGCTCCCATCAAGTCTAGCTATTCTCAAGGCAGACTGGTGCAAGTCACTTGAGGTAATCAAAGATGATGTTCATAGAAGATGTAAATGGTATGCAAGTATCAATACTGGAAGGGAGGAAAAATATAAGTGGTGGGGAGAGATTACTAGAATCCATGCTTCAGGTATATATTTATTTGTGATTCTTACTCTATAAAGTTGTTTTGAAGTTCTTAAGCCTGTGTTATACTACTTTCAATTTTTAATTAACGCAAAATTTGTGTTAATTTTTATTAGGGAAAGGAAGTTAAAAGTGGGTGTATGATCCTTCAACTAAAAGGGTTAGAGATTGCAAGGGGGTTTGAACCTGGTATGGTAAGAGGTGAGAGATGTAGAATGCAACTTCCAGAAAATTGGTACCATCACTTTTCTGGTTTCTTATTCTGCACAATTTCCCATGGCGAAAGTAATAGTCCTGATGATGATGATGTTAACCGAACATGTGTGACGTATTTCCCATTTAGTTTATTGAGAGACACATCATGGTGGGACCCAACATCTACTGCCATTGAGATGGAGTTTGGTGATTCAAAAATCAGAAGATGTGGATTAAAGTTGGTTCCCAAGGGAGCTGCTGCTGAATGTAGTAGTGAAAATGCACCCACCACCCATTCCTCCTCCTCTTCATGATAATGATGATGATGATGATGATGATGATGTATGATGATGATGATGATGATTATAAATGTGAATTAATTACGTGATTCTAAGTCTGTTTTAAACTTCAGATTTATGTGATAGAAGATAGATTTAGTGATTGTATTGATTATTAGTCCAACAATTGTAATGTACACTTACCTCTAGATACCTTTTAGTCTAACAATTGTAATGTACACTTACCTTATATGCTTAATTGAAATCATTTTTACTTAAATCTATTTCTCTATAACTTTCTTATTCTAGGATTCCTCCCAAATAACTACCCACTCACGTCACACTACATCAAATCCTCCATTAAATCACCTAATTCAAGCATAACTATAATATAAACGATCTTACAAGTGATATTAGAGCAAGAAACAGAATTTATAGCTTGTTCTTTCTTGTTTTTGGAGTGGATTTCAACGGTTTGTTAGTACTGTTAATCTGAAATTCTGATTTCATTTTGTTGCTGTTTGTGTCCATATATATACTATTGCTTGTTCTTCTACACTTGGAGCTACATCAATTTGCTTTAGTTTTCATTGAAAGCAAAGTATTGAATCTATTGATTGATTGTTGGTTCGTTTTTGAAGTTTCAGTGGGAACTGATCGTTAGTTCAGATTGTTTGCAGAATCTCGAGGATTTACTGATAAGAATTATAAATGGAAAAAACTGATTTTTGATTTATTCCTTGATGATGTTTTACATTAGCCAAAGGCTCAATTTATACACAGATTAGAGAAGATGAAAGGTTAAACCCTAAGGTTTAAACCCTAATTACAACCGTCTTATTTTAGATGGACCTGGGCCCTTATTGGGCCTATTCTAGTTACGGGCTCAATTAATCTAGGGAAGTGATGAACATAAACTGATCCCATATTCTAACACTCCCCCTCAAGTTGAATATTGGGACTACCGAAATTCAACTTGCTTAAACACTTATGAAACACAGACGTTCCCACAGCTTTGGTTAAAATATCAGCAAGTTGTTCTTCAGACTTCACAAAAGGTAACTTGATGATTCCACTCTCCAATTTTTCTTTTATGAAATGACGATCAACTTCCACATGTTTGGTTCTGTCATGTTGAACAGGATTCTCTGAGATTTGAATAGCAGCTTCATTATCACTCATGATTTTAATGCTTTCTTTAGGAGTAAAACCTATTTCAGACATTAGCTTCCTCAACCACAAGGCTTCTGCTAGACCTCTAGCTATACCCCTAAACTCGGCTTCGGCACTAGACAAGGAGACAACTTTCTGTTTTTTACTTTTCCATGTAACCAAATTACCACCTATCAATGAGAAATACCCTGAAGTGGACCTTCGATTACCTTTATCTCCTGCCCAATCTGCATCTGTATATATCTGAATCTTAAGGTGACCATTAGCTTTAAACAGCACCCCATGACTTGAAGTCCCTTTAAGATACCTGATAATTCGTATAACCGCATCCATATGATCTTCCTGGGGTTGGTGCATGAACTGACTAACCACTCCAACAGCATATGCTATGTCTGGACGAGTATGAGTCAAATAAATAAGTTTCCCTACCAACCTTTGATATCTATTTTTATCAGTGGTTCTGGCATCTGTCTTTATAAACAATTTCTGATTGATGACCATAGGTGTGTCTGCTGGTTTGCAATCAATCATTCCTGTTTCGGCTAAAAGATCCAATATATACTTCTTCTGACAAATAAAAATTCCATGTTTAGACCTTGAAACTTCTATTCCAAGAAAATATTTCAGATCTCCCAAATCTTTCATTTCAAATTCTCCAAACAAAGCAGTTTTTAGTTGATCAATTTCCTTTTCATCATTTCCTGTAATAATCATGTCATCAACATAAATTATTAGACATGTTACTAGATTTCCTCTATGACGAAGGAACAATGTGTGATCAGAATTGCTCTGTTGATATCCATGCTTCTTCATAGCAAGAGTAAATCTCCCAAACCAAGCTCTAGGTGACTGTTTAAGTCCATACAAGGACTTCTTTAACCTACAAACTTCTCCATGTTTGAAGTTATGAGAAAAACCTGGAGGAGGATCCATATATACTTCTTCATTTAATTCTCCATGCAAAAAGGCATTCTTCACATCGAACTGATGAAGAGGCCACCCCTGATTTGCAGCTATTGAGAAAAGAACCCTCACGGTATCTAGTTTTGCAACTGGAGAAAAAGTTTCTGAATAGTCAATGCCATAGGTCTGAGTGTATCCTTTGGCAACAAGTCTTGCTTTGTATCTCTCTATATCTCCATTTGGTTTATACTTGATAGTATATATCCATCTGCACCCTACTGGATTTTTTCCACCTCGGGTGGGGGGAGGGGATTGACTGTCCGTGGTTTATACTTGATAGTATATATCCATCTGCACCCTACTGGATTTTTTCCTTTCGGAAGAATACACTTCTCCCACGTATCATTTTTTATAAGAGCCTCCATTTCACTATCCATAGCATCCTTCCAATTTTTTAATTGTAAAGCATGCTCCTCATCTGACGGGAGCTCTTCTGAATATAGTCTTGCTGCAAAAGCTTTTGCTTCTTTGGAGAAGAGACCCTCTGCAATATTAGCAAACTTGTCAACTGGATATTTGGTAGAACGAGAACTTCTTTCTGGAGAATATCGTTTTGCAGGTATTCCTCTGGTAGTCCTTGGTGGAAGAACATATCTTTCTGGAGCACTCTCTTGAGTTACTTCATCTATATTTTCCTCTTGAGTCACTTCTTCTACATTTTCTGACCCTTCATTCATATTTTCCTGCACATTATCAGCTGGAATACCCATATTACTCAAAGTACGTGGTTCAAGACTATTTACCTCGGATATCAGGTCTGGATTTGGGTTGTCACTTTGAGATGAGGACTGTAAATCTTTGTCGGAAGTTTGAACTTCAGAAGAAAATTGAAGCCAACTCAGTGTGTCACTTTGTTTCTCCCCCTGACTACTGAGTTCTTGAGAGTAAAAGTACTTGGTTTCCAAGAAGTCACAATTCATCGTAGTAAACATGCGATGAGTTTTAGGATTATAACATCTATACCCCCTTTGATTAACCCCATATCCCACAAATACACATTTTTCAGCACACGGTTCGAGTTTATTACGATATGATTTTGGAATATGAACAAAAACCGTACATCCAAAAACTCTAGTGGGCAAAGTGAGAACGGATGGAAGTTTATGAAACTCAGAGAGGACTTTCAAGGGGGTTTTCATATCGAGGATCTTTGTAGGGAGACGGTTGATTAGGTAGGTAGCAGTAGCTAAAGCTTCGGGCCAAAAACTTTTAGGAACTAAGGATTCAACAATAAGTGCCCTAGTTATTTCTAAAAGGATCCTGTTTTTCCGTTCAGCTACACCATTTTGCTCGGGAGTATGGGGACAGGTGGTTTGATGGATTATTCCTTTGGATTGAAAAAATTGTTTCATTTGAGAATTCACATACTCCCCACCATTATCTGTTCTCATGACCTTTATAGATTTTTGAAATTGAGTTTGGATCATGTTATGGAAAACAGTGAATCTATCATAAACTTCATCCTTATTTTTCAAAAAATAAATCCAAGTCATTCGGGTGCAATCATCAACAAAGATTACAAAGTACTTGAAATTATGGCCTCCACTAACCGGTGCAGGACCCCACACATCAGAATGGACTAATGAAAACGGAAATTCAACTCTAGTATTGCGAGGTTTAAAAGATTGCCTATGACTTTTTGCTAAGATGCAAGTTTCACAATCAATCTTTTTATTCAACGGAAAAAGTTTTGGAAACAAAATATGTAAATACCCACTTGATGGATGCCCCAATCTTCTATGCCATAGCCATGCTTCTCTTTCATTAGTTCCATGAGTAAGCATAACATTTCCACTTCTCGTAACTTCATCAACGTAATACAGTCCTCCTCTCTCAGTGCCACGCCCAATGATCCGTCCCGTCCTGATATCCTGTAACAAACAGAAGGTTGGATGAATGAGAACTGAGCAATTTAGTTCTTTCGTTACATGACTTATAGACAAAAGTTTGTGTGATAGGTCAGGAACATAAAGACAATTAGATAATTGGAGGTCTGTGGAGAATTTAATTGTTCCACCATTTTTTACATCCATTTTCCCTTTATTTGCGGCTTTGATATGAGTTTTTCCAGGTTTTGATGTTTTTATAAAATCCGATAACTCATAAGTCATTGTATCTGTTGCTCCACAGTCGAAGATCCACGACCCATCGGACTTGTCACAATTATTTTGGGCCATGTGAACACTAGCATTTGGGCTTTCCATGCAATGACCACTAGTGTGTGGGCCGTTTGCTAAATTGGACTCAAAAAGTCCATACCCGGTTTTAACACTTTCGGTTTTAACACTTTCCCTTTTGTATATATTCTGTTTTGGTTTTGAGTCAAAAACATTTCCAAGGAAATTAGGGTTCTTCACCCCTTCCTTGTTACCTTCCACCACTGAGTAATTTTCTTCTTCTGCAACTCCGGCCGCCGCCGCAACTCCTCCAAATCCACCATTTGACCGCCGGTTATTATTGTTCTTGGTGGGGTTTGTGGCTTTGGTGGTAGGGGTTTTACTGGTACCCTTTTTTCCGGCCGTTTTATGATATTCGGTCCACCAATCGGGGTAGCCAATTAATTCGAAGCATTGATCTTTCGTATGTCGAGACATACCACACTCTTCACATGTTAAATGGGATTTATCTTCTTTGGATTGTTGGTTCTTCTTGCCATCGATCTTTCGAAACCCTTTGGTAGCCAATCCAGCGCCGCTGGTCTCTCCGGCCATGAATCCGGCAGCCACACCGTTATTCTCAATGTTAGTTGCTCCCAAAATTATTTGGTGAGCGGTTTCTTTGCGAACGGTAGCATATGCGGTTTCCACAGTTGGTAACGGGTCGACCCGAAGAATTTCCCTTTTAATCTGATCAAATTTCTGATCCAATCCATTTAGGAATTGGAACAGTTTCTGTTCAGATCTAAGTTTGGCATATATTTTTATGTCTTCTGGACACTTCATGGGATTTGGATCACTTCGGTCGATCTCTCCCCACACACCTTGGAGAGAAATCCAGAAATCTTCAAGCGGTTTCTCTTGTTGCTTGAGTTCATTTGCTTTGACATGAAGATTGAAAGCCTGCAACTTGTCTTTGCCACTGCTATATGTGGTTGCCAAGGCATCCCACAGTTCTTTTGATGTGGAAAATTCGGTGAGGTTTCCAGCCAAACTTGGTTCAATATTCTGGATGAGCCATGAAAACACAATCAGGTCTTCCTGCTCCCATTGTTCATATTTCTCTGTTGATAACTTTTCTGGTGGATTTTCGGTAAGATGATTTAATAAGTTTTTTGATTTGCCGCCTATAGCAACTCGGATCATCCGAGTCCATAAAGCGTAATTTTGGCTTGTCAACTTCAGATTAATCTGAAGATTGTCGGATAATTTTGGGTTTTGTGATTGAGGATTTGTGTTGTTTTGCAACAAATTGATCAGTTGTAATGCCAAATCGGAACCACTGCTGCCGGCTTCTTCAGCCATGGTGGCTTGGCTTCGGTTTTAGGTGTTAAGAGGCTAAAGAATTTTAAAGGTAGATGATGACGGCAGGATCGTCCTGCTCTGATACCATGATAAGAATTATAAATGGAAAAAACTGATTTTTGATTTATTCCTTGATGATGTTTTACATTAGCCAAAGGCTCAATTTATACACAGATTAGAGAAGATGAAAGGTTAAACCCTAAGGTTTAAACCCTAATTACAACCGTCTTATTTTAGATGGACCTGGGCCCTTATTGGGCCTATTCTAGTTACGGGCTCAATTAATCTAGGGAAGTGATGAACATAAACTGATCCCATATTCTAACAAATCGCTAAATTCTGGTGACGTTGTTTCTGATGTTAAAATGTTAAAGGATTGATCATTGATGTTTTTTCTGCTGGACCCATACTGCAAACTGGAAATAGAGAAACCCAAACTGTTTAGCTGTTAAGAGAAAATTATATCAAAATGAGCATGATTCTATTAATTTACACAAAAAGGGCTTATATAGTCGTTTACACAATAACCGCTCATAACAACCTCCTAACAACCATTCAAAATATTACACAATGATCCCCTGACTATGCAGTATTATACAATTCTATCTAAAAGTAAATATAGAAACCCAAACTGTTTAGCATTTTAAGTTCTTCGGTTTTTTGATAATTAGTTTGGGTTTTGTGTTAGTTTGTTGATCTGTCAGGTTATTTGATAAACTTGAACTGCATAAAATATAAATATATAATTTTGTTCTTAGTTTAGCTGTTATATATTCAGTGTCGTTTTCAAGTTTAATACTGATATTAGAATTAGTTTAATATTGGATTATTAGATAGAAGCTTTTATAAAACTAACTTTATTTTATAAAACTAACTTTATCGTGCTATCATGATCCAATCTAAGGCAAAATATACGGTAAACCCAATTACAGTAATTCGAGAGAATAAAAAATACAGACAGCAATCTGTGCTTATATTAAGACTGAAGAGCCCTTTCTTCGAATTTTCAAGAATGATGGAAACTTTATTCAAAATTTCCTCTGATAAGGATAGAACTCTATTATAAAAATGGTTGCATGATTAACTAAACTGAACCCAACAATTAGCTTAAACGACTCCCTGTTGATCAATCATTATAAGACATCTGGACCACAAACTAACTAGCTGATGAACCATCCAAAATGATCCATAACACCCTCCACGAAAAAGAACCATTTTATTAGGAGTGATTATGTTGCCAAAACTGTGACATTCTTCATGAAAATGGGATCACACATGTGTTAAATTGTGTGGGGTTTGCCGTTTGTGTGTCTTGAGTATTTCAACATAAGACCCTTGAATTGGCTCTAAGACACCCCTATGTATCCTATAGTGAATTTTTGTCCATTGTTATGAAGGGGTGACAAGATTGTTTTCTTTAGTTATGGCTTACTTAATATGGATTCAACTGTTTAGCTTTGAGGAGGCACTTCAACAAGTGAAATCAGCACGAGGAGTGACTGACCCGAACATGGGTTTTGCTTGTCAACTCTTGAGCGGAGAAAAACAAGTGTATAATGTGCTTGTGAGGTCGGATCCTGCTCTTAGAATGTTTAGAATATGCCCCACATTCTTCATATGACCCACTTCATCTCGTCTGTATTGTCGACCCATCCTAATTCAGAATCCCTTGATTCCTAAAGAGCGTTTGTAATAATCAATTACTATTCATTGTTTGGATTCGAAAGAATTGGGGTTGTTAATGTTTGAGAGTGCAATTTTAGCGGTTTGGCAGATTATTAGACATGAAAAGGCTATTGGCCCGCTTATGAGAGTGAAAAAGAACATGATGTTAGAGGCGATTTCGCTACAAGGAATGTTGTGGAATATGATTTAATTTTTACGATTTCTGACTAAGCGATCAACGGTGGGATTTTGCCGCTTGATGGATATCTTAGCAATGGCCATAAGATTTGTTTGCCTGCTAGACAAAGTGGTTGGGAAAGATTGACAAGGAAATTATCTAATGCTGGTGTGAAAGGGTTAACTAATCATGAAGAAAACCATGAGGATGATTATTAATGCAAATCATCAGAATCTTTCTCTTTACTTGCTAAAAGATCAAAGAGATTTCATTAACTCTTCTCCATTTTGTTTACGTTATTGCCCAAATCTTCAAACTTCCCGATATAGATTGATTGATGATTGAAGTGCTGTGTGTACTTGTGTCTATATAAATGGATCTTTTTTTTTGGTAAAAAGGTATTTCACCCTGGTTCATGTTATATTAATCAAACAAATAAGAGTAGTATGCACTAAGCGTGCAACAACCGAGAAAAGTCAAGATCGACTAAACAATTTACATGCACTAAACGTGCAACAGCCAAGAAAAAAAAACAAGTAACTAGACCTTACAGTAACTCGCCAAACCTCTAGTTACAAAAACACAAGTACTACGCTATGCTAATCAACGACATAGGTAAGTCCCAAGCATCCAGCACCTTCTCCACTCTTGAATTCTTCCTTTTAAACCTACAAATAAGTAGTTTTAGTCGAACAGTTGAAAGGATCAACTCACTTAACTTGTCTGGTGGCCTTTTCTCTTTTGTAAATTTCTTTCCCGCCACATAAAATAAGCCGTGGCTCCAATAGTCAACTTAGCGACAACACTTGCAACTGAATTCTTATGAGCGTATAATTTCAGCTCTAATTTCTCTTTTGTAAATAGTCTTGATTTATATATGTGATGATTTTTCCCCTTACCCGATTCCACACCATTGATGAATAAGGGCATTCAAAAAACAAATGTGCATGGAATCAGGTTGAGTTTCACATAAGGGACATACGAGCCCAATAGACGGGTCTCCCACATCCCAGCTTCTTAACACATCTTGAGTCTTGAGCTTCTGTTTAAAGATTAACCAAAGAAGAAAGGAGTGTTTGGGAATACAGTGAGCATACCAAACCATATGAACCCAATCAACCCGATCCGCTCTAGGACGAAGTGTTTCCCATGCAGCTCCAACAGAAAAGTCACTCAAACTGCCATTTTCTACAAGAGCTCATCCTTTCTTTGATCGTCAGGAACAGGTTAAGTTAGGGAAACGAGAACACCATTCTATGGGCCAGGTCCATTGTCCATTGCTAACAAGATCCTCCACCTTTGTAGTTTGCTGAAAACCTGCATTAGTAATTACTCTAGAAGAGAGTTTATCAATAAGAGGGCTGTGACTGCACCAGTTATCATACCATGCTGATATAGACCGACCATTTCCAACAGTAAACCACATAAACTGTCGAACAAGAGAGCGGGCCTGAAGTAACTTACGCCAACACCAGGACATATTTCCTTTTTCAGGAACATCCCAAAATGAACGGCCCCTGAGTTTATATGTTTGAACCCATTGAACCCACAATGACTCCTTAGATTGTACAATACACCAAATATGATACGTGATAAGAGCTTTATTAAATGGTTCCAATCTCCGAATGCCAAGACCACCTTCTTGTTTTGGGAGAGTGACAACATCCCATGCAACTTTGGCCTTCCCTCTTTTAAA
This sequence comes from Erigeron breviscapus, assembly GCA_034093135.1. NCBI lineage: Eukaryota > Viridiplantae > Streptophyta > Magnoliopsida > Asterales > Asteraceae > Erigeron > Erigeron breviscapus. The sequence continues at coordinate 233,080,301 of CM067167.1, read as the reverse complement.
TTCACCTTGACACCACAAGAAACCACGTAAAATCTGCTCAATATCTGAAAGGATAGACATAAAAACAGAAGACCAGTAGAGTAAAGAAGAAAGCACAGAAGAGATCAGTTGCAAACGCCCGCAAAGATAAAAATTTTGTCATCCAATGCTAAGTCGCTTTTGAACTCTTTCAACGAGCTCCTTACAGTCACGATGCTTTAATCTTGAAGAAACCAAAGGCACCCCTAAATACTTAACTGGTAATAGTCCTTCCTCAAAAGGCAAAATATTAAGAACAAGCTTTTCATAATTCAAAACATTACAAAAATAAGCAGTACTCTTAGGAAGGCTAGGTGCAAGACCAGATACCGCTTTAAACTCTTCTAATGCATCCCATACAACTTTAGCAAATCAAGCATCACCCTCAAGAATATGAACAAATCGGTCATCTGCGAAGCAAAGATTTATTAGATTCAACTCATCGCAACGATAATGAAATTTAAACTCATCCGATTGCAGTACCCTTCGCTTCTAATCATTAAAGGACTTCCATTACCAAAGTGAACAAGTAAGGAGAGATTGGATCCCCCTGCCTTAAACCTCTCTTCCCATGAAAGAAGCCTTAACCATTAATACTAAGAGAATAGGATGTGGTAGACACACATTCCATAATCCAATGAACCATTCTAGGATGAAAACCAAAACCAACCAAAATGCTTGTAAGAAAACCCCAATCAACGTATCATAGGCTTTCTGATATCAACTTTAAAAGCACATCTAGGTACCTCTATCCAAATGATAATTGTGCATTAATTCCTGAGTAAGAAGGATATTATCTGCAATCTTCTACCCGGAACAAAAGCTGATTGATTCTGCTAATCAAACCCATCTAAACATCCTTTAATTCTATTAGAAATAATTTTTGTAATGCATTTATAAAGATGTTGCACAAGGAAATAGGCCTAAAATCATTAATGCTAGAAGGAGAAGATACCTTTGGAATTAAAGCAATAATAGTGTGGTTTAACCCCTTGAGCAGATTTCCATTTCTGAAAAAATCTTTAACAGACAAGGCAAACATCCTTACCCACAATCTCCCAAGTAGCTTTAAAAACCCCACAAAAAAGCCATCAGGACCCGGGGACTTATGTGGTGTATGAAAACTATAGTATACACAAGGTGCAACATATTAAAGTACTTATTGTGGTGTATGAAATAGTTTTTGTTATGTACGAATTAAAACTGTCATTTTTCCTTTTCTGTTCATTGTTGAGACTGCTTTTTGAAATATATTACGTTGTGTTTCTTAAATGTGGTCGTGGTTTTCGTTATAAGATTTAGACCGGATGTCGATTGTTGCATAAGGCGGATAGGTATTTTGAAGCAATTTATCCCCTTCTGATTGGGAATCTCTTTAGTGATTGTTTTCAGTTTCTGAATTAAAGCGAAATTGCAGTACTCCATTTTAACAGCTTTCATGTACATTCATATTGGCATTCTGGTCTTCTTTTCGGAACACTAATAATGCACACACGACAGGGGATGCATTGCACCAGAGTATCGAAGGACTTCACATTTGTCAACAAAGGACGATGTCTTTAGTTGTGGTGTGTCACTTTTGGAAACTATAAGTGGTCGTAGCACTCTCAATCAACTTTCCAAGACCAAGCATCTTTACGAATATGTAAGTATATATGATTACGGAGCATCAATTTTTTGCCATAATAACTTATATAACTTTTTACCAAGTTTTAATGGGACAAATGATTTATTACCTTAGTGTTATCTTACTTAGCTAATTCGTTAGCTAACACTTGTTTCTTGAAATATGTTGTCCCCTCAGGTTTAGCAAGCTAGATGAAGTTAATGGAGAATAAAGAGCGAGATGGGTAGATTGTATGAAGATGCTTTAGTCACCCATAGACGCTGCTCATTTTAGACATTTGTCTCTTTATGACATTTATGTTTTGTTATGACTTGTATACACGGTTGTTTTGTGTTGGGCAACCGTAGGATTTCCATTTATTCTATTTCTATGATATGATAAGTAACACCACCTTTTTATGAACAAATCAAACTAATTTTATGGTTTGAACTTTTGAAATGTTTTCCGCATTCTTTAACACCGTTAGGTGAAAAGTTTTTGGAAATCCGTATTTTTAAATGACGGGTGTTACAAGTTGGTATCAGAGAAATGGTTTAAGTGAACCATGAACCATAGGTATTACCTTAGTTTTGGACTTAAACCGATATAGGTTATGTAGGGCTTAAGTAGGATGCTTAGCCTTTGAGATGAAATGCTTTTAGGACGGGCTGGGATGAGTGAGAGTGTAGGAATGAGGCTCTATGATGATTGTTTGATGATATGTGAATATGTCTTTTAGCCTTTATTCTTTTGTTTTCTCGCTTCTCCGTCTCTAAATCATTCTATTGCTACGATAGACGGTCCACGAGGTGATGTGCCATTTCTCTAACTGAATTTGATAAATGTGCGATGTAGTTTATGTGTGAAGTGTTTGAAATGAAGGAAAGTTGGAGGAATAGGTGAGATGGTATTCCATTAATGTCCAACCCATGGGGTTTGTGACAAGGATCGTAAAGGAAGTGAGATGTTGTATGCGTGAAGATGGTCGCGTGAATGGATTTGGTAAAGAGAAGACGATACACAAATGTGGTAACGAACATGCAAGTGAAAGGATACAATTACAATTATGGTCCGGAACATAATTGCAAGCGTATCACGACGCGAGCATGTTTGTATGGCCATGCTTGTGTTGACCGGTGTACAAAGTAATGAAGTTGGAGAGATTTCTATGTAGTGAATCTTTATGTGTCGAGAGTAAACACCGTGTTACAACTATAATGATGTTGATGCCTCAAGTGTGTTGAAATGTGGGAAGATCGATGAAAAGTTATAGCCGGTTAAATGCTTATGAGGATTATGTTGTACATGAAGTTAAATGAAGTTTTGAGATAAGTGAGGAGTGAAATGATTAGTAGTCAATGTTGTTAAGTTTACTAGTTTAAAGGACATGGACTTGAAGTTGATGAGTGGAGTTGATGCTGGATTTTTGAAGGTTATAAGTAGGTGACGCATAGAAGGGTTACCGGGCACACGTATGGAAGGATATAGTTACAATTCCGGTCGCGAACGTAATTGTAAATGTATCACGATATGTGTGTGTTTGTGAGACTGTGTCTGTGCTGATCCGAATGAAGTGAAGATGAGAATGATGGAATCACTGGATGATAGCATATTTAACCACGTGAAGAGTAGTCATGTATCTATGGATTAAAGAATGATGAAGCTGAAGCAAGTAAAGAAGTTAACACTAAAGTCGATTGAACCCTTAACCATGTTATGATGTGAGGTTACCTTCGAGCTGCGAAGTCTTAAAGTTTATGCGAGGCATGTGCAAATGCATGAAAGTTACTGTTCAGAAATGCTCGAGTTATGAGGCGCATGCACCATCCATGCGGCGCATATTTTGGTCTGTTTTGGATTTACGACTCCTTTAGTTTAGATTTCGTTACGGGATGATAGATGACGATTGGAACGAGTATCTACAGGTGGAGATTCTTCCTTATATTGCATGAAGGTATGGAGAACTAACACGTGAACTTTCTAGCAGTTCTATCGCGTATTGCCTTCGCCGCTGTGACATGAAGGTGATGTTGATATCCTATATGTGTACAAAATCTTATGTATGACTGTTTCTCAAGATAAAGAGTTTTCCCTTATGAAAAGTTAAGAGGTTGGATGACAGAGTTAACTATGGATACTTAAATCACAAGAAGTAGAAGTTTTCAGGAGCATTCGGTTCCGAATTGATCATGTTTCTCGCCTATGTGATCTACTTATGTAAGACAAAGATTATACTTCAAAAGTCGAGGCCACCCGTAGTTTCGAGATGTTCTAATAATGTTCCCGGTTTCGTTGCAATCGTGAGGTCGAACCTTCAATTGATGTGTGACTAGTGCTACTTTCATGCAAACGCACCTTCCGTTTTGCTTCTCACTCATAGGAAGAAGTTGATGTTTTCAATTGTGGGATGTATATTTTTTTATAAGATAGATTTACGATTGTTGCTACCATTTGTTGATGATGAAAGTCCCGTTAAGGTTATTACTGCCCTCATTACGACCCTACTGAGTTTCTCGAAGTACCTGCATGTAAATGAAGGGTCCTTACCATGTCATGAACTTAAGGGATAAAGTTTAAAGTTTTCTCTAGATCATTCAGTCATTACGTTTAGTGATGACAATCTTACCTATTCTAAGTATGATGAGGAACGTTATGATGTGTAAAGAGTGTTACTACGATGTTCTACAAGTAGAGGCTTAACTCGAAATTCGCCCAAAGTGAGTTAAAAATTAAAGTAGAAGCTGGTGCTGAGAGTTGAAAGGAACAAGGTTCTGTTTAATGATTAAACCGATGATTATAAAGTTATGGTAAACACTCGTCTTCAATGAGTTAGTCAAAGGTGATGTTTCTAGAGACGAAGATGTTGGTGTTATGTGAGAGAATTCAGAAAATTCATAAATAACAAGTGTGAAACCATACGTCCAAAAGTAAGATTTCGGTATCCGAAGACGAAATGACCAAAAGTTGTACGTGAGGAAGCTTATAAACCATGGTGACTTAATCTTGGATGCCGCTTGATGTGATACGACCTATTATGATACGAGGTGTAGTAAATTTTATACGTTGACGTGTGAGTTGGTTAAAAGCCAAGACTAGACTGAAAGTTTATAGCAAAATAAGTATTTAATGATCCTTTAACGGAAGTGAGGAGTCACGTTATCATGGACTAAGAGACAAGGTTACGTGGGAAGTTAAAGGTAATGATATGACATGAGAAATTAGTAGGCAAGTTGTCCAAAAATGCTTATTTCATGGTGAACTATTGCACCGTTTCCTTGGACATGAAAGAAAAGATGTATGATCAAGAAGTGCTCTTAAAGTGTGAAAGTAAATGGTTGAATATTTTGAATCGAGACGGCTGTTATGTGAAATTTTTTAAAGATGTTGTCAAAGTATGAGGAAAATGGTGAACTCACGTGATGCCTATCACTCTTAGATTGATGGGAAGAAGAATGAATGAGTTAGAAACTTGGTAAAACCATATGATTGTGTGATGGTGCCTCGAAATTTATTGTTGTGTTCATATGCAACAATGATTATGCCATAGGTGTTGGATGTCATTTCATGATACGACAAGCTATTGAAAGGAAAAGTGCAGAGCCAAAGATCATAAAGACAATAGTTCATAAAGTTGGAATTGTTAAAGAAGTGTTTTGATTAGCTCAAAATTGTCTAAAGGTTTTGTGGGGAACAAAGGAAGCTTATTATGAGCAAAGTGGGTAATATGGTTTAACCATAAGCCTCTATGGAGGGATATGTTATGCATCGAAAGTATGGTGAGTCGACCCTTTGTTCAAATGAATTATGTGAGTTGTGATAGCAAGTTAGTAAGGATACGTGCTTGGAAGGCTTAACCGCCAAATGAATAGTATTCGCTGAATGTATTATGGGAATATATGTATGTTGAAATGACTTATGTTGATATGATGATTTTTAAGAGTAGCCTAAGGTGCATCCACCTGTTTCTTCTTCTACTAGAGATCATACAATTGCTGATCTTGTTTCAACTTCACCTTGTAACAAGTTGGATGATACGACTACCATTGAGAATGTGGCTGATTCGTGGGATAAAAAAGTTGTTTCTCAAGTTGATGAGGGTAGCACTTTGAATGATTTGCATGGTGATGGTTTGTCGAATGCCACGCCTGTTTCTCACATGCCTCCTATGCCGGACCCTCCAAAGTTTCCTCCTGGCACTTCTTATTTTAAGCCAGCTCCTGGTCAAGACTCTGATATTCATTTTGTCCCAAATTCTATTCCTAAGAATGATACTGCTAATGTTGAAACATTCTTGGATAAATTAACTCACGCTGCTGATCTACTCAATAAACCTCTTGACATTCATGTTAGGTCCAGATTTAGTCCAGACTTATTGGACTGGCTCCAGACTGGACTACTGGAACCTTATTTAGGTTTGTTAAGAAAACTTGTTTTGCTGGTCTCGCTCTAGACCCGACTACTGGAGCCTCACTGAAGATCTGACCAGAAAACGTTTCTCTACTGGACCTACTCCAGACTTGGAATCTGGAGTCCCTCTGAAGATTTGTTCAGAAATAATTGAAGACTAGTGAGCATTTACTTGTATAGGTAATCTGGAGCATTCTCCAGATTAGCTCACTGAAGACTTCACCCCCAGTCCAGATCTACTCTACTGAAGACATTCTGACTGAAGTCAAAGACTGAAGTCTGAAGGAAGAAGACTTAACAAATGGCGGAGTCCACTGGAAGTCTTACCAGATCTGCACACTGGAGGATTGTTGGTGTTCTAGATCCTGCAAGTCTGAACACTAACATCGAGGATTGACTTTAAGCCTTTACACACTTTCCAAAGAACAACCCACTTGTTCTTTACTAAAGTACACGTGTGTTAAGGTGGTTGGATATAAGGATACACTTGCACTTGATGTGACTTTATCCTTATTCTTTATCCAAAGCATTTAATGATCTGGTCGGATCATTAAATGCATCCAACCATATTTGTACGGCACAAAATTCACTGGTGAATTTTGTTGCCTATAAATACAAAGTCATTTTCTTGACAAAAATACTTTTAAGCATTCCTTTTGCATTTAAGTGAATTTGTCCAAATACTCTCGATCTTAAACAGGGATACTTCACAACTTTAAGTATCTCGATCTTAAAGAGTTATTTGACAAATATAGATCATATTGTAACTCATAGGTTGTTAGGATACACACTTAATTGTGTTATCTTGATTCCGCAACAACCTTGTATTTTATTTAAACATCAATAAATGAAATACCCATGAAACATACATAATGGTCCACTTTATTTGTTTATTGCTTTAAGTCTTGTATTACTTTGTTTATATATTCTTGCCTATTTATTTACTAGTAATACTAGTCCATATCTAGTGATTATTAGACTTGTTGTATTTACACTTTCTTGGGTTAACCATCTCGAAGTAATTAAGGGACTCACATTTGGTATCAGAGCAGAAGGCTAAACATTGCCTAGATCTGTTCTTGATGGCTAACCAAGAAAATACACAAGGTTTTAGTCTTGGTCCCGATCCTAATGCAAACATTAATGATCAAAATGAACCACAAAATGTCAATAACACTAATCCACCACCTCCCCCTCCTACTCCTGCTTCTCCACACGTGCATGTGCACTACTCAAATAATCCTGTTCCTAAATTCAGTGGGAACAGTGATGAATTTGGTACGTGGAAGGCTAGGATGGTGTTACATGTCACTGGTATTGAGAGGAATATGATGAAAATTTTAAACGAAGGTCCATATGTACCAACATCACCTCTCAATCCACTTCTTGATCCTTCTGGATCTAGAAGAGGAAGGGAAAAGAGGGAGGAACATTGGTCAGAAGAGGAGAGGAGATTGGTGAATCTAGACACCCTTCTCAAAAACATGATCCTCGGGGCCGTTCCAGAAACCCTAATTCCCACACTAATTCTTTTTCCTAGTGCTAAAACCATGTGGGATGAACTTTTAAACCAGCATGAAGGAGGAGATGACACCATTGTCCCCAGAAAGGTCTCCTTAAACAAGAGGTATGAGTCATTTTTTGCTCAACCTAACGAGTCTCTCACTGGTACTTACACCAGATTTATGAGTATCATAAACCAATTGAGAGGTCTTGGGGTTGAGAAGGACAAGGATATACTTCTGGAGAAATTTTGTGACATTCTACCCACCAAATGGTCTCACATGATCCTGGTCTTACGACAAGGTAAAACTCTGCACACACACACACTCTCTCAACTCTATATGGAGCTTTCAGGTACACTGAAGAAAATCAAGCCCAGAGAGTGGTTGCAGAACAAGATGCTTTTAACCATGCCTCCAGTTCTCCTAAAGTGGTCAGTTATTCTGAACCACCAAGTACAGCACTGATATCTTCTGAGAATGTATTTTCTATGAAGAAGATGGTGTCTGAACTTATGGATTCTGGAGAGTCCAGTCAAGTCTCTCCAGACTGTTGTGATGAAACTGAAGATGATGACCTTATTGCAATGATTGCTAAAACATTCAACCGTTTCAAAGCAAGAGCAAATAAGCCATCTGGACAATTTGCATCCAGTTCTTCCACTGACAAGACCAATTTGACATGCTTTAAGTGTGGCAAAAAGGGTCATTTCATGAAAGAGTGCAGGTCCAACCAGTTTGTATCCAAGCCTGGTCCATTCTCTTCTAATAATAAGCCTGATGATAGCTATAAAATGAAATATAAAAAGCTTAAGGCCCAGATTGCTCTCATGGCACAACAAATTGAAACCAATAATAAGTGCATGATTGCAACGACTGAAGAGAAGTGGGTTCCTTCTGATGACTCATCAGTTGATGAAGAAGAAGAAAGAGACTGCTGTTACATGGCTCTGGCAGACGAAGAGCACCTGGTAAAGGAAGATGTCACATCTGGACGATGGGTGGACATTGTTATCAAAAAGGTTAGTGATTATGATAATGCAACTGACCAAGAACTAAAACTGGACATTGCTGAAGCTTTAAATTCTGATTTAATCTTTGTAGAAACTGTTAGATCTGATTGTGTAAATGGTCTAGAAACAGATTCTTCTGAAATAAATGCTTTAAAATCAAAATTAAAAGAACTTCAAGACATTGAACTGGCGTTTCAAGCCCAGGTTCTGGTAACTGAACAATTGATCCAAGAAAAGCAAGATCTTGAGATCATATTAGAGAAAGAAAAACTGGTAATTAAGTCATGGCTAGAAACCAAAAAGCCATATGATGCTTCAGTAAAACAATTTCCTGCTCAAAAACGTGCATATTTAGATGGAAATACAAATATAGCATCATTAATACCAGTAATCGATCGATTACCAGAGGAGTTAAGGCCAACCACTGTTTATGATAAACCTGCTACTCCTAAGACCAACTTTTTCCCAGTTCTTTGTCCAGAGGTTAAGACTGGAGCTGTCCAGATGACTGCTCCAGTTAAAAAGGTTAAGCAGAATAAACCTTTGCCTCAGACCAATCCCCTACCTAAACCAACAACTGGAAAGGTTAAGGTATCATCTGAAGAAAATATTTTGTCCAGGTTAGAGAGCCAGATTCAAATTCTGACTCGTCAATCACAAAGTTTTAATGCAAGATTAAACTTTATTGAGGGTACTTCATCTGGCCCTAGACAAAATATAAAACCTTTTACTATAAAAGACAAATTTATTTCTCCAGTTGAGAAAAAGAAAAAGGTTTCAAAACTATCAACTCCAGTAGTGTTTTCAACAAAAACTACTGTTGAAGTAAGTGAACTAGACCAGATTGCCCCAGGGACCTATAAGGGAGGGTCCAGTGAACCCATCAGTCGATGGGTTCCCAAATCTAACTGATCAATATCTGGTGTATGTGTAGGGCGATCGAAAGAAGTTTATCTGGTATCTTGACAGTGCAGCTGGCAGGACTATGACTGGATGTAAGACCCTACTGGAGGAGTTCACCATTTCTGATGGACCCTCCATCACTTTTGGAAATGATGGTTGTGGAAAGACTGAGGGATATGGTGTTCTGAACAATGGACAAGTCAAATTTACACGTGTTGCATTTGTGAATGGTTTGAAATATAACTTGATCAGTGTAAGCCAACTGTGTGATGATGGCTATCAAGTCTTATTCAATGTTGCTCAGGGCATCGTATTCAACAAGGACTGGAAGGTAGTGTTGATTGCTCCCAGAAAAGGGAATGTGTACGTGATGAATATGGAAAGCTCTTCTTCAGAGCAGTGTTTCTATACTCAAGCTGATGAAGACACAAACTGGTTATGGCATAAAAGGTTATCCCATTTAAATTTTAAAAACATTAACAAGTTGTCCAGAAAACAACTTGCAGATGGGATACCTTCAGTTTCCTTCAAAAAGGAAAGACCATGTCCAGGATGCGAGATGGGTAAGCAGAAACGTACCAGTTTCAAGACCAGACAAAATTTCAGCATTTCTGAACCTCTTCATATGCTTCATATGGACCTGTTTGGTCCAGTGAACGTTCAGACACGTGCTGGTAAAAGATACACCCTGGTGATAGTAGATGAATTCTCCAGATATTGTTGGGTGATCTTTCTAAGGTCTAAAGGTGAAGCTGCTACTGAAATCATCAGTCTTATCAAGCAAATTGAGCTCAAGTACAGTCGAAAAGTGTGTCAGTTAAGAAGTGACAATGGAACAGAATTCCAGAATGCAACTCTGGAGTCATTCTGTACTGACACTGGCATCTCCTAGAATTTCTCATCAGCCCGCTCTCCAGAACAAAATGGAGTTGTGGAAAGGAAAAATCGAACGCTGATAGAAGCTGCCAGGAGTATGCTTGCTGAATCTGGACTGTCTACCAGTTTCTGGGCGGAAGCAATTGCAACTGCTTGTCACACCCAGAATCGATCAGTGTACATCAAAGACACAAAAAGACAGCCTATGAAGTCTTAAGAAATAGAAAACCAAATATTGGTTATTTTCACGTTTTTGGATGTCCAGTTTACATCCTGAACGACTCCAGTCAGCTAGGCAAATTTGATGCCAAGGCTGATGAAGGGTATTTCTTAGGCTATTCAGCCATTCGCAAGGCCTTCAGAGTCTACAACAAGAGACTGGAGAAGGTCCAGGAGTCAATTCATGTAACATTTGATGAATCAAATGCATCAATCAACAAGAAGCAAGCCCTTGATACTCCCCCAGTATCACCACTAGTCTTTTGTGAATCTGATCCAATAAACGACAAATATGAAGATTCACCAGACACAGTTTCCAGTCATCCTGATCTGGAACCTGTTCAGAAACGCTCCAGTGGTACCCCATTCTATCCCTCTATTATTTTCAAATTACCTTCAGAAATTAATATTGGTTCAGATGTGCGTACTACTCCCCCAGTATCAGTGTCAGTTGAGAAAAGACCAGAAATGTCTCCAGAAGAATTTCAAACTGAACCATTACTCCAGGAAATGCCTTCAAATGAAGAATTTCATGATGCAAATCGTGATCTAAATGACTCAGATGAAGATACTGAAGTAATCTGGCAAGATCCTACTCCAGAGGAGACTCAACTGAATTCTTGCACTGATATTATTGTTACTGATAACAATCCTGGTCAGTACTCCAGATGGACTAAAGCTCACCCTATCGATCAAATCATAGGTGACTCCAGTCGTGGTGTTCAGACCAGAAGAGCCTCCAGTGATCAATGCTTATACGTCAGTTTTCTATCTTTGATAGAACCTAAGAAGATTGACGAGGCTCTGGAAGATCCAAACTGGGTGACTGCTATGCAAGAAGAGCTTCACCAGTTTGAAAGGAACAAGGTCTGGTATCTAGTTCCTTTCCCAGTTGGAAAGAAAGAACCAATTGGAACAAGATGGGTCTTCAGAAACAAAGTAGATGAAGATGGCCACGTAATAAGAAACAAGGCCAGACTGGTAGCACAAGGTTACTGCCAGTCAGATGTCGACTTTGATGAATCATTTGCTCCAGTGGCTAGACTTGAAGCGATCATAATTTTCTTAGCATTCGCTGCTTATCATCAGTTCAAGGTCTACCAGATGGATGTAAAGAGTGCTTTCTTGAATGGAAAGCTTGAAGAAGAAGTTTACGTCAGACAACCTCCAGGTTTCGTTGATGAAAAGCATCCACATTGGGTATATCGTCTGGACAAAGCGCTGTATGGCCTCAGACAAGCCCACGTGTAACACCCGTCGTTTAAAAATATGGGTTTTCAAAAACTTTTCACCTAACGGTGTTAAATTGCGGAAGTAAAGACTGTAAAAGTCAAAACCGATAAAAACATTTCGGTTTTCTGCATTTATTTGGTGTTACATGCCATATCAACAATAGTTCAAATGAAAACCCAACGGTTGCCCAACATAAAACAACCGTTCACACATCACTACATAAATTCGACATTAAATACGAATGTAACGAATGTCTAAAGTAAGCATCGTCTAAGGGTAGCTAAGGCTCCTGCATTGCATCTACCCAAGCTCACGCGTCCTGCATCTAGATTCCATCAAGCTAAACCTGAGGGAACAACCACATTAAGAAACAAGTGTTAGCTATAAGAATAGCTAAGTAAGATAACACTTAATTTAAAAGCATTTGTCCAATTAAAACAATCTTCATTATTAGACAAGTTTTAGTAGGCACAACACACATCACACGTTCACACATATACTGCATTTCAACTTCGTATCAATTAGGATAATCATCCTAAATGTGCCTATCCTGCATTAGTTCCCACATTATCACACATATCTTCGTTATCTGCATTATTAGTTCACACATAGTCACACGTATCTTCGTTAACTGCATATAAGTGTGCCCTGCATCACACCCGACTGGATGATCAGTCAAAAGACTACTCATCTTACGTCGTTAAGGAATGGCAAGCCAATCCTTGAGTAATCCGTATATGAAGGTTGGTCAAACCTCTCGTATTACTCGCCCTGCGTTATAAAGACCATGTTGCGAGGAGCCACCCAAGCAACAACTGCATCTACGCACTCGCCCGGCTAAGGCTAGTACGGGTTAAGCTTAACACTTTTCACTGCATCTGTTTTATGAGCTCAATTTCACACATATAGATTGGGTCCCGGCATTCCCAAACATTCACACACATATAGTCTAGGTAACACACATTCCTAGACATTCACACACTTTAACTTCATTACGTTTGGATCCTTAAACGTGCAAGTGACATAGCAACCTAGCAAGTCTAGTGAACTAGGTGTACAAGTCAAGCATGCATATCACACATCAACTTCATTTCTATATATCATGCATATCAAGATACTACATTAAACTACATCAACTGCATAGCTACATACTACATTAAGCAATACTGCATTACACTACAATAGGGACTGCATCTCAGGTCTCATGGTCAACTGCATAACCCATAATACCTCCCAAGTAACCCATATGCCCACATGCAATAATAAGGTACCGAATGGAAGTGTTTATGATTTGAAACCAGCTTTTAGTTGATCCCCCAGCGTGACAAAGTAGTGTATCTTACCTGATAGTAGCGTACGCGCACAAACAAGTAGCTAATAATGCTTATCAGTAACCTCCGACACCTATCGCACATTAACATACAAAGTATAAGTCATTTAGGACCTTAAATGGACCCTCGTACGAACTTAAGACTGACTACGTAAAATTCCAGAATTACACCTAACGAAGATAGCCTTCGTACGAACTTTATCTTCGTTCGTTCTACTTTACGAAAATAGCCTCCTTACGAAGATAGACCATTAAACGAGTTTAAACTTCATTTTCGTTTTGTTTTCTAGTTTACGAATTTGCCAACGAATTTGACTTAAAACGAATTTAAACTTCATTTTCGTTTTGTTTTCTAGTTTACGAATTTGCCAACGAATTTGACTTAAAACGAATTTAAACTTCATTTTCGTTTTGTTTTCTAGTTTACGAATTTGCCAACGAATTTGACTTAAAACGAATTTAAACTTCATTTTCGTTTTGTTTTCTAGTTTACGAATTTGCCAACGAATTTGACTTAAAACGAATTTAAACTTCATTTTCGTTTTGTTTTCTAGTTTACGAATTTGCCAACGAATTTGACTTAAAACGAATTTAAACTTCATTTTCGTTTTGTTTTCTAGTTTACGAATTTGCCAACGAATTTGACTTAAAACGAATTTAAACTTCATTTTCGTTTTGTTTTCTAGTTTACGAATTTGCCAACGAATTTGACTTAAAACGAATTTAAACTTCATTTTCGTTTTGTTTTCTAGTTTACGAATTTGCCAACGAATTTGACTTAAAACGAATTTAAACTTCATTTTCGTTTTGTTTTCTAGTTTACGAATTTGCCAACGAATTTGACTTAAAACGAATTTAAACTTCATTTTCGTTTTGTTTTCTAGTTTACGAATTTGCCAACGAATTTGACTTAAAACGAATTTAAACTTCATTTTCGTTTTGTTTTCTAGTTTACGAATTTGCCAACGAATTTGACTTAAAACGAATTTAAACTTCATTTTCGTTTTGTTTTCTAGTTTACGAATTTGCCAACGAATTTGACTTAAAACGAATTTAAACTTCATTTTCGTTTTGTTTTCTAGTTTACGAATTTGCCAACGAATTTGACTTAAAACGAATTTAAACTTCATTTTCGTTTTGTTTTCTAGTTTACGAATTTGCCAACGAATTTGACTTAAAACGAATTTAAACTTCATTTTCGTTTTGTTTTCTAGTTTACGAATTTGCCAACGAATTTGACTTAAAACGAATTTAAACTTCATTTTCGTTTTGTTTTCTAGTTTACGAATTTGCCAACGAATTTGACTTAAAACGAATTTAAACTTCATTTTCGTTTTGTTTTCTAGTTTACGAATTTGCCAACGAATTTGACTTAAAACGAATTTAAACTTCATTTTCGTTTTGTTTTCTAGTTTACGAATTTGCCAACGAATTTGACTTAAAACGAATTTAAACTTCATTTTCGTTTTGTTTTCTAGTTTACGAATTTGCCAACGAATTTGACTTAAAACGAATTTAAACTTCATTTTCGTTTTGTTTTCTAGTTTACGAATTTGCCAACGAATTTGACTTAAAACGAATTTAAACTTCATTTTCGTTTTGTTTTCTAGTTTACGAATTTGCCAACGAATTTGACTTAAAACGAATTTAAACTTCATTTTCGTTTTGTTTTCTAGTTTACGAATTTGCCAACGAATTTGACTTAAAACGAATTTAAACTTCATTTTCGTTTTGTTTTCTAGTTTACGAATTTGCCAACGAATTTGACTTAAAACGAATTTAAACTTCATCACTTTAAAAGGTCCAATGAAACGTGGACTCAACTTTCCCTTCTTTCCAAATCGGATAACTCCTTTCCAAGGTGATACTTTCAGCATCACTAAATCACCAACATTAAACTCAATCGGTCTCCTTTTCTTATCTGCATATGTTTTCTGCCTTTCTCTTGCCACACGTAAGGCTTCTTTAGCTACATTAACCTTTTCAGAGGTAATTTCAATAATTTCGGGACCGGTCAACTGCTTTTCACCGGGCTCCATCCAACAACTTGGAGTCCTACATCTCCTTCCATATAACATTTCAAATGGTGGCATTCCAATACTTGCATGGTGACTATTATTATAAGCAAATTCAATCAACTTCAAGTGTTCATCCCATGCTCCACCGTATTCAAGTACACACGTTCTCAACATATCCTCCAAGGTTTGAATGGTTCTCTCACTTTGCCCATCGGTTTGGGGATGATAGGCGGTACTCAAATTTATTCTACTACCCAACTCTCGTTGAAGACCCTTCCAAAAGTTTGACACAAACCTCGAGTCTCGATCCGAAACAATAGATAAAGGAACTCCATGTTTCGCAACTACTTCATCAATGTACATCTTTGCCATCTTCGTTAAAGGCACATCTTGTCGGGTAGCTAGAAAATGAGCACTCTTCGTCAATCTATCTACAATCACCCAAATCATATCATTCCCTTTCGGC
The DNA here is from genome assembly GCA_034093135.1 of Erigeron breviscapus. Taxonomy (NCBI): domain Eukaryota; kingdom Viridiplantae; phylum Streptophyta; class Magnoliopsida; order Asterales; family Asteraceae; genus Erigeron; species Erigeron breviscapus. Next base: position 233,064,710 of record CM067167.1, on the reverse strand, counting down.
GTTTTCGGTAGCTTCGTTACAAAGTCCATGGTAATATGATCCCATTTCCACTCGGGAATTTCTAATTGATGCAACAAACCATACGGCTTTTGATGGTCCGTCTTCACTCTTGCACACGTCAAACACTTTGCTACAAAATGAGCTACTTCACCTTTAATATCCGGCCACCAATAAATCGGCTTCAAATCTGCATACATTTTGGTGACACCGGGATGCATCGAATACCTACTTCTATGGACCTCTTCAAGGATCAACTCTCGGTTACCACCAAGCAGTGGCACCCAAATGCGACCCTTGTATGTTTTAAACCCACGGCTATTAGTCTCCATCACAAGTCGTTTCTTCTTCCCAATACTCTCGTTATCAATATTATCCTTCATTAATGCCATCTCTTGTGCTTCTTTAATTCGATCTAATAGACCCGACTTGGCCTGAACTTGCATGCTCATCAACTTCAAGTGTTCATCCCATGCTCCACCGTATTCAAGTACACACGTTCTCAACATATCCTCCAAGGTTTGAATGGTTCTCTCACTTTGCCCATCGGTTTGGGGATGATAGGCGGTACTCAAATTTATTCTACTACCCAACTCTCGTTGAAGACCCTTCCAAAAGTTTGACACAAACCTCGAGTCTCGATCCGAAACAATAGATAAAGGAACTCCATGTTTCGCAACTACTTCATCAATGTACATCTTTGCCATCTTCGTTAAAGGCACATCTTGTCGGGTAGCTAGAAAATGAGCACTCTTCGTCAATCTATCTACAATCACCCAAATCATATCATTCCCTTTCGGCGTTTTAGGTAGCTTCGTTACAAAGTCCATGGTAATATGATCCCATTTCCACTCGGGAATTTCTAATTGATGCAACAAACCATACGGCTTTTGATGGTCCGTCTTCACTCTTGCACACGTCAAACACTTTGCTACGAAAAATCCTGAATAAACCTTCTATAATACCCAGCCAAACCAAGAAAACTCTTAATCTCGGTAGGAGTCTTTGGCTGCTCCCACTTTGAAACAGCTTCAATCTTTGAAGGATCTACTTTAATACCTTCCGATGTAATAACATGACCAAGAAACTGCACTTCTCGGAGCCAAAACTCACATTTAGAAAACTTTGCGTACAACTTCTTCTCCCTCAACACCTCCAAAACTGCTTTCAAATGCTCACGGTGTTCATCCTCTGACTTAGAATAGATCAAAATATCGTCAATAAACACAATAACAAAATGATCTAGAAAGGGGCGGCATACCCGATTCATTAAGTCCATAAACGCGGCTGGAGCATTGGTCAACCCAAATGGCATGACCAAGAACTCATAATGACCATATCTAGTCCGGAAAGCTGTCTTTGCTACATCTTCCTTCTTTACCTTTAACTGATGATAACCGGACCGCAAATCAATCTTTGAAAAATACGAAGCACCATGTAGTTGATCAAAAAGATCATCAATTCTCGGGAGAGGATACTTATTCTTGACCGTTCGTTTGTTCAACTCACGGTAGTCAATACACATGCGCATTGATCCATCCTTCTTCTTAACAAAGAGAACCGGAGCTCCCCAAGGCGAGGAACTAGGTTGTATGAACCCTTTGTCAAGTAACTCCTGTAGTTGCGTCATTAATTCCTTCATTTCTGTAGGAGCTAATCGGTAAGGTGCTTTAGCAACGGGTGTAGCACCGGGAATAAGATCTATCTGAAAAGTAACTTCACGATCGGGAGGAATACCGGGTAGATCATCGGGAAACACATCGGGGAAATTGGATACTACCTCAACACTAGCGATTGGAGACTTCTCTTTTCTTGCATCTATGACATAAGCCAAGAAATGGCTCTTGTTTTTCCTTATACATTTAATAGCTTTCATCATACTAATAATCTTTATTCCTCCTCTCTTCTTGTCTCCATACACCGTTATCACTTTACCCTCGGATATAGGCAATCGAATTATCTTTTGGGAACATAAAATACTAGCTTCATTTCTAGCCAACCAATCCATACCAATCACTACATCAAAACCACCTAAGGTAGTAGGTAATAGTTGAACTGGAAAAGAACGACCTTCAATCTCAATGTCACAATCGTCATATCCCACACGTATATTATTAACCGTACCATTAGCAATTTCTACCTCTAATGAACAATCTAAGGGAGTAGTGACTCTTTCTAGCTTAGGAGCAAATAATGTGGACACAAACGACCTATTTGCACCTGAATCAAATAAAACAGAGGCAGGCTTTGAGTTAACAAGGAAAGTACCACTTACCACTTCATCGTTGTTCCTTGCGTCATCAACCGTCATTTGAAGAGCTCTCACTTTTGTTGCTGTCGTGGCGGTCTTCTTTCCAGCATTCTTCATCTGTGGACAATCGGCAATGAGATGACCCGTTTCTTGGCACTTGTAGCAACGAGTCTTGTCCCTACATTCAGTGGCAAGATGTCCCGACTTCCCACACTTATGGCACCTTCTTGTCTTGTCGGTACAATGCCCTTCATGAATTGTCTTGCAAAATGTACACCATGAACCATTCTTCTTTTTATCCTTGTCACCGCTTGAACTACCACTTCCACGGAACTTCTTATTATTATTGTTATTGGAAGACCAATTTGACCTTCTTTTAAATCCCACTTTCTTGTCGTCGACTTTCTCAACTACTTTCTTGTCCGAAGCAAAATCATCATCAAGCTTTTTAGACTCCTTGATTGCTTCAGTCAGAGTCTTGTGCTGCCTGCAGATACCTCGATAACTCGGAGGCAAACCATCAACATAGCAAGCAACCTGATCCGCATCAGTACGGAACAGATGGCCTACGAACTTCATCTTCTCCATAAAGGAACGAGCATAATCATTAATTTTGCCAACTTCAGCTGTCAAAGCACGGAACTCTTTTTCCATTTTACGCTGCTCATGTACCCCAATATATTCCTCAATGAATTTCTGCTTAAAGTCAGCCCACGAGATAGCAGATACCATAGCTGGAGTCATCGAAATAGTAATGCTCTTCCACCAGTCCCGAGCACCTTCTTTCAACATCCTACTAGCACACAACACTTTCTTATCCTCGGGACAATCACAAGCTTCAAAAACCATCTCAGTATCATCAAGCCATTCCATGCAACCTACTGCATTAAGTGTTCCATAGAATTTCTGAGCTCCACACTTCTGGAAACTTTCAAACTTGAATCGAGGGGCGTGAACATCATTAGGAGGAACCACATTAACATTAGCATAGGGAATAACAACATCATCGACCGGTGGCTCAGTGTGGTGAGAAGGCACAGAGTGACTGTTACCAGTTCCTTCTGCGTTAGCTGCCAACGCCTGATTCAACTGTTCTTGCGTTTGGGCCAACTGGGCCTGAAGAGTTAGCACAAGATTATACATCTCCGTCTGATTGGGAATCTGATCCACCGCTACATTGTTAACTCTCGGAGGATTGCCAGGTGGTGGAGGCATCGGACCCAATGAGCCTGGTTGATTAACACGGCGGGGGTTCACACGATTCACATTAGCATTAGCAGCAGCATTAGCAGCATTAGAAGCACCTGCACCCGGATGGACAGGTGGAGTAACGCTAGCAGTAGCTCCGTCGCGTTGGATGTTGCGGTTGCGAGTGTTAACCATTTTCCTTCAATAAAATGGTGGAGTCGATAAGCGCAAAATAAAACAAAAAGCTCGTCGAGATAAGGCTAAAACATATCATCGTAACGTAAACATCTCATAAGCCCTACTACACTCGCACTCATCCCAACCCATCCTACATCACATGTCATCTCTAGCTAAGGCATCCTACGAGTACCTAGCATGCACACCTTAAGTTTAAGTCCAAATCCTATGGTCAATAGGCCTTGGTTCACTTAAACTACTTCTCTGATACCAACTTGTAACACCCGTCGTTTAAAAATATGGGTTTTCAAAAACTTTTCACCTAACGGTGTTAAATTGCGGAAGTAAAGACTGTAAAAGTCAAAACCGATAAAAACATTTCGGTTTCTGCATTTATTTGGTGTTACATGCCATATCAACAATAGTTCAAATGAAAACCCAACGGTTGCCCAACATAAAACAACCGTTCACACATCACTACATAAATTCGACATTAAATACGAATGATAACGAATGTCTAAAGTAAGCATCGTCTAAGGGTAGCTAAGGCTCCTGCATTGCATCTACCCAAGCTCACACGTCCTGCATCTAGATTCCATCAAGCTAAACCTGAGGGAACAACCACATTAAAGAAACAAGTGTTAGCTATAAGAATAGCTAAGTAAGATAACACTTAATTTAAAAGCATTTGTCCAATTAAAACAATCTTCATTATTAGACAAGTTTTATTAGGCACAACACACATCACACGTTCACACATATACTGCATTTCAACTTCGTATCAATTAGGATAATCATCCTAAATGTGCCTATCCTGCATTAGTTCCCACATTATCACACATATCTTCGTTATCTGCATTATTAGTTCACACATTGTCACACGTATCTTCGTTAACTGCATATAAGTGTGCCCTGCATCACACCCGACTGGATGATCAGTCAAAAGACTACTCATCTTACGTCGTTAAGGAATGGCAAGCCAATCCTTGAGTAATCCGTATATGAAGGTTGGTCAAACCTCTCGTATTACTCGCCCTGCGTTATAAAGACCATGTTGCGAGGAGCCACCCAAGCAACAACTGCATCTACGCACTCGCCCGGCTAAGGCTAGTACGGGTTAAGCTTAACACTTTTCACTGCATCTGTTTTATGAGCTCAATTTCACACATATAGATTGGGTCCCTGCATTCCCAAACATTCACACACATATAGTCTAGGTAACACACATTCCTAGACATTCACACACTTTAACTTCATTACGTTTGGATCCTTAAACGTGCAAGTGACATAGCAACCTAGCAAGTCTAGTGAACTAGGTGTACAAGTCAAGCATGCATATCACACATCAACTTCATTTCTATATATCATGCATATCAAGATCAACTTCATTTCTATATATCATGCATATCACACATCAACTTCATTTCTATATATCATGCATATCACACATACTTCATTTCTATATATCATGCATATACACATACTTCATTCTAATACATCATGCATATCACACATACTTCATTTCTATATATCATGCATATCACACATACTTCATTTCTATATATCATGCATATCACACATACTTCATTTCTATATATCATGCATATACACATACTTCATTCTAATACATCATGCATATCACACATACTTCATTTCTATATATCATGCATATCACACATACTTCATTTCTATATATCATGCATATCACACATACTTCATTTCTATATATCATGCATATCACACATACTTCATTCTAATACATCATGCATATCACACATACTTCATTTCTATATATCATGCATATCACACATCAACTTCATTTCTATATATCATGCATATCAACATACTTCATTAAACTACATCAACTGCATAGCTACATACTTCATTAAACTACATCAACTGCATAAACATTTAAACTTCATTTTCGTTTTGTTTTCTAGTTTACGAATTTGCCAACGAATTTGACTTCAAACGAATTTAAACAACGAACTTCATCTTCGTTGGGGCAAACGAATTTAGACTGTATGAACGAACTTAGCATCAGTTTACGAATTTAAGCATATTTTCGTCCAGAAATCAAAAACGACCAACTTCAATCAATTTTCCAGATTTTGATCGATCAAGGCTTCTTTCCAAACATGTTTTTGACACAACTAAACATCTCTTGATTAACTTGATCGATCACAGACTCAATTAACACCAATTTTGAATGTTAATTAACCAAAACACCATTTAGCCCTAATTACTTGCATAATCCAATTTTAATCAGATTGATTCCTAAATAATCAACCTCAGATCTCGAAAATACATTCAATGATTCAATAATTACCTGCTTGACTCGATGATTGATCGATTTACAACACCAAAACGTTTGATCAAACTCAATTAGCTGCTTTAGGATTCAAGAAAGGGTTAATTGTTTTGTTAATTGCTAATGGCTGCCAATTAACTCTAGATTAGGGTAATCCTAACCTAAACCCGTTTTTCAATTTCCACCTATGTCAAAATCAGCCCTCGGGCTTCTATATCCTTCATTATTGGTCACAAACTGCATTATTGACCATTTACAACATTAGTCCTTCATTAAAAGGCACTACATAGCCTTTAAGCGACATTAATCACACTTTTATTCGTCATTAAAATTTAGGCTTTTAAACCTAACTACTTTATCTACGTTAACCACACATAACTACATTCAAATATTAAGTAAAGACTTAACGACACCCCAAATTGACTTAACGGCATTAGTCAAACATTAAATAAAAGTTCGGGATGTTACACCCGCCTGGTATGACACTCTGACTAAACACTTGTTGAAAAATGGTTTTAAAAGAGGTGCAATTGACAATACTTTGTTTATTCTTCATGAACGAGGTAATCTGTTAATGGTACAAATTTATGTTGATGATATAATTTTTGGGTCTACTGATGAAAACATGTGCCAGAAATTTTCTAAAATCATGTCCACTGAATATGAAATGAGTTTGATGGGTGAATTAACATATTTTCTTGGACTCCAGATTAAACAAAACAAAGATGGAATTTTTATTAATCAGGAAAAATATGTTAGAGATCTTTTAAAGAAATTCGATATGAATTCTTCACCATCTAAACCAACTCCAATTTCTGCACCACTGACACTGGACTCTGATCCAGATGGCAAACCAGTGAACACCACTGTCTATAGAGGCATGGTTGGTTCACTGATGTATTTAACGGCCAGTAGACCAGATATTATGTTTTCAACATGTTTATGTGCCAGATATCAGTCTAATCCAAAGGAATCTCATATGCTCGCTGTAAAGCGCATACTGAAGTACCTTAAAGGTGTCCCCAGTCTAGGTCTTTGGTACCCCAAAGGCTCAGGCATGGATCTAATGGGTTATTCAGATTCAGATCATGCAGGTTGTAAGATAGATAGGAAATCCACAACTGGTGGATGTCATTTCCTAGGTGGCAAACTGGTCAGCTGGACCAGTAAGAAGCAAACTTCAGTTTCATTATCTACTGCCGAAGCTGAATACGTGTCTGCAGCCAGTTGTTGTGCTCAGATACTCTGGATGAAGAACCAGTTGCTTGATTATGGTATTAAATATTCAAAGACTCCAATCTTTTGTGATAATACCAGTGCCATTGCTATCTCAAACAATCCAGTCATGCATTCCAGAACCAAGCACATTGATCTAAGGTATCACTTCATTCGTGATAATATTGTGAAAGGAAACATTGAACTCCATTTTATTCCCACTGACAAACAACTCGCTGACATTTTTACCAAACCACTGGATGTCAAAACTTTTGAATATCTTGTTGGTGAGTTGGGAATGTTAAATCCTTAAATCTGATGATTGCTCAGATATTGAACGCCTTTGTGTACTATCTTTGCATTATTAGATTTCTGGTACAACATTCCAGGGAAGACTTGAAAAATATTTTCTAATAAAAATGTTAAGTTCAGGGGGAATTTATTTTCTCACTGGACAAATTCTCCAGAAAATATTACTGGTACTTTGTAAATATGTCCCTCTCACTGGTAACTAGATAGGTTGAAGTGCGTGTTTGAGTTGACTTTGTCTTCTTGTAAATGTGTCCCTCTCATTTGTCTATATTAGTTGACGTGCAAGTTTAAAGTTACCAGTCTTTCAAAATGGTTTTCACTGGTACTTTACTGGAGTGTCCCTCCAGTGTACCATCAGTTCATGTTCACTGGACTAATCCACCAGTGATACTGGAGTGTCTAGTCAACCTCCAGATGAACTGAATTGAGTCACAATAATTTTTTGAATACTTGATCGTTGTGTGTGCCACGTAAGCAAACCTTTTCAAAGATATTTTTATCTCACAATCCTACGTGGCATGTAAATTTTTTCAACGTAATGATGGTCTTTTTACCTTGGGAAAACCAAAAGTACAAGTTGTTACTGTTTTGTGGGCTGTAAACCTTCATACATTTATGTGTGATGTGATGTAATTAATGCGGAACTCAACATCCGATCAAAAATTGTATTTGATAAATTCAAACTAATCGTTTGAGTTCCACATTACCTCTCCTATATATACCCACTTTCACTTTCAATTTCATTTACTTCGAACATTTACTTCCCAAATCCTAAAATTCCTTCATTCAATTCGTAAATTCTTCATTCAATTTCATTCTTAAATTTCTCATATTAACTGCATATTCATTAAATTCTTCTTCATAAACCTTAAATACATTCAATTTCATCTTCTTCTATAAAATCAAATGGCTCCTAGACAATCAAATTCACCAAGAAATCTACTATCCGCTGAATATGCTCCGGCAGCTGATGTAGTTAGAGCACCTCATATCAACCTTGAAGCTAGGGCTTTAAGGATGAATATGAATAACTGGATGGCAAAGCTATCGCTATCCAGTGTCCATGATCCACAATCTATAATTGGGAGATTAAATGCCTTTTTTCTCTCATGTCCTCTCTATGGTGCTCTGACTTTAAATCCAGAAAAGATGTATCACGATTATCTTTGTGAATTCTGGTATACAGCCGAATACAATGAAGCAAATTCTTGTATTGACTATTCACTTGAGCAAGGGACCAGACCCTTGACTCTTTCTGTACATTCTCTAAGAATGGCTCTTCAGTTAAACTATCTGGAAGAGAATGAGCTGCCATTGCCACTCCCTTCTGGTATTAACTTCAGGGAGGTATGCAGACTGATGGGGCATACAGAGATTGTAGATGAGCATGGTCAGTTGTTGAGGAAAGGGACCATTTATATGAGTAGACTGACGGATTCGTGGAGATACTTCTTCACTCACATCGTCGAGTGTCTTGGAGGCAGTTCTGGAGGATTGGATCAAATCAATCAAACACACCTCCAGATTGCCTATTGTCTTTGGTTTGGGCTGAGGGTTGATTTCGCCCAGATATTCTTTGATGATCTGGTGGAACGTATAAAGGCAAAGGGGAGAAAGCCATTCGTGCCATATATTCGCTTTCTTTCTCTTATATTCAGGCATGCCCTTGGAGCCCAGTACGATTTTGAAACTACTCATTTTTCAATGAGTGAGTACATGAGGGACCTGGCAAACCTAAGGTCCAGAGATGGAGAGGTAGATATTCCTCCAGCAATGTTGACTCTTCAAAGAATTGAAGAGAATGTGGCACCAGTAAGGGTACAAGTTGTTGATGTACCTACTGGTAGCGAAGATATCCAGGTTGTAGAGATGGTACAACCTATAAGACAAGTGGCTCCAGAAAGTTCAAGTCAAGCAGTTGTTGAGCTTTCCAGACGACCAAGATCACATAGGCGTCTGATGAGAGGTGGAGTCCAGGTAAACCCATTAACCCATCCTGGTGATACAATTAATATTGATGGGTCTCCCATCTTTGAAGAAGAAAATATTGATCCTTCTGTACAATCTGAACAGAGAGTGGACACTGAAGTCCAGGCTGTTGTACACGAAGATGTGGCCCAAGTTGTTGAAGAGGTTGTTGTTCAGGCTGAAGAACAAGCATCTGGTGCACAAGAAGCCCAGATTGATTTAAATGTGGAGGTTGAACAGGTTGATATAGTTGGTGCATCATTTTGGGATGAGGCTGACTCTCCTATCTCTGGAGGTCAGAATTTGGATGTTAATATGGATTTCTTGGGTGAAGATGTACAGATTGAAAGTTCACCAGAAATGCCACCTCCTCCACCAGAAACCGAAATACCTCAACCAGAAATACCACTTCCTACACCAGAAATCCCACCACCAGAACCTTCAATGCCACCACCACCACCACCATCAATTCCTCAATCCACTTCATACTTCACACCAATCATTCAACCAACACAAACTCAATCACCAGTACACCCAACCGAACCAAGTGTGCCAGTCTCAAATGTTGAAACTGAAGAGGACTGGGCACAAGTACCTTTGATGACCAGAGTAACTTCTCATCTGGAACAACCCAGTGGTCTCTCCACATCTTCTTCCACCGAGGTCCAAGGCCTTCTTAGTAGGGTGGCGGACCTGGAGAGATCACTCCAGTCATCTTCCCAGGTTATTTCTGACTTCAAATCAATGTTGTCAAATAATTTAGCGTCAGAAATGAACCTCTTCGCTGGGAATGAAAAGATGGTGTTTGATAAACTGGATGAACTGGTACTGGCCACGAATGCTAATTCTCAAAATATAAGAGTGGCAGTACAAGGGTTGGAAGGAAAGATTGTGAACTCTGTTGAGACTGCAGTGGAGAATAAGGTTGTACAACCACTGGCAGGTCTTAAAGATGAGGTTGAGAAGATTGTAACAAGAGTTGGTGCTCTGGAGAGCAGGCCAACATTTGACCAGACTGATCTGGTCAATACCCTCAGTGATGAAGTTGTTCGAAAGGTCAGGGGTGATTTACTGAAAGAGATATCTGATGAAGTATCTGGATCAATCCTTAGATCCTTTCAGGATGTGATGTTGCCAGAAGTTGTAAGGAAGATTGAGGTTGAGCTGCCCAAGGACTTGCCAGAAGCAATTGAAAATCTTAAAGGGGAAGTCCAGGCACTCAAAACTGGTATGACTGCTTCATTGCCAGAACAAGGAAGAACTTTTGGTTCGTTTGATAGACATATGATGGAAGAGTTGTGGAATGATCTGAAGTCAAGGACTAGAGATCATTCCAAGGGGGAAAAATTGTCAGTTCCATCTACTGGTGACCAAGAAGGGCTTATAAGGAAAAAGAAAGAAGTTGCAAGGGCAGTTGCAATTGAAAGTGTAGTTCAAAGAAGGCAAGTGACTGGTACTGATGCCAGTGCACGAATGGTTGAAAGAACACAAGAAGCTACTGGTACTGAAGCCAGTGAGCCCCAGTTCGAAAGCTTCCCAGACATTCCCACCACACTGAAGGCGGTTAAAGGGAAAGAAAAGGTAGTGTCTGGTGAAGAAGAAGAACAAATTGAAGATGTTGACAACGAAACTTCAAGGAAGTTGCAACAACAGTGCATCATGATCGAAATTTTCAAGAACAATCAAAGAGATGAACTGCTGGCCCATCATAGGGATATGGCACAAATGGGTACTCTGGACTCCTATAACGCTGGTAGGTTAGGCGTAAACATTGAAGTCTTCAAAAGGATGAAGGAGGATCCCAGAGTTCAACAATGTCTTGATGCACTGGACGATGTTCATATACGCTCTTTCTATGCTGAAGAAGAGCAGGTATATGACTCGTTGATTTATGGTGTAACCATTCCAGAGTTGATCAGACAGCGAAAGGAGGAGCTGGTAAGCCTCCAGAAGAAGATTAGAAAGAATGCTGGTGCTCTGGAACTGGAATACAGAAAGAGAATTACTGGTCTGCCCAAGCTAACTGCAAAGCAACTGAAAGCAATAAGAGATGGTGATCTGAGCACCTTTATTCCTCTGGATACCACTCATAGAATTAATAGACAAGAATACCAGTCCACTGAAGGACAGCAGAGTGGTGTATCCAGGGAAACTGAAGAAATGATCCAGTTGGCTAAGCAAAGGGCGAAATATGACGAAATGATGATGTTCAGGGCCAATGCAAGAAAGATAGTGAATGCTGAAATCATGCTGGCTGAAAATCATCAAGGTATGACCAGGTTTAATGTGAAGTTGACCAGGGAGGGTAACTTCACTGATGAAAGGAAGGACACTTCAGTCCAAGCTTTTGGATGGAGTGAACTAAAGGAGATTGGATTAACTTTCAAAGGTAAGACTGATCTCTCTCCAGATGTGAAAGCTTTTATGAAGAGGATTGAGAAAATCTGGAAGAGAATTCAAGAAATGGAAGCTGTGTTGGGTCTGAGACCACCAGTGTCTGTTCCATCATCATCTCCATCTCCTAAGAGGAAGGCTACTGAAGATGCTCCAGAAAGGACGTCAAGAAGAAGGGCCTGAACTCTTAAAATCATTGTACTTATTGTAATTATTGTTTATGAAAGTTGTAACTATTTTTCAGTTGATGAATGTAATAAATAGTTGCAATTTTTTATTTTTATAAGTAAATGACCAGATTTAGTCTAAGTTAGAACTTAAAAGATGAAACTGAAAAACACTCATGATCTATAAAGTGTTTACCAGTAACTTAGATTTTTTAGACTTAAATCGACCAAGTGTTTTCCAGACATACAAATTTGTATATCTATAAGTCTGAAAACACTTGCATTATTTCTAAACAAATAGGGGGAATTTGTTAGGTCCAGATTTAGTCCAGACTTATTGGACTGGCTCCAGACTGGACTACTGGAACCTTATTTAGGTTTGTTAAGAAAACTTGTTTTGCTGGTCTCGCTCCAGACCCGACTACTGGAGCCTCACTGAAGATCTGACCAGAAAACGTTTCTCTACTGGACCTACTCCAGACTTGGAATCTGGAGTCCCTCTGAAGATTTGTTCAGAAATAATTGAAGACTAGTGAGCATTTACTTGTATAGGTAATCTGGAGCATTCTCCAGATTAGCTTACTGAAGACTTCACCCCAGTCCAGATCTACTCTACTGAAGACATTCTAACTGAAGTCAAAGACTGAAGTCTGAAGGAAGAAGACTTAACAAATGGCGGAGTCCACTGGAGTCTTACCAGATCTGCACACTGGAGGATTGTTGGTGTTCTAGATCCTGCAAGTCTGAACACTAACATCGAGGATTGACTTTAAGCCTTTACACACTTTCCAAAGAACAACCCACTTGTTCTTTACTAAAGTACACGTGTGTTAAGGTGGTTGGATATAAGGATACACTTGCACTTGATGTGACTTTATCCTTATTCTTTATCCAAAGCATTTAATGATCTGGTCGGATCATTAAATGCATCCAACCATATTTGTACGGCACAAAATTCACTGGTGAATTTTGTTGCCTATAAATACAAAGTCATTTCCTTGACAAAAATACTTTTAAGCATTCCTTTTGCATTTAAGTGAATTTGTCCAAATACTCTCGATCTTAAAACAGGGATACTTCACAACTTTAAGTATCTCGATCCTAAAGAGTTATTTGACAAATATAGATCATATTGTAACTCATAGGTTGTTAGGATACACACTTAATTGTGTTATCTTGATTCCGCAACAACCTTGTATTTTATTTAAACATCAATAAATGAAATACCCATGAAACATACATAATGGTCCACTTTATTTGTTTATTGCTTTAAGTCTTGTATTACTTTGTTTATATATTCTTGCCTATTTATTTACTAGTAATACTAGTCCATATCTAGTGATTATTAGACTTGTTGTATTTACACTTTCTTGGGTTAACCATCTCGAAGTAATTAAGGGACTCACAATTCTCATAATGCTCCTCATGGAATCAATGGCACTACAATTGGTGTCAATGAAACGATGACGACCTTAGATGAAAATGGTGTTCCACCTATCACTGATGAGCATTTTGCTAATACTAGTCCGAAAGGTAATCAAATTCCTACTTCTTTTGCCAATCTCTTTAAAGAGGCGGCAAACATCCGAAGGACTGGTAAGCTTAGATTCATCCCTCCTGTGTTCACTGAGATAGGCACTAGACATGCTGTTATCCCAGATGATCTTATTGTGAAACAAAGTGAGCAATGGTTATTGACTTTGGTTGGTTGTTTTGTGGGAAAGAGACCTGCTTTTCCATTTGTTCGTTTTCATGCATTTCGAATGTGGAAAAAGTATGGTTTGGTTGATGTAGTTTTGAACAACCAAGGTAGATTTTACTTTAAGTTTGATAATGTTGAGGGTTTGGATTTTGTTATTAATAATCGCCCTTGGTTATTTAATGATGTGCCTGTTTTGTTGAAGAAATGGGAGGTTGGCATTGAGTCTGATAAGATTAGGCCTAAATCAGTCCATATGTGGGTGAATATTTATGATTTAGAATCTACCATGTGGGGGTATGATATTTTGAGTCACATCACTAGTGTTATTGGTGTACCCGTTGCTTTGGATAGATTTACTGAGGAGATGATTGAAAAGAAGTCGGGTAGGGCTATGTTTGCTAGGGTGTTGATTAAAGTTAGTGCTGATCATGATATTCCTGCTTTTGTTGAGGCACTTGTGTTGGGCAAAATGCAGAAATTTAGGCTTCAGTACTTCTGGAAGCCGGATAGATGTTCTCATTGTGATGTCTTTGGGCATAAGTTTCTTGATTATGTTGATAGGCCTAAGTCTTCTGAGGAGATGGAAGTTGGGGCAACCAATATTGTTCCAGCTAATGAGGCAGGTCCTTCAGGTACTAAAACACAAGATATTCAGGGTTCACAGGATAAACAGGGCTTTCAGCAGCCTAAAAAGAGCCGTAGAAGGGCCAAGGTGTATCGGGCTTTCAGATTTAAGCAAGATATGTTATGAAGTTACGTTTAAGTGGTAAGTCTATGTTGATGTGGTATAAGACATGGATTAAGATGTGAGTATACGATGATATGATGTATATGTTGATATGAAACCAATGTGAATCCGTGGAGAGATATGAGTATTGATGTTAAGGAGTGTTTGTAGTTGGTCTGGTTGAGATCCTTGGCCAAAAGGTAAAAGAAGCTTTATAGGAAGTTAATTGAGCTTGTGCAAGTGGGATCGAATCATGTTTACGGTGAAAGTAGATTCGGAAATTATCCTCACCTATTTTACGCTGAAGTGATTCCGAGGACGGAATCCTCTTAAGGGGGAGGTATTTGTAACATCCCAAACTTTTCGTATTTGACTATTTGACCTTCCGTTAGTTAACGTTAGGTTCGTTAAGTTTGGATGCCTTATATGTGATTAAATGCTTATGTGTTTTATGAGAAACGATTAAAATGATGTGTAATATGAAGGTTAATGTCCATGTAGTGACATTTAATGAAGGATTAAGAAGCTTAGGGGCTAGTTTTGACATGTGTGCAAAGTCAAACAGTCAACGGTCAACAGTCAACGGTCAACAGTCAAAGTCAATAGTCAAACAATAGTCAACGGTCAAAGTCAAAGTCAACGGTCAACAGTCAACGGTCAAAGTCAATAGTCAACGGTCAACGGTCAAAGTCAAGTCAACGGTCAACGGTCAAAGTCAATAGTCAACGGTCAACAGTCAAAGTCAAAAAGTCAAACGTATTCAAAGCTTTCCATAGTTATCTTACAAATTCATGTATAAATACCATCTCAAATGTAATGGAAAAGGATTTTTGAGCCCTAACCACCACTCATTGCCATAATCATTTCCTTGTTCGATTTCATCATCAAGTGTGTTTTGATCAAGTTTTGCACCCCCTTTTATTTGTCAAGCACGGTAAACACATTTGTGATTGCTGAGTACTCCTTTGAGGTAAGATACACTACTTTGACACGCTGAGGGTTCAACAAAAGTATGATTTCATATAATAACTTCCCAATTGATATCTTGATTGCTTATGGGTATTCGGGGTTACACGGGAGGTGATATGGGGCTATGTAAGTGACCAATGAGGCCTGAATTACAGTCCCCATGATATGAATTGAAATGATTTGATATGTAATGATATGTGATGCTTTGAGATGTTATGAAATGTTATGCAATGATATGAGATGTAATGAAATGCTATGTAATGTCTTGAGATGAATTGAAATGTGATATATGTTGATGATATGTGAAATGTGCATGACTACATGGCTTGTTCATCTAGTTCACTAGACTTATTAAGTTGCCATGACACGTGCACGTTTAAGGGCCCAAACGTTAAAGATGAATATGTGATGAATGTTTAGGTAATGTGGACACCTAAACTATATGTGATGAAATCGAGCTCGTATATAAGATGAAGTGTTAAGCTTAACCCGTATTCACCTTAGCCGGGTGGGTGCGTAGATGTTGTTGCTTGGGTGGCTCCTTGCAACGTAATTACGTGGTTTGAGTATCTCCGGGTGGAGTGATTACCCACCAATGTTTTGTGCATACGGACTACTCCTGGATTGGCTTGCCATTCCTTAACGACACTTGATGGACCGCCTTATGGCTCATCCATCTAGTCGGGTGTGAGGTTCCCGTTAGGTCTTATGACCGCCTACACACAAACCTACACCTATATGATATGCGTGACGTAAGTCACACCTTATATGATGATACGTGATGATATGAAATGATGAAATGATGGATAGGCACATTTAGGATGATTAATCCTAATATGATATGATGTTGATGATACGATGTGATGTTGGTGATATGATATATGTGCCTTTAATATGAAAAGCTGCTTTACCAAGTTTTAATGGGACAAATGATTTATTACCTTAGTGTTATCTTACTTAGCTAATTCGTTAGCTAACACTTGTTTCTTGAAATATGTTGTCCCCTCAGGTTTAGCAAGCTAGATGAAGTTAATGGAGAATAAAGAGCGAGATGGGTAGATTGTATGAAGATGCTTTAGTCACCCATAGACGCTGCTCATTTTAGACATTTGTCTCTTTATGACATTTATGTTTTGTTATGACTTGTATACACGGTTGTTTTGTGTTGGGCAACCGTAGGATTTCCATTTATTCTATTTCTATGATATGATAAGTAACACCACCTTTTTATGAACAAATCAAACTAAATTTTATGGTTTGAACTTTTGAAATGTTTTCCGCATTCTTTAACACCGTTAGGTGAAAAGTTTTTGAAAATCCATATTTTTAAACGACGGGTGTTACAAATGCTCTGAAATGATTCTGTTTTGGGGCAGTCTTTTTGGGAGTGGTGGCTATTAAATATGAGGGCAGTCATGAATTAATGACAAGCCATATATATCATCTTGTTATTTTTAATGATCAGGAAAATGACCCAAAGCATTGGACTTCTATCATATACATTTTTGACTCGAGAGGGCTATGACAGAATAGTAGTTCCAATGGTAAGACTTTCAGTTCCCGAGATCTTCTTATGCTGGCCTTGTTTGTTAGAAATTCCCGGCATCATTTTTCATTTCATCTAGGAGTTCTACCATGTGCAGGTTGAGATTAAATTTGGACGCAATACCTAACCATTATTTTGCTAATAAAATAATGCATGTTGCTAATAAAGGAATGGGTACAAACATCCATCTTACACAACTAATAGATGTTTTTTTTTTGAAAGGCATCAACTAATAGATGTTGGGGAACCAAAAAAGAACCGACAAACTTCAAATAGTTCATGGATCTTTATGGGTTATATGTATTTGCATGGTTATAATGGATGAACTTATTCAGAAGTTAAATCTAGAATCTTAAAATTACCAAAAAGAAAGAGCATAAAGGAAGACAAAAAAAAAAGAGTGGAGAAGAGTTGTCCGAGATAGTGGAGGGAATTGAAAATTTTATCTTTGTAATTGTGTGTGTAGTGGGTAGCTAGACAAGATTTATGTCTTTCAATATAAAACTTAGCAAAGACAAAATAAATAGGGACAAGAAATAAAATCCAAAGGTAGCAGGTAATTTTGGTATTTATAATGACGTCTATAATTGATTTAATATGATTTGGATTGATGGTAATAATAGACAGCAAAGTTTTTTTTTTGAACATTCATCATTATTATTGATTTCAAAAGAGCTAGCAAGATGCTAGGACAATTACAAAGTTGAGATGAAATCAATACAAGTACATGGAAATAAGTTTACACAGGAAAGTTGCTCCAATTCATCCAGGTAATTTGGGACTTCTTTGATCTATTCGAGAGCCACAAGAAGCTTAAGGTTTTAAGCTCTTTGACTGCAAAACTGATCGACGGGGCTTTGTTGTTGAAGATAGAGTCGAAAGGCTATTACTTTTTGGTTTATTGCATAATTCTTTTACATCTTAGAGGAAAGTCAATAAGCAACGGAGATAGAACAAAAGTTAGGATGGTCCATTGCGTTGAAGATCAAGTACATGCCAAGAGTTGTTATCGATGATATCCTTATTTATTTTAGAGTTAATTGCAATTTTGGTCCCTGTGGTTTTTAGTTTTAGCAGTCTGCTGTGGTGTAATGATACTGTACACAATTTTGGTCTTCTTATGCAGGTTTGACTTCTGAAAGTCAAAGGCAGAGTTGACTTGGTGTTTTATGTGCAGGTTTGACTTCTAGCAAATGAAGGAAATGGAAAAAAATTGAGTGTTTTTCAAAAGGTTCTAGTCACGGCATCATCTATCATGTCATATGATATTACACAGTAGTAATTTAACGTTACGACATCTCGCGCACTATAAACCAGAGCCGCTGCAACGCGCGGGTACTAGACTAGTATATATATAATAATATATATATATATTACTATTTCTAGAGATCTTACCATTCTTCTATCATAGTCATATCTAACAATTTGTTCTTTTATATATTGTTTTACATGTACTAGCAGTTAAAGTTCTAAAATCCTTGGAGTTATACCTTGACACTATTCAAGGTGATAACCAGATATTTCGTCGGTTTGATTTTGATACCATCAGTGTTGCAACCGATACCTTCTCTAAAGCTAATATGGTTTTACTTAATCGATATAATACCATGTACAAGGTATTCATGATCATGTGTTTTATAGGTTTCCAGTTGTATATTAGAAATCTTACTTGATTCCCCTTTCAGGGAAGGCTACAAGATGGACAGGCTATAGCAATTGCCGAAACTTCTCCCAGTACTCCATCATATATCAAGTACTATATGCATGAAGTATCGATACTTATTAACTTTGAACATGAGAATTTGGTCAAATTGCTTGGATACTGCATTGAAGGAACAAAAATGTTCCTCGTGTATGAGTTTTCACCGCATGTAAGCCTGGATCGCTTGATATTTGGTATGAATTAATGATTAATTAGTTTGAACTTTGAAAGCATATGCAACTACTCTTGGGAACTTTGACAGATTTTGAGAGGAAACAATCAATGTTGTTAATATATCTTCTTTAATCTAAACCTTTTATAAACTGGATGTGGCTATGCAGATCCCTTGTGTACTCTTTTGGACTGGAATAAACGGTACAAAATAATTCTAGGTGTTGCTCGGGTACTTGTTTACCTTCATAAGCATGCTCCCGTTCCTATCATACATGGTGATATAAAACCTGAAAACATTCTCTTAAATGAAAGTATGGCACCCAAACTTTCCGGTTTTGGGTTGGCAAGTCCAATCAACAAGACTGACTGTATGCTTGATATTGTTGTTCACGGGACCTTGTAAGCATAAGAATATATTTCATTCCATATAATATATATATATATAGGACAGTTATTGTAAGAACTAATGAAAGGTCGAGAACTGTGAGAACTAATCTAATCCATTAGATCATGTAAATCAATGGTTAATAATACTTAATGGCATACCCTAATTTTTTTTTCGTGTTCTTTTTTTTATTTATTGTGGAATAATTGTGTTTGTGGTGTATGTGTGTTCGATTAATATTAGGTTCTTTGAACAGTCTGAAGGAGTGACAGAGTAAGGATGGCGACATCGTTTAGCAAATACACCAATAAGAAGGAAACGACTCTTGATTTAACCGGTGATTCCGATGAAGGTACATCTAGTATTTGTAAAAAGTTTTTTGATTTTTTTTTGTTAATTAGGTCACATGTTTTTGGACAGTGTTAACATATGTTTATGGTTAATTGTTTGTTGGGAGAGACACAGACCCTTTTTTAATTTTGTTGTTCATAATAAAATGGGTACACGTGTGTGGTAAGATGCAATGTGTTTTGTAATGTGGTTCATGTTTGATGTAGAAGTTGTTAGGCTTCGTATGATAAGGAATAAAAGGTCGACGTATAATGTTGTTGTTTAATGACTTTGTATGTAAGGTTGGGCACATGTGTGTGGATGTAACCAATAAGTTAATGTAATCAGATACACGTGTTTTTGTGGATTAAGAAACTACTACGATATAGACAAAATTCGTGTGTAAAAATGCAACGTTTATAACTCATTTAGGTTTAGAAGGCTAGTAAAGGAGATAACTGTAATTACCATTTTAACGAATTTAATCAACTGCAGCTCAATCTTTTACGTAGTAAAAACACGTGTGTCACGACTATGGTTGTTTATATATAAGCGATGCAAGATAAAAGGGTCAAAATCGAAGGAGCAGGAAGGAGGCACGCCACAAAGAATGCGGACACATGTAGGTCACCGTACTGGGATCGGGTGGTTGATGTTGAGAAACGAATGACGGCAGATGAAACTAAGGTGTTGCGTCATTTGGAAGCATATGTGGGGAAAGATAGGTAAACTTTTTAATAACCTTTTCTTTATGGCTATATGATAGTAATTGGGTATACTATAACTAATGTGTCTTAGAATACATATGTTTACAGTACATATGTGTCCATGATTTTAAAAAATCATTTGGCTTCCTGAACACATGTTTTTTTTACTTCCTGAACATATGTGTCTCACAGTCCATATGTGTCAATGATTTGAAAAAAATCTAAAAATGGTGAATCATATCATGATTTGGGTGGTTTGAAAGTCTACAGTGATGTTCTGTTTCAAACACGGCGTGAGGACACAACACTACGTTATCATATTAAAAGTTTGCTACTAAACTTTATGATTGTCGAGCATGTGTTGACTAGTAAGGCTGCACTATTGAACATTGAAGAAGACAAAAGAAGTTGAGACTCGCCGTACAGACTATTCTGCTACCCGACCACCTTGGTACGTACAATGAACTTATAAACTTCATATATTGTTATTTGTATGTTCAAACATATGTATACAATTATTAAACAATATGGTATAATTAAGAGAAGGATGTGATTCATGAAAAGAAGATGGACGATGGGCAACGTTTTTACAAGTCTTCACCTCAAAAGTTCGTGACGTGGTGAAGGGCGACAAGGTTCAGATGAAATTTAATGAATTTGATATGGTATGGAACATTATAAACAATAATCATATGTGTGAAAGTTGTACATGAACTAAACGTTTTGATTGTTTATAACGTATGTGAGTTGGTTAAATGCAAGTGTTTTTCCCACTGTTAGCAGGATATCGTTACTATATGATAGTTTATGATTTTAGGCATGGAGAAATAGATGTTATAGATAATCATAAGGAAATCAAGAAAAATGAGAAAATAATATGCAGCACACATAAGGCTACTAGTAATGAACTAAAACTTTTTGGAATGTTTAGTTGAAAAAGTGTTTTGAGTCTAATACGTAATTCAATCTGTTATATATACTGATGAAAAATTGCGAATTTAAAATTGTAGAGCAAGGTGTTTGTGGAGTATTTGAAGAGCGTAGGAAATGCCAAATGGGAACGAGTTGTGAATGCAGTTCCGAGTATCCTTGAAATGAATTGGCAAACAACAAAAAATGAAGTCGACTGTGGGGTTTTCGTGATGAGGCACATGGAGACATACATGGGGAGGTCGGTGCAAAGTGGGATTGTGGACTGGATGTAGAAGGGAAAAGTCAGAAAATAAAGTTGGCCAAATTGCGAAAGAAGTATGCACTTAAACTGTTATTATCAGAACACAATGTCTGCCGGGAAATGATTTTGCAAGCTGTCAAAGACAAGAAGTGAACTTTGCTAAGTTATCTATGGTATTAGTATATTTAAACATAAGTTTTATTAAGTGTTTTTGTTTAAAGACTATGTTATCATGTATCCGTCTGGATGTTGATGGTTTTTAAGACTATAATATCGTCTATGTGATTGGGTTTTTAAGCTATACTATCGATTATGTTATTGTGGGACTTTTTTTTGACTTCCTGAAGGCATCTAGTATATCCATGTACTGGACACATGTTTTTTCTGGCTTCCTGAACATATGTGTTGATTCTCATTAAACACATTATATTATTATTATTAATTCTTCACAAGTAGTACATACCGAATATGGCAATTATATAGGTGATATACTGAACACATAAGTATAACTGGAAGAGAGATTCAAGGGGGTCAAGGGGGTGAACGATGCAGGGGGAGAAATAATGGGAGCTGATGCTTTTAATTTTTTCTTTTATAATTACCAACACATTTATCAAATTACCATTCTATCCCTATGACTTTTAATTAAAAGTTGGTTCTCACGGTTCTCGACCTTTTCTTGGTTCTCATTTTATCTTTTTATATATATATATATATATATTATTATATAATAATATATATAATATATATACAAATGTAGGTTTTAGGTAAAATAAAACAAGTATTAAAGTAAAACAAATAAAATAATAGTTTTCTTCACTGAAAATCATCGTGCATCATGAAAATCATCGTGAATCAATATATATACTTGTGTTTCGTGAATCTTCGTGCATCAATTTTACCATGATCTAAGGGTCAAGATCTTGTCTTATTTGTTTTACTTTAATACTTGTTTTACAATAACCAACCCCTATATATATATTATATATATATATATATAAATAAGGAACAAGCAATCAAAAAAGTACAAGGGGATCAATCTCCACCGTCCGATCAAGGCTCAGACAAGCATCTTCCTCCTCTTCTTCCTCCTTCTCCGGCGAGACAACAGCCGCCACCACCTTCTTCTCCGGCGACCGTCACCACCTCCTTCTTCCTTCTTCTCCGGCGAGACAACCACCGCCACCACCTCCGGCGACATCTCCGGCAATCATCAGTTTCGTTTTCGGGTGGATACAGTACGGGCGTTGCCCTCATCCGTTCTAAAGTGGTTGTCACCGGACGCATATGGGAATCGTATGGATTTGATGGGCGGCGATCCAAGAGATGGTGGCGGTTTGATACGGTACGGGCTCCACCCTTGCTGCCGGCGCCGGCGCCGTGGGTGGTCGGAGATGATGGTGGTGGCGGTGGTTGTCTCGCCGGAGAAGAAGGAAGAAGGAGGAGGTGGTGACGGTGGTTGTCTCGCCGGAGAAGGAAGGAGGTGGTGGCGGTGGTTGTCTCGCCGGAGAAGAAGGTGGTGGCGCGGCATTGTCTCGCCGGAGAAGAAGGAAGAAGGGGAAGATGCTTGATCTGAGCCAATTGATCGGACGGTTGGGATGGATCCCCTGGTACTTTTTTTTCACCCCATCCCCTATTATCATTCCATATAATATATATATAAGGAAGATGATTTGTACACCACAAAACTATAGTATACACAAGGTGCAACATATTAAAGTACTTATTGTGGTGTATGAAATAGTTTTTGTTATGTACGAATTAAAATTGTCATTTTTCCTTTTCTGTTCATTGTTGAGACTGCTTTTTGAAATATATTACGTGTGTTTCTTAAATGTGGTCGTGGTTTTCGTTATAAGATTTAGACCGGATGTCGATTGTTGCATAAGGCGGATAGGTATTTTGAAGCAATTTATCCCCTTCTGATTGGGAATCTCTTTAGTGATTGTTTTCAGTTTCTGAATTAAAGCGAAATTGCAGTACTCCATTTTAACAGCTTTCATGTACATTCATATTGGCATTCTGGTCTTCTTTTCGGAACACTAATAATGCACACACGACAGGGGATGCATTGCACCAGAGTATCGAAGGACTTCACATTTGTCAACAAAGGACGATGTCTTTAGTTGTGGTGTGTCACTTTTGGAAACTATAAGTGGTCGTAGCACTCTCAATCAACTTTCCAAGACCAAGCATCTTTACGAATATGTAAGTATATATGATTACGGAGCATCAATTTTTTGCCATAATATACACTTATATAACTTTTATTCGATCAGAATATAATATAAATGGATTCCTACGGTTTCAAATTAAACCAGTTTTAGGAGAAATGTAAAAGAGATCACAGGGTCATGAAATATATTGGAGAATTGAATGGAATGAATAGCTTATTAAATTTGAAAAATAAAAGTAAAAAGAAACAAAAAATGGTGGGAGTATAGTTATAGTCGTGCTGAATTGTTGTAGGTGTGGAGAAATTGGCTGGAAGGAACACCTACAAATGTAGTTGATCCTAGAATTAACATGGATTCAAGTTTGATGTCCACGTTCATCGAGATTGGGTTGTTGTGTGTTCAAGCAAATGCAGTGGATAGGCCAACAATGGAGGAAGTTGTGGGCATGTTGCTTAGCAACTCATCTCTCACTCTCCCTGTGGCACAAATGCGAGCAAGGATGATAAGAAAGCGCTCAAAATGTACTAATGCCCAAGTTGACGACTACGATACTGGTGAAGTTGAAGAATCCTTATCGGATTTATACCCTAGATAGATAGTGCATTGAGTTATGCAAATTACAGTAACTATGTTTCTTAAAATACCATAATATTGGCAACTGATAATGGATCAAATTTTGTATAGACTCGTGTTCAACGAAAGTCATATCATGTGTAGGTCAATTGGTACTCTAATGAATCTGAAATTTATACAAGAATGTTCATCTAAATTGAAATAAAGCTTTATAACTTGCAGATAGGATGTATGTTTCCAATAGATTACAAGAAAAAGAGGTAAACGGGGAAAAAATAAGTATAAGGGGTTATCTATACTCCCTTATAAAACAAACTCAACCCCCTCCCTTAAATTTAAGAACCTGATATGTCTAATTTACCCTCCATCTTAATACATCCTTATTTCTATTTTATAGACTGTGACTAAAATGCCCTTAAAAAAATTCAACCTCTATCTCTCCCTCACGTAGAAACAAATAGAAAAAAACCTTAATTCACAATTCGTCCCTTCCTCCCCCCTTTCACATCCCATCGCAAAAATTCATCACATCGCCGACAATGAAATTAATTTTACGTTAATAACCACACCGTCACCGCCTCACCGCCGCTGCATTGCGCGGGCACCAATCTAGTATTATTATAAGGCTAAACAACGTTTAAGTCTATTTTTAGTAGTTATTCAAATAATGCTAGAAGTAGTATTTTTATCTTTCATAGAGTATGTTTTTGTATTTAAAAAGGGATGAGAGCACATTCAATATTTAGCAGATGACAAGGAATATGAAACGACAACATTGAGATATTAAGTATATATACTAAAAGGCGTGCATCGGTTTCCGTGCACGTCTTCTTTTTAACGTTTTTAACGAAAATAGTCCCTATAGTTTAATACTCTTGCAATAATGGTCCTCTTACGCTAACGGTCGTTAAATCTGTTTGGGTGTTTAAGAGTTACAAAAACTGCTGCAAATCAGTCCTTTTCTCTAACAGGAAGTTAGTCCTTTTCTCTAATGGGTTTAACGATCGTTAAATGCTATTTGAGTTTCTAAATTGACATTGACTTATGTTACACTTTTGTAACTATATCAAACATTACTTATAACTTAAATAAAGTCTACAATATGTCTGACCAGCAGCGAAGTGTTGTGTGAATTGAATTTCGTGCCAAATTTTTTTTTATTAATTTTAATATTTTTTTGCTTTTGTTTTTTTATTCGTTTTATTTTTTCTTATCTTTATTTTTTCTGGTTATGTACTCATTTTTTTTAATTTTTTTTTTAATAACACGCATTTTCTATCGATTAACTTACAAGTATTGAGTTTATATATTATTACGTATATGTAGTCCATGTTATTTACCTTTTTCATGTACATATTTTCAAAGAATATATAAACTCGAATATATTGTTTTGAGGTTTTAAATATTACGTACTATGTTGTAATTTTTTGGGTTTTCTAACTGATTTCTTCCACTTTTATGTTGTATGACAGGTACAAATTAATGACAAATCACTAGCATTTTTGTAATCCTCATGATTTTTAAATGATGTATAAATTGATCACGAAAACACGTTATAAATTTTACATATTATCACACACAATAAACGTCTGAAAAATCATTAATTTTATATGTTACCATATACATAAACGTAATGTCTCCCGGGGCAACGCCCGGGTGACATATCTCGTTTTATATTAAATAAGTTATTATTGTGTTAAAATAATAAAATGATGTAACATCGTGAGTGTTCGTTATTAATAAGTTTTCACCATGTTTCAAAAGTGGAGAACTCGTTTTCTCGAAGGGAAGGGAGGGAGGAACGAGTGGTAAAAAAGAGGGGACAGGAGAAAAGGAAGGACAGGACGAGGGGCGCCGGAGAACAAGGGGACAAGAGAATGGGGGAAGGGAAGGCGAGTGGCGGAAAGAGAGAAAGGGACGAAGTAGTGGCGAAACGGGAATGTTGCTTTTTTTTCCTTTTTTCCGTTATAAAGATGAGAGTTTAATTTCTTCACAAAAGTTAAAGAAATAGGTTTATATTAGAAACTTATTATTCGTGTCATGATTTCACACCTTTAACTAAACAATAGAAAAGGTTTCATTTTCATTTCTTTCATCACATTTTCACACCTTGCCAAATGCAGAAATGAAATAATTGGAAATAAAACTGAATGGGAAATTGATTTGAGAAATAATTTCTTGTGTGTGATTTGAAAATAAAAAAAATGTTAAGACATTATTTTTTGTTACCAAGAGGTACGACATGTGATGCGGGTCCAAGTGTTGAAGAGAAGGCTTGATTTTAGAGGCCCAAGATAGAGCTTCTAAAGGTGTTCACTAAATGGCATAACTTGAGCTCCGGGCTCCTTTTTCGACGGGCGACCAGTCAAAACGACCGTTGGAACGAGGATCATCAAGCTGCAAACTGCCAAATAAAATAAAAACTCCCGTTTTTTCCCCACCGTTCAAAACGCTTTTCTATGAGTTATGGACCTTTTATGTTTGTATTTGGATTTTCTTTTTGTTATAACTTTCGGCCCAATTGTTTGTTTAGGCCCGTTCGAATTTTGCTGCATTATTTATGTTCCTGTAAACCTAAACATGATCATTTATCATTTTATGAAAATCATTTCTTTCTATCATTGTGTGTGATAGTCTGAACTTACCTTAATTTTCAATATTCTTGAATCAACGAATATTAGAAGAATTGTTCATGTATTCAGAGGCGGAGCCAGGATTTTAAGTTGGATGGGGCTTCGCATATATATATATATATATATATATAATATATATATATATCTATATATATATTATATATTTTTTTTTCCTAACATTATGATAAAGTCATGTTGCGATTGTGATTCAAGAACACACCCGTTATGATTCAAGAACACACCAATGAACATATACACAGGATAAAGAACTAGAACTATTTTTTTCCTAATACAGTAAAACCTCTATAAATTAATAATGTCGGGACCGAGCTATTTTATCAATTTAACGAGATATTATTATATTGATAAATTAAGATTTCATTAATTTAAAGAGGTTTTACGATGTAAGTTGTGGAGAAGACATTCCTGAGCTTGAGAACTTGATTATGAGTATGCTTTATCAACAAAAAATGATGTGAATCACATGCTTATTAATTCCTGATGTAAATAATGAAGGTTATGAGGTTCAAGACATTAAAAAAACTATGACGAAATCATTCAAAATCTGGTTGATGACGAAGTTGAGGATGATCTAATAACTTTAAAAAGAAGCATTGTAAATGGCAACAACTCTTCACAACTTTTTGTTGCAATACGAAAAAACAATGCCGCAACTCTTGAGTACAATGAGAAGATTTAAAGATAAACTCAATATAGATTTGAAGTTCAACAAAAAAACAAGTGGCTTTTTACTAAGCAACCTTAAAATTTGGAAGCTCTTAATAATTATTAATTTATAGTTTCGTTGGGACCAATATAAATACACTGAGATTTCAAAAAAATTATTATCTTATTATTTTATTGATTGAGGTCCAATTTTGTACTGGTCCCAAGTTGGGACCGGACAAATTATTAGTTTTATCGAGGTTATTAATTTATCGAGTATCAATTTATAGAGGTTTGACTGTACATATTTACATACATACTATTTAGACTATAAGAACTAAAAATAAAAACGAGTATCATTTACGGGAATGTAAAAAAAATTTGGGGGTTTGCTTGACAACAAAAAGTGAACACGCATATTGAAACAAGTTATGCGGCTCTCTTTGCATATTTTTAAGTAAAGTTATCGATAAACACTTTATCATCCATACTCTTCATTATGTGTTAGCTTGAAATAATAACCTTGTTATAATCAATCATTTTATTTTTCAATAAAGAATCGGTTTATTTGTGAAGACAAAGCCCAAACAAAAACATGTATTTGGTAAAAGAAGAAAAAAACACATGTATACTGTAGCCAATTTAATAAAGAAACTAACAATAGAATTATATATATATATATATATATATTATATATATATATTATATATATATATATATTAGTCGTTCAAATATATATATATGATAAGAGGACCTTTTTTAGCATTACATTAACATGATGACGTCAGTAATTTTTTTTTTTTTCCATCTTTTATCTTTGTTTTCTTTTAAAAACTATAGTAATCTGTGTTATCTTTGATTTTTGCCACTAAACTTGGATTTCTTTTACATATTGCCGTAGTAGCTAATTGTACAACATTGTATACATGATGTACAACTTTTCATATACTCCTATCCTATCTATATAGGATCTCTTGCTATTTTCTTCTCATGTTCTTCCATCAATACAATCATCATCAGTGGAATCCAACCACCACCGGTAACCACCGCTGATCTCATCGTCGCCACCACAAATTCACGGCCATAATCATCGGAATAAATGCTCTTTCCATCATTGGAATAACCGCCTTATAAAAAAAACGGCTGGTATCTTTGGTGGTTGTAACGCCAACATAAATCCCCAAACGGAAAAGAACAAAAACTCCAAAATTGATAACATCTCGACCGTCACCAACATTAAAAAAAAAACATATATAAGGAATTAAAGAAGGAAAAAGACTAAATTTTCTGGAAAAAAATTTAAGTGAAAATGATGCCGTACCATTAACGGAAAAGAACAAAAACTCCAAAATTGATAACATCTCACCGTCACCAACATTAAAAAAAAAACATATATAAGGAATTAAAGAAGGAAAAAGACTAAATTTTCTGGAAAAAAATTTAAGTGAAAATGATGCCGTACCATTTTGTACTTTTCATCGAAAGTGTTAGCATGAGCTTTTATTTTTGAAGATGTTTGTCACAATAGCTGTAGCTGCAACTTAAAAGTATAAAATGACCAAAAATGACAAAACATGTCCAATCTATCAACTTGCCGCATGACGATCCATACCAATGTTTCGTACCGATGCGTTCATGTTAATCATACCTTTCACCCTAATATCCCATTTTTTTTCTATCAACTTTTAAAAAACAAAATAAAATTACTAACACTTTATCATTCGCTTTGAATATCAACCTCTAAAAAAAATACTACTAATACTATACTATTATCTACAAAGAAAGTAAATAACATGGTGGGTCGGTGGATTTAGTCTCTTTCATCATATCACACCAAAAAGTTGTATATGAATTACATGCAATACGAACGCTAGGTAATGAAAGGATATTAAAGAAAATTTACACATTGAAAAGCTACAACCCCTTTAAACGCTAGGTGATGTAGCGTTAATTTTTTGGAGCTTTTATTGTTTCAAAATAAAAGCTAAAGCTAATTGTTACCAAACAGAGCTTTTAACAATATAGGAGCTTTTTTCAAATTAAAAGCTAAAGCTCCTGAAAAGCTCTTCCAAAAGCTTGTGCCAAACACGCCCTAGTTTCAGGTTAGTGGATGAAGCTAACTACTTTTGTTAATGAGTCACTTTGTAGAAAAAAATGTTAAAGATTCTGTGAGTTGGCTGTTCATAGAAAAAGAAAACTAAGGCCCTTCCCAACCTAAATTTTTTGAGCATTTTCTGAGCGTGTTCGAAACAAGGTTGGCATACTTTTTCTGAGTTATTCTTTCTGAAAGAGAGAGAGGTATATTTTGTGGGATAAATGATATATCTAAATATTAACTTTAAAATATTTCTAAAACCACTAGATGATGACATGTGAATTTCATTAAATATTTTTTCTAATCTTATCACTTGATTGTTTCACATGTCACCATCTTGTTATTAAGATGATCTTTAGACTATTTTTAAGCAAAAATTATAATTTCCCTTTGTGGGATGAAAATGTGAGAAAGAAAGAGGGTGAGGTTGGGCCGTTGGGTTAGGGTTTTATCATTTCAACTCAATGATAAAACAAAATGTTTGTTATTTTAGTAGTTTTGTACAAATTAATGTTGTCATCTACCACTCAAAAACACGAGTTTTTTCCAAAATTAACACCAAACAATCCTAGAGTAGATCCTCCATGAAGTCAAACATTTTGTTGTGTATAGGGAAAAAAAAATATACCAAAACACAATCACTATTTCCTCCATATTTCCGAGAAATTAAGTGTAAAATGAGTTGGTTGAAAATTCAGACAATTTGAAATATCTTCTAATTACAACCTGTCCAATTCTTATTAATGAATATCATTCATTCAGCCAATTAATCAATCTTTTATTCTTTAAACCATTCCAAACACATCATCAATATTAATAATTCATAAAAGTTACCCGCACAATGCCACGGCGATGACGACGACGAGTGCGGTGATGGCGGCGGTGGTGGCATGGTTATTAATGTAAAAGTAGTTAGATGTAAAATGGGGTAGTGTAATTATTTTAAGAGTTGAGTGATTTGTGTTGTAAATTATTTCATTAAGGAGTATATTAATTGAATTACGTTGACACTATCCTTGCTGGGGGTTATGTGGTACCAATTGGTACATGGGATCAAGCGGTTTCTATCAATCTACCGTTTTTTATAAATTTATTTAGAAATATAATATTTAAATTAATGGATCAAAAAGATAGGTAGTTTGGGTAGATAGGGGTTGGAAAATATTTTGAGGTTATTTTGGGAAAATGTAGTGTGGTTTAAAAAGTGTTAAAAGTTAAGGATATTTTGAGTTTTTTAAGATAGAAACTTTTAAAAAAGGGGGAGAGGGGATGGGATTTTTTATATATATATAAGGGAATAAAGATAATAATGGCATCTTCATTTTCATCATTTGGAGTGGAAAGTTATGATGTTTCTTAAATTTAGAAGTGAAGTTACCCGCACTGAGAGTTGGAAGTATGATGTGGTTATCTTTTATTCTTTCAGTCATTCATTTTTACCATTGATTCCAGTGGTCTTGAGACACATACCATTGACACTTAGGATTGCAAGGATCTTAAATTATAAGGTAAAAATCTTCAAGGGGACCTAAGGAGTTTTTGCTTATTTATTTTATATCTTTTTCTTTTACCGTCAACATGAAAATACAAGAGCTAAAACTGAAGGTGCAATACCTCAATTCTAATGGTTTAGATAATGTTACTAGCTAATCAACCCGGGTTCAACCCGGGTTTAGTAATAAAAGTTTTATAATATTAAGTTAGGTTTATGTTTAAGAATTCTGGGATAGTTCCATAACCTCGGAATAGTATACCTTATATTTCGAATAAATATAAAGACCTTATTAACCCAAAAATGGCAAATAGTCGTTTCAAGAAAAAAATAAATTAGATAATTACATTTTAATTTACATGAGACTTAAGCTAGAAAAAAATAAATCATAAATCAATTAAAAATGATTTAAACTTTAAATAGGATGATGTCATAAATCAAGACAATAAAAAAGAAATAATTAATATAAAAAAGTCTAATGATTACAAGTAAGCATTGTTTATGAATTAATGATGTCATAACAATTTTGTTTTATTTATTAGTATCAGTTATTTGGTGCTATTTTCTTAGAGTAAATTACACTTTTCGTCCCTAAAGTTGGCACGTTTTTCACTTTTGATCCCTAAACTTTAAAAATTACAATTTTGACCTTAAAGTTGGCCAATTTTTTCAATAATCGTCCTTTGGCCATACGTTGGCAGATTTTTGCAATCGACGTCCCTCGCCAAACGTCGTTAAGTTTCAGCCGTTAAGTAGGTCACGTGCATAACACGTGAGGGACTGAAAGTGCAAAAAATGAAAAGTTCAGGGACGAAAAATGAAAATTACTTTTCTGTTGTCGGAAAACTTCATCTTCTCCGGCTGAGTCGGAAAATTCGCCGGAAAACTTAAAATGTCGATATCTCACTCGTTTCTTCGAATTAGACCACGAAACCACCACCAAACTTCTCAAAATTAATTTCCGCACGAATCCTAACCAAAAGATTTCAGATTCAACACTTGCCGGAAAACTCAAAATGGAAAACGAACTGAAATTTGAACCGTTGAAAAGGAGATGGTCGGGCCTCCAACAGCTTATGCTCCATTGCTCCTCGAACCCACATTCGAACATTCACGGCAAACTTTGACCTGTTTCTTTGCTACGCCGCGCCCCACACTGTTCGGGGCGCGTGGTTGTATATTCACGCATATTCTATCCAATGCCAACACGAATAAAATATAAGTAAAATTTTATGATGCGTCATAAATTAAGTTACACGCGTTGATATAATAATAAAAGGTGGATGGTATATTGCCATATTGGTATTCGTATATTATTAAAATAATAATAAAAAATTGCACCGCCTACGTATATTTGGAAATACCAATCTTGGATACCGAAAACATACACCACACACACGTTCATTTTTTTCCTAGGAGTTCGGAAATGGAAGATAAAAACCCCGCGACTGTGATCAGGGAGGCTTTGGCCAAGGTGCTGGTGTTTTATTACCCTTTTGCTGGCAGACTAAAAGAAGGGTCAGGTAGGAAACTTATGGTGGACTGCACCGCCGAGGGTGCATTGTTTATTGAGGCGGAGGCAGACGTTACTCTTGAAGAGTTTGGAGATAGGCTTCATCCACCATTTCCTTGTATTGAAGAGCTGCTTTATGATGTCCCTGGTTCTAATGGCATTCTTTACGCGCCATTGCTTTTGATTCAGGTGAAGTTTTCACTTAGCTATCTTTTTTTTTTTGAACGGTCTAGGCTCAGTTCACTGATTGATAACCCACCTCTTGTTTTCGACATTATCCAACCACTTTTGAGTTTTCCGGCAAGTGTTGAATCTGAAATCTTTTGGTTAGGATTCGTGCGGAAATTAATTTTGAGAAGTTTGGTGGTGGTTTCGTGGTCTAATTCGAAGAAACGAGTGAGATATCGACATTTTAAGTTTTCCGGCGAATTTTCCGACGAAAGTCAGCCGGAGAAGATGAAGTTTTCCGACAAAAGAAAAGTAATTTTCATTTTTCGTCCCTGAACTTGTAATTTTTTGCACTTTCAGTCCCTCACGTGTTTTGCACGTGACCTACTTAACGGCTGAAACTTAACGACGTTTGGCGAGGGACGGTTATTGAAAAAATTGGCCAACTTTAGGGTCAAAATTGTAATTTTTAAAGTTTAGGGATCAAAAGTGAAAAACGTGCCAACTTTAGGGACGAAAAGTGTAATTTACTCTTTTTTTTTTTTGTGATTATTAATTAACATATTATCTTATTTATTGATAACCAAACATATTTTTTCTTCTTCTTTATTTCGGTCATAATTATTAACTAAAAGTATTAAGCCAAAAGTGTTTATTCTTTACAATAGTTAACATTAAATTTACTTCTCATTATAGCTCAGTGGTTGAGCACCAGCTTTACATACTTATGTCATAATCATCATTTTTAAGGTTTATTTAAATATCGCGTGTCAAAGAATTAACACTGTTATTAAACATAGATGCTCTATCATGATTCCTTTGACGCTATCTGTTGGTGAAACTATCTGTAATTAACCGCATCTTTATAATTATTTTATTATCACGTGTGAAATAATAACATATAATTTTATATGTTGTTATTTTATGTGATTTTCTATGCTATAATCAATGTTAAATAATATGAGATATTTATACGTCGGTTTTCATGATATAATTGTTCAATGCGATACAGGTTTATATTTTGTCAAAAATTGATGTTCAAAAAGATGCTTTTGCATGTTAAATACAATAATTACGGCAATTTATAAGTGATTATATAAGTTTGGTAAAATGTATTCAAAAGAAAGGTTATATCGTCTGTTGTTAACAAACACTAAACATGTTTTAGGTAATATAAAACTAACTATTAAAGTACTTTAATTCAATAAGTTATAAGTTTCCTCTATAAAGAAAAATAAAGTAGTTTAATTTATGTGGGGTTCAGTCGTTCACATCCAAATAGCACATTCATGTCCAATGAAATTTCCTCCACAATTCCAAAGAAATAAAGTGTGAAATGACTCCGTTGAAAATTCATACAACATGAAAATATCTTCTAAACAACTTGTCCAAACCTTATATATTTCATCCATGCATTCTGCTGATTGATTACTTCAACTACCACATCGATCTTTCTTCTTTCAACCATTCCAAACACATCATCATCATCAATAATAATAATAATATCTCGCTTCCCACTAATTTCTTGTAATTTCTATGAATTTCTAATAAATGATGTTTTTATAAAATAAAATAAAAAAATAATAATAATAATTATAATGGCATCTTCATCATCGTCGTCTTCTTCTCGGAGTTGGAAGTATAACGTGTTTCTTAGTTTTAGAGGTGAAGATACTCGCAAGACCTTTGTTGACCATCTCTACTCTGCTCTTCAACAACACGGAATCCTTACTTACAAGGATGATGTAACACTTGATCGAGGTGACACCATTGGCCCATCCCTCCTGAAAGCTATACAGGAATCACAGATTTTGGTGATCATATTTTCTGAAAACTATGCCGATTCTTCGTGGTGTTTGGATGAGCTTTCACATATTATGAAATGCAAGGTTAGTGAGACAGGGCAAATTGTTATGCCCCTATTCTATCACGTGGATCCATCTGATGTCAGGAAACAAAAGAGGAAATACGGAGAAGCATTTGCCAAACACGAACAATCAGAAGATAACAAGAACAAAGTTGAATCATGGAGAAAAGCACTCATTGATGCAAGTAATATTGCTGGATGGGAACCCAAGCACGTCGCCAATGGGTAATCTTTTCTTCATTAATTTTTTTTGGAAAAATCTTTAATTGTGTTTTGTGTTTAAGTAAATCGTATATTATGAGTGTGTAGGCATGAAGCAAGATGTATCCAAGAGATTGTTGGTTTCATTTTAGATATATTGTCATCTTCAGATTCAACAGTTGAGGATGAAAACCTCGTTGGAATGGAATATCGATTGGAACAGTTGAAATCGCAGTTAAGAATTGGGTCAGGTGGTGTGCTAACAGTTGGGATATGGGGGCTTGGAGGTGCTGGTAAGACCACTCTTGCTACTTCTCTTTACAAGAAATTTTCTCCCAATTTTGATGGTTGTTGCTTTCTTGAAAATGTACGGGAAGAAACCCAAAAACATGGTTTAAAAGGTCTGCAAGAAAAAATTCTCTCAACTGTTTTTGGCAAACAAATGCAAGTTCACAGTGTTGAATTAGGAAAAGACAAGCATTATAGGAAGAAGTTAATGTTTTAGATTATGGGATGTATTTCTTTTATAAGATAGATTTATGATGTTGCTACCATTTGTGGATGATGAAAGTCTTTGATATGTATGAATTTAAGGAATCAAGCCTAGAGTTTTCTCTAGATCGTTTAGTCAATACTTCTAACAAGGAAAATCT
>CM067167.1:232938943-233028276 GCA_034093135.1 Erigeron breviscapus | reverse complement strand
GACTTCAAACCCTAAACTAAAGCTTTATTACGGGGGCCTTCGGCCCGCGCTTTAGTTTAGGGTTTGAAGTCGTAGGGTTAGCCTAACGGCTAACCCTACAACTTCAAACCCTAAACTAAAGCTTAATCCGAGGGAAAAGCTGCATTCTAAAACCCTAAAATCTAAACCCTATGGGGGCTAAATGCTAATCCGAGGGGCAAGTGTGATTACGGGGGCCTTCGGCCCGCGCTTTAGTTTAGGGTTTGAAGTCGTAGGGTTAGCCACCCTACGACTTCAAACCCTAAACTAAAGCTTAATCCGAGGGAAAAGCTGCATTCTAAAACCCTAAAATCTAAACCCTAGGGGGGCTAAATGCTAATCCGAGAGGGAAAGTGTGATTACGGGGGCCTTCGGCCCGCGCTTTTAGTTTTTGTGTATTATGTATTATACAAAGCTTTCGTTGTTGTCGTGTAACATTGTATAATGTGTGACAATAGCAACATAGATTTGGTTAACGTTTTTGTTCTTAGGAATATTTATGTAATCGTTGAATAATAAGTCGTTAGGACATACGTTTGTGTTTAATGATTACGTTTGAACTTCAATAAGATATATGTTTATGTTTATTGTTATGTTTGTGTGTTATATTTTAGTTTTGCAGGTACAAGGATGTAGAGCCAAGGTTATAAGTATCATAGAATACTTAAACGGTGGCTGAACGTTATGTACGAGCGAAATAAAAGATCCAAGAAGACGCACCTCGTGCTGACATCATCAGCACGTTGAAGTGTCTTCGTGCTGACGTCAGCGCGATGGCAGAAGTGTTTTGGTGGATCGGGCTTAATCAACTTTGTGTGAAGCCCAAGCCTACACGAACTAAAACCATATAAGTATAACTACAAGCTTAAATCACGTAATTAAAAAACGAATTTGGTGAATTGATATCGAATTGTTGCTTGTGAATACTCCTACACGAATTGACACTTCGTGTAACAGCTTAGGTCGATTAATTACTCATTAATTGACAAAAAGCAATAGCAATCTAGTTATCTCAAGAGGATTCCGCACTCTTGACATAACGAATCACGTCTTATTACGATCCATACAACTATAGGGACTTACAGCTTTCTTCCTTTATGTCTTGAACTCGTTTAATCCATGTCAAAGTCAATTCCTAACATCCCCCCTAATCTCATATCCATCCAACAAACATCATTTTGATTCTTATGATCAAACGAGTCTCGAATCATGAACGTATGAACGTATATTGATATGTATGCATGTATAACTATAAGTTGTGAACGTGTGACGGATATCTTACGCTTGTAGCTCAATCTTACTTGTCATAGCCGCTCAAGGTGAGTTTCGTAGCCCCTACGCTTACTTTATTTAGGGTGAAAAGTGTACTCGTTTGTTAAACGCTTGTCGGTTGATACGATTGATTATGATATGAAATGAGATGTTAGCTACCTAATTGTTTGCTTGTAATACGTGATATTGGACGTTTATATGTGATGAAGAACATTATGTGGTAGTGTATTAAAACGTTTATTGTTTATATATTGTAAAACGTGGACGTGAACGGTGGATAGACGAATCCACACCCGGCATGATCATAACCATGGATTACGGGTTGTTTAACCTACGTAAACGTGTTGTTTAACCTGCGTAAACGGGTTATTAAACCTGCGTATGAACGATTATTGGACGTTAACGTTGACTTGTATTGATTTGTGATAACGTGAAACCTTTTAGGGTTTCCTTGGACGTGATTAGGTATTCTAATCCTCGTATATCGTTAACGGTTGTTATCCCGACACCTGATTTTCATTACTTAAACCTACGAACTCACCAACTTTATGTTGACACGTTTTAGTACACTTTTCAGGTGAACAGGTTAATCAAAGATGTATTGGATGATTTATTGCTTGATTGTGCTAGGATTGGACTTGGACTTGGACTTCATGGATCCGTGATTCATAGTTCCCGATTATGGGTTATGCTTAGGATCATTTACCATCTTTTGAACTATTCTTTTGTAAACGTTTGATGGGCGTGCTCCTTATGCATTTTTTGTATGTTTCTGGTACTTGTAATTGATTGAATTATGGATTGTGCAATCCTTTTAATGCATTCTAGATTGTCTCTACTTAATTTCCATTTCGTGCTGTGCTTAGTATGTAACCCTCATGATTCCGCCTTGTTGGGGTGTTACACCTTGACACCTTTCTTTTGTTTTGGATGCTATGATTTTGGAACCACAGCAAACACCCCAACCTTTTTACTATAAATAGCCATTCCATTCTCTCATTTCCAAACCCACACCAAGAACATTTCTCTTACTCTCTCAAAG
The DNA here is from genome assembly GCA_034093135.1 of Erigeron breviscapus. Taxonomy (NCBI): domain Eukaryota; kingdom Viridiplantae; phylum Streptophyta; class Magnoliopsida; order Asterales; family Asteraceae; genus Erigeron; species Erigeron breviscapus. The sequence continues at coordinate 233,025,944 of CM067167.1, read as the reverse complement.
ATTTCAGCTTTCTATATCAAAGTATTCTAAGGAAACTATAATCAAAACATAAGGGTTTTTAAGTTAAACATTGGAGGTGTTCTACAACAAGCTTACTTTGATTTCCAAACCCACTCTTGTTTCTCACGAATTCAAGGCTGGAAAAACAGCCCTAAACACTCTATTTTAACATCACTTTGATCATGGTTTAAGGCTAGGAAAGATACACGTTTAAGTTAGTCTTTTTGGAGTTCGCACACTAACGGTTTGGCTACTATCTAGTATTCATGGAAGCTTCGTTACTCGTTTAAACCATCTTCAATCATCATGAATATTCAAGTAATGTAATTTCAGCCCTATAACAAGATCATCAAGGGATTTTAAGCAAAACATGCATAGGGAATTCAACGCTAATGATATTGGTGTTCTTGTTAGGAAGGATAATTTAATCTATCTCGTTAGTCATCACTTACTCTCATTCGTCATCATATTCACTACTGCTAGAGGTGAGTTCATAGTCCCACTTTAAACTCTTTTGAACTATTTTGGGATGAGAATACATGTTCGATCATTTTACAAACTATTTGTGTTTCGTTAAAAAAAACAACATGTTTTATTACTCTATTATGATATAGTATATATTCTAAACTACGAGCTGCATGAATTACTCGTTGAACTATTATGGGTTACTCTTATATTGGACACAAGTGACAAATAGTTTGTGTATGTCTATGTATACAATCGCTCATGAAATCCCCTTGGTAACATGAGCCGTGAAACAAACGCGCGAATATTATGGATAGTACTATCGGGTTTGACACCCTTGTCCGGGCTAGTCATGCTAGTTGGGGAAACGGGCATATAATATTTGAAACGATAGTGTTTTGAGCGAAACACTACTTAAGGGGTAACAATTGTTAGGGCATCGGTTTCAAGGCATCGCATACGAAACTACTAAACTATGTGTTACATTATCAGTGAAACCTTGTGGTCCACGGAAATCTCTAAAGGGAATCATGTGCTCGGTTTTCTGGAAAACATGTTGTGATACACTCTTCTTACAAATTATTTATACTCTTTTATGGACACAAGACAAACTATTTTACGTATTGCCCATGTATTATCTTTTACGGATTGAAATCTTGGAAACATCATAGTGCGGGGCACTACAATTCAGAGTATGGTCACTATTTTAAAGGGAAATCAAAACATTTATACATAGGACAATGACAAAACTCTTTTAATGTTTTTATACTACTTATGACATTGTAAAAACAATGGTCACTCAGGTCTTGTGGTCCACATAAATATTTATCGAAAACCTATGAACTCACCAACTTTATGTTGACGTATTTTAGTATATTCTCAGGGAATTAAATACTCGGAGTATAAGTAGAAGAAGCATGCTTTTTGGGAGTCACATATGCATTCACAAAAGAAACGGAGATTTTCAAGCGCATTTTTATTAAACTAATCATGTTGTAAAACCTCTAGAATAAGTTTTGTACACTTCATGTAAGATCCTGGTTTTTATATAAATAATATTTCAAAAACGTCTCATTTAGAGGTCGTTTGTTATGATTTGTGATTGTGATCCCGAGAAGTCACCCTCCGCTGGGACCCACCTTGGGCAGGGTGTGACAATGATCCATCAAGATCAACTGATTCAGCAAGGCTTGATAGTTTGCGGGTAATTGAGACATCATTTTTTACGAGCTATCAAAATAATACGAACTGTTTAAAAATAAACGAGGTAGCAAATTAAAACGAGGTCGCAAAAATAAACGAGGTCGCAATTAGAACTCGAGGTCGTAATTGAACTGGCGAGGTCGTAAAGAGCTCACGAGGTCGCAAACGAAAAACGAGGTCGTAATTGAACTGGAAAGGTCGTAATTAGCTACCCACGTCGTAAATCAAAATGGATGAGGTAATACGAGCTGGCGAGGTCGCAAACGATGTTGTAATCTTCGATCTTCTTGAATTCGAATCCCTAATTGCCAAAAACCTTCTGAAAGCACTGCAAACGCCAATAGAGGTCACCAAAAAGGTTTTCGATCGTAAACTCGTGAAAGAATCACACATAAACGACCCTAAACCGATGTTGTCTATCACCAACAAACTATAACCTTCCGGTATGAAACCAAGAGGCTCTGATACCACTTGTAAGTCTCTTGAATCGGATCGTAGTTTGCTCTAGTTATCTTGAGGTGCAGAATCCCTCACTATAACTTAGTGATTCACAACAATGAAAAACAAGCCTTCAGATTATTTGCTGCCTCGCAGATCTTCTCTAGGCCTCACGGAACACTAAACGACAACTTAACCTGCAAATATGCTTGATATTTCGACAAATGTTCAACCCTAATCTCTGTTAGGGTTTGGTATTTATAGAGAAACACACGACTTGGGCGTCATCACGTCGGCCTTGTATTTCAAGCCCAGCTCGACTCAATTGCGAGGTCTCAATCTAGTCCTAGCCTAGTAATTGTCCCCGCAATTACGAAGTCGCATTTCCTCTATGAATTGCGAGGTCGCAATTCATACTTAAGCAGACTTTATACATTAAATACATCAACTTAATCTAGTATTCTATGCATAATATGAAGTTCATTAATGACAATCACATTACAAAGACATATTACAATATAAGACCAAACAATCTAGACTGCTATTGACATAGACGTGCACTTACAAACTGACCTTGATCGGTAATACAAGCTAAGAATTGAGCTACAAGCATTCAATAATCGTCACACGTTCACGACCTATAGTTATAGATACATGCACATTAATATACGTATTCACGTTCATACGTCGGGACTTGGTTGACTCTAGGAAATCAAAAAGGAGGTTCATGAGATTGATTTAAGTTTAGGAGGATGTTAACAATCAACACGACAAGTAAATAACAAGTTCGAAACATGAGGAAGGGAAGCAGAGGTCGAATGCGCCGCACCAAGTGGACTGCGTCGCAGTCAAGCATACGAGGATACCACTGCGCCGCACCTGGACCACTGCGCCGGATTTCAAGTTTCGACAGGCAAGCTGCGCCACACCCTGCCACTGCGACGCAATCTACCCATATTCTGCACAACCCTTGAAGCCAAATACGACCCAAAACATACCAAAACTTCATTTTTGACCTAGGAACTGATTTTGGGAGTTTAGATACTCATTTTTAAGCATAACAAACGTATTTGAACATAACCCATATCATAAATTCGTCCATAACATTAACACAAGTCCAAAATAACCTTTGATTCAACCAAACCCTAATTGAAACCCTAAAATTGACCCAAATCCGGTTTTGACTCGATTCTTGACCCAAAAATGCTTAGATTCGACTAGAGACACATTCAACAACATAAAATGGTGAATATGAGATAGTTTTAACTTACCAAATCCTCCACAAGACTCCAAATCAGAATTTGACCCAAAAGTAGAGATTTCTTGCACTAGGAAACTTGATCTTTTGATATGATGTTAAGTTGATGGTGTAGATGAAGAATTTAATACCAATCTAACTTGAATAACATTAATGATGCAAAGAATTTAGAGAAAGATAGAATAAGGGTTCTTGCATTCAATTTAGAGAAAGAGAGAGAGAGATAAGAGTAAATAAGGGTGAGCGAGTGGGTGAGAGGAGAGGAGAGTGTAAGAGTTGGGATGGGATTGGGTCAAATGGGTGGTTCATGGGTCAATTGGGTCGACCCGTGGATCACCCGATTACATTACACGTTAAATAGAAGTCGTCTTGCATTATAAAATCGACTAACACAGCCCAAGGTCTCATCTAATACGTCAAACGTCACAAAATCGTTAAAGAGGCATTAATTCATTTCACTAACTAAATTAGTGAGTCAATTAGCACGTTTAGGTCATCGGGTCAAAGTAAATAAAATTTCACTAAATCATGAAACTTAAATTACATTGAGTCACGTTTAAGCACGTCAAATTACAAGTCAATCGAGTCAAAATATGCAAATGTTACAATATCATAATCATTTCAATTATTTTAATTCATAGTTATAACAAATGGAGTTCGGCCCCGTGTTACGAGGCTTCAGTTATCGTGACAATACAATTTTGTTATGTTAGTGTAATCGTGTCGAACCTACAACTGTCTTATAAAACGACTACCGGATATACATGTGTTTGAGTCACACCTCCCACATTTGTGCGGATGGATTAATTGGGGATTTTTGAAAGTCTCGGTTCCAGACATTCGTGTAATGTAAGAGTGAGAGTAAAATAGTTTATATCATTAAAAAAAATTATTAATGTTATGGATAGGTTGGTTCAAAAGTTTTTCATATCAAATGACTTATTAAATATATTTCTGTTTATTCGAGGGCAATACCACAATCAAAGTTTACGGTATCAAATACATATATTTATTTGTGTAAAAAACCCATGGTTGTAGATATCGACTGGATTGGCCGATACTCGAGATCTATATCGGGCAATGTTTTAAAAACCGGTATTTTAGTCATACTGGTGTAAAAACAATTTCCGGTGTTACCGGTATTATCGGTATTACCAGAATAACCGGCCGGTACGACTATTTTATATATTTTTTTTTTTTTTTATAAAAATTTTACAAAACTTGTTACAATTTAACGAAAATAGTCAAAATACAATTATAATCCACTTAAAAATAATACCAAATAGGTATTTCATAACAAAATATTAGTTTTAAAGTTCACAACCAACAAAAAATAACATTAAAGTATCATAAAAATAATTTTAAAACAAATTCAAAAAAAGAATAAATGAAAATACCGAAAAATACCGGGAATACCGGAAATACCGGCCGGTATTGAATAGTGAAAATACCAGAAAATTACCGGGGTTAAAATACCGGATTACCCTCTGGTACCAGTATTTAAAACATTGATATCGGGATCAGCATCCTGAGGAGACGATTTTGCTGAAATCGGCCCAAAAATCGGGCAGTGGCGGTCAAGCGGTAGTCAACGGTCAAACTTGACCGGATCCGCTCAAATTAGGTCTGAAATTCACCTTTTGGCTGGAGATTGTTGTGCTGGAGGAATAATCGTGGTCTCTGTCGCCGATGATGGTGGTTGTGGTGGATGCTTGGTTATTAGGGGTTGAATAAGATTAGATGGAAGAAAGGGTTGAATAAGAGAAGATGGAAGTGAGCGAAAGGAAAGTGACAAACTTATGCATCTTTTTCATGGAAAAAGCCAAATAAATGATAGAGCACGTGAATTTCATTTAAATATTTTGTTTTATTATTATTTTTATTTTTATTGAAAGATACTACTATTTTACTTAATTTTATATTATATTTTTATTATATTTGTATTTCCCCGATTTTTAAAAAAATCTGCCACCGATCCGATCCCGATCCACGAGTTCTACAACCTTAAAAAAACCCAAAAATCAAAAAAGGAAGGAAAACAAAAAGTTGAATGAAAGTTTCCAATATATTAGTAAAAAAATTAATAAAAAAAAATGTAAAACGAATAAAAAAACATGAAGAAAAATAAGCCCAAACATATGGTAGTTACAAAATCCAAAATGGTACGATGTGATGCGGAAGAATGGGCACTTAAGAAAAAAACTGTACAAACAACCAAACAAAAAAAACTGAAAGAAAACCTCAAACCGGATGCAACGTGGAAAAATTCGAACAATAATGCGGTGTATAACGTGACCAATGAAACAATGTCACCTAAGGTGGCACTGTTCCTAAACATGGTTGTTAATGTATGGAGTAATATATGTATAGTTTTATACTAAGATGGTATATGGGACTAAGGGTTATCACTCATTTACCTTTTTTGTTCAATTTATATTGTAAATCTTATGAATTAAAATGTTTCAAAAATTACAAATGTTTAAAATATTAAATGTTGTTGGGATCGATCACCACAACGAAGAAATCAACACGCAAATAACCAATAATAAAGTAAACAAGAAAAAGCAAACGACACAATGGTTTACTTGGTTCGACTCAATGAGTCTAATCCACTACCACATCGTGACGTGGATATTATTGGGGGAAAAAATTAAAAAGTCTAATCACCAAATTACCCACAAACTTGTATGGCGATGATAAAAAAGAGGTTGTTGTGGCAAACAATAAGGATGGATTGGAGATGTGAAAAAGGATGGATGGGGTTTATTCGACCAACAAATAGAAATAAATATATAGTTTTCTTACATTATTATAGAGTTGTATTCATGTGCACATGGGGTTTTTGGTGCACACAAAGGAACAAATGTGAGCCATTGGATCAACAAGGATGGAAGGTCAAGATTAAATCCAAATTAACACTGGAAGGGTAAATACGTCTTTTGCCAACTAAAAAAACAGACACGCTCAAAGCAAATCAAACACACACCGGAAAAAACACACACACCTCTCAACCACCGTCGTCAGTCAACATCACTTCCCCTTTTTCCGTCAACATCTTAGATCTGAAATCATCTCATTCAACCATCACTTTCGCTAGAGACCTAATCGGAAAACCACCACCACCGTGTGCAAATCGAAATGGACACAACCACCGTCGCCAACAAACATCGTCACTGTCATCTCAAATTCTACTTCATCTTCATCGTGAATCAATCTCAATTACAAATTCGTCATCTTCAATGTAAATATTAGAGTAGATTTGTACAGATTGTGATCGAAGAATTTGTACAGAAGCTTCTTAGAGTTGATTCGGAGCGAATTCGACGGCAGATGCAGGAAGTTGCGGTGAATAACTATCGCGCATTCATCTCTGCTGCCGATGCTTTGGTTTCGATCCGTAATGAAGTCTCGCCGATTGATAAATACTTGGAATCTATGGTAAAGTTGCTGCTTAAGTAGTTCATGTTATTTAGTTATTGTATGATTTGGAGTTAGAAGTGGAATTGATTTCATTTAGTTAGGTGTATGTATCGGTTTTATGTGAATTTGAAGTGGAATGGTAATGTGGATGTGTAATTGATCAGATATAGGTAGTTGTATCTATAGGTTTGTGTATGCATTTGTGATCAGATCAAATTAATAAGCAAAAAAGTAAGAGTTTGTGATGAGAAGGAATGTGTGTTATCATGTGAAGTTGCTAAGATATATAGTTGTATCTATAGGTTTTGTGTATGTATTTGAGAAGTGAAATTAAAACTGAAAACATGAATACGAGTTTATGATTAGAAGGAATGTATGCTAATACGTGACGATGCCATGCATTGCAACCAATGAGGTTGAATGGGTGAGATATGGCTCATTGTATCTATAGGTTTGTGTATGTGCTTGTTATAGCATAGAGTAAAGTTAGAAAATTAAGAGGACAATATTTTATCATGTATAAGTACGCTGCAAGTTGATAGATCTAAATGAAGAGATATATGGTCGGTATATTCATATATTTGTAAATGAACTGACTTATTAATGTTTGGTTTAATTTTTTATACCAAAATTGCTCCATTTGATTTGATACTCATCTTTTATAGTTTAAATATTCTATACTTCCATGGAACATGGATTTTGATATAACTCTTTGTACACCATTATTATCTTTTAGTTTGTTTGTAGCATAAATAGATACCCTTGTCTTCTTTTAGTGTAACTAGTGTACTTTTTTTCAAGCTTAAACATCTAGAATCTTTATATATTCATACTCATGAACAGTATTACTCGGAAGTTGCACATAGTGGATATGAAATCTGTGATAATGCTTAGAAATACCATTTTTTTCGAGAGAAAAGATATTTTGTTTCTTGCATACTTTGTTACTTATATCATTTCTTTTAACTTCGTTATAGTTATAGGCAAAAGAAGTCCACCGACTTTCTGATAACATGGTGCAGCTCGGGAAAGAGGTGTTGTCCAAGTATTTCGTTTCTTATAAATAATTAGGGTGCTGAATATGATTAAAAATGCAATAGATCTTAGTATGGTCCTGATTTTTGAATTAAAATTATTTGGAGGTTTATTTGCATTAAAAATACACTTTAGGTGACGTTTGAGCCATTTGTCCCATATCTTTTTCAGCTAATTTTTGGTTATTTTAACTGTTTGGCTCGGTAGAGATCTAATGTTACATGAATTGACTCAATCACAAGTAAATGGGTTGAAAACTAAGTGAGGTTTTTAATCTACCATCTTCAGGTCTTTTAAACCAAGCCAAGACAATACGACATGGTTTTGCATCATCATGTGTTGTCTTGTAAAATTGAAATTAGACATTTAGTTGTATCCGCTAGTTTTTCTTTTCATGTTAACCTAGTAACTGGAAAAGTAGGATTTATCATGATATCCAGCATTGTGAAGCAAGTTCTCGTCACGTGGCTTCTCGAGGAACGTTCGACAAAATTGAAGGTATATATAATATCATGTCGTTGTTCTTTTCAAGTTAAGGAAGGTGCATATTGAGAATGAACTCGCTAGGTTGCAAGTGTTATTTTATATTTGGATGAGTATGTTGTTTGTCTGACTAATTTTTTGGTTCAAGAATCATAACCAAGTGTCGTTTAACTAGGTGTTTTATTTTTATTCGGTGTCTGAAAAAGTTACTAACATTTTTTTTTTCGTGGTATTTCTAGGCTTACACCATTGAACCTGAGTAAAGAATTGAAACGGAAGGTATCAATATCTTGCATAGAATGAGTTACTATCAACTTTCTAGCATAAGAACTTGATAACTATATTAACCTACCAACACAACAGTTACTCAATCAGTTATTATATCAAACTTTTGAGCTAACTTACTTGATTTATTGCAGGCGGAGATGATGGAAATGCAGCAGAATCAGGTATTTTTAATCGTCTATTGTTAAATTAGTAGAATGTATGTACGTCATTTACTATGCATCCATGAGCATGTTCGTTTGTTTATTATGCGAGCATGCTCATAGTTGCTTGTCATTCTTTGTGCAAAATGAGCAAGTCGGGCCTCAAGTCGGATCACGAGTCAATATAAGGTTCTTTTTAAGCGGGCCAAAATGTGTCAAAATAAAGCCTATATAATTGCAATAACAATTTAATTTTTAGATTAAAACGAATTAAGAGCTCGACGCATACTTGGCAACTTGGTGAGTCTTTAGACCAGACGTGTATTCTTTTGGGCCATTTTATATGACATAACCCAAAACAACCCATTTGAAGTGAACGGGTTGAACTTGCTACAACTATTATAAGGCATTACTTTATTAAGTTGGTCAACTTGATCTCTTAAATCATTATTATCACATCCAACGATAGCAGGTTATGGAGATGATGAACAGGCAACCTAGTCCAAAACGACATTATATGAGAAGAACATAGTCTGGTCCATGGTGAAGATATTCAGAATATGATCATAGGTTATTTTAAAAGAAGTTGTATCTAAACTTTGACACATATATTGCAGTTTCCTTCCCTCTGGATATTGTGAGACTATGGATGCGGCTGGAAGGAGCTGGTGGTCGGGTTTGAGTTTATAAGACTGGTGTGTCTAGAACGTATAGAGTAAGAGACATACTACAAGCTGAATGTCTACGTGGTTTATACAGAGGAATTTGTCCTGAATATTATAAGGGGGTACCTTGCATCGGCATCGTGTTCATGACCTATGAGAAACTTAAACAAGTGTTATCAGAGATAGATGCTTAGTTCCTTACTGATAGCTATGGGACCAGATTGCTATTTTAGCTAAAACAATTGGAAGATTACAACAAGGAAGCCTGGGTATGTAGTGTTTTCAATTATCAATAAACCATTTACCATTGTCATTGTATTACCTATAAAACTAGCATATCCCTTGTACACATTAATAGAGAAAAGGGCAGGAACGAAGCCATTAGTTATTTCAGTTTGTAAAGCTACTCAAATAATCAACTTTGTCAAGACTCCATATAACAACTCAAATCCTCAATTAGTAAAGCAAGGGGCTGAGTTTTTAAGAAATTAAGTGACCCATTGTTGTGTTTATTCAGTTATTTTTAAAGCAATTACAAACCCTAAGAAATTAACAAAGATGACAAACACATCTGTTTGTGTTTATTCAGTTGTTTTTAAAGCAATTACAAACCCTAAGAAATTAACAAAGATGACAAACACATCTGTTTGTGTATTTTCAGTTATTTTTAAAGCAATTACAAACCCTAAGAAATTAACAAAGATGACAAACACATCTGTTTGTGTTTATTCAGTTGTTTTTAAAGCAATTACAAACCCTAAGAAATTAACAAAGATGACAAACACATCTGTTTGTGTATTTTAACACTTAATCACCAAGGATTGGCCATTAATCACTGAGAGATTTTAAACGTAACTGGTTAACATTTTTGTTTGTGTATTTTAACAGTTAATCCCCATGGGATTGTCACATAATCACCAAGGGATTGGAATATAATCACTAAATGATTTTAACCATAACTGGCTAAAAAGTTTACAAAGAACAAAAACAAATAATCCCCATGGGATTGGGACTTAATCACAAAGAGATTCAATTATTACATTCTAATTACCATATAATTGATATCACCAAGGGATTGTCACATAATCACCAAGGGATTGACATATAATCACTAAGAGATTTTAACCATAACTGACTAAAAAATTTAATAAGAATAAAAGCAAATAATCCCCATGGGATTGGGACTTAATCACAAAGAGATTCAATTATTACATTCTAATTACCATATAATTGATATCACCAAGGGATTGTAATTAATCACCAAGGGATTGACACATAATCACTAAGAGATTTTAACCATAACTTGTTAAAACATTTTTGAACAATAAAAGCAAATAAACCAACAATCAACTAGTTATTTAGACAAAGTACTTTCTAATTACTTCATTGCATCAGATTCTAATATTGTTTAGACGAGTAGTGACAATATATAAAAAGTACATGATAAGTTTCACAGTGATACGAAATGTTTGAAATTACAATTACCCTAGAGCGGGATGTAGTAGGGGGACGGATGTATACGTGTTGAGTACCAATGTTAATTGTAAATTTAATGATAACAAATCTGACCTATAAACACTTAGTAATTTTTGGTTCTTGTAAACTGATCTGGGTCAGACTAAGCTGACACAGCTTACGATCTGTCTCTGACCCAGATCACGCTTTATACTTTGTAAATGTAATATCTTATGGAAGCAAGTGTTATTCAAGCTGTATCAACAATGTATTAGCATTCAGTCCAAGTCGAAGAGGAGGATTGAAGATAGAAGATCAAGCTGTTAGTGGAAGACAGCTTGGGATTAGCAGTCGGCTTGGATACACTTAGGCAGATTGGTGCCTTGACAAACGGCCCAATCTGTGTCTGACAATCAAGTGAAGATAACAACCTGGATTGAAGATAAAGACAAATGACGTGACTAGGAAGAATCTTAGAATCCAGGTTGGTGGTTGGTTTTACATATGCGTGTCCATGCTCTTATTGGTTGATGAAAGAATGTGCGTCAGTACGTGGGGGACCACAAGTACCATGAAAGGCACGATTGATTATTCCTTTATCATCCACTGAATGAAGAACACGTAGCTGCAACGGACATCTAATGAAGGAGCGCTTTCGCCTATAAAAGCCTCATTCATGGATTGCATATGTGTGGCATTTTTCCTGAGAATCATTCTTCACACAAGTTTCTCTGCTCTTATACACAGCTTAGTTTGTACGAGATCAGCTTGGGCTGATTCTCTTGAGCTGAAACTTATTGATTGTTGTTTGTCATTTCATAGGGTTGTTTAGATATCTATAGGCTATCTTTATTCCGCAACAACCCTGTAATTCTTTATATAGATTATTTCTTAATAAAGGATTACATTTGAAAACCACAATCTGTGTTCAAGAATGTTTTTATTTCTTTACTGTTTTACTGTTTTAATGATTCCTGCTCTTTACTTACTTGCTTAATATTCTAAACTGAATCTTAAAACCTTTTGTGTTAAAAGTTTGTAAAGATTGAGGAAAGTTGTATTCACCCCCTCTACAACTGTTCTGTGTACAATATACTTTGGTATATTGATACACCGTGGGACGTATCAATTGGTATCAGAGCAGGGGTTAAGAATTAACTTGACTTGATCCTTGCATTATTTCTTTTATAGTAAAGCATTATGTCATCATATATTGATAATGGTTCTTCAACCCGACCACCCATGTTTGATAAAGATGATTTCAGTGGGTGGAAAGGTAGAATGTCTTTGTTCCTTGAATCCATCGATAACAATATGCCTGACATCCTTGCGGATGGTCCTTATGTTCCTACACAAACCATTGTGGTAGAAGCTGTGGTCAGGGAATGTCAACCAACCATTCCTGCCACAGTCAAATCGATTGTAAAGGACAAGGCAGATTGGGGGGATGAGGATAGGAGATTGGCAAACTTGGATGTGAAGGCTAGAAATTTCATTGTCCAAGCTGTGCCCAAAGACCTTTACCATTCTATTAAAATGTGTTCAATAGCTAAGAAAATGTGGGGTACATTGACTGTCATGTTTGAGGGTTGCTCTACCTCCATGGAATCCACAATTACTACATTGACCAGGAGGTATGAGAGATTTTTCTCTTTGAGTAATGAATCCTTGACCGACACTCATACCCGCTTTAATGCTTTGGTAAATGATTTAGCTGCTGTTGGAATTAATAAGAAAAATGAGGTTTTAAAGAGTAAATTTCTTGATTCATTACCACCTAAATGGAACAACTATATTTCTTCTGTTAAATTAAGTTCTGTTTATCATGATCTTGATCTCCCTGGACTTTTTGGTTTGCTTCATAACCAAGAATGTTCAGAGGCTGAAAAGTTAATTGCTATGGGTGATTCTTATAGTCAGCCTGCTGCTGCACTTGTTGCTTCTATGACTGAACACCCTAGTTCAATTAGTAATGAGATCATTCCTTGTGTTAATGATGATATTCCTGTGATGTCTAATCCTAACTCTGTTTGTGCTGAATCTGAATGTGATGAATCTGATGGTGGTGAACTAGCAAATGAAGTTGCTATGTTGGCTGAAAGGATCAGAAGGAGATCCTTTAATAAGTTTAATGGAAAAGGAAGAGGTGGCCAAGCTGGCAAGACCAAGAAGCCATTTGACATGTCCAAGGTCACTTGTTACAAGTGTGGCAAGACTGGACATATGGCTGGAGATTGCAGATCTAAAGAAACTGCTCAAGCTGTGCCAGCCAAAGGTGGAAGAGGTGAAAAATACTCAAAGCTCAAAACTAAGTACAAAGCCTTGAAAGCACAAGTAGCTGAGCTGACTGAGAAGGTGAATAAAAGTGAAAAGAGTCTGGTAGCCAAAGACTGGGCTGAAAGTGCCACATCATCTGATGATGAGCTGTATAAAGATGCCAAGTGTTTCATGGCTAAAGAAGCTACTCAAAGATTTGCTGAAGATCTGGTGAAAATACAACAGCAATCTGAGTCAGCTCACCAGGCATCTACCAGTCAGACTGCTCCACCTGAGGTAACTTCTTTTTCCAATCTGTCTAATAATGAGAAACTGTCCAGATTGAATAAACTTGGTGATGAGGTTCTACTACAAAAACACTTTAATCAAGAACTCAAAAAGGAAATAAATGTTTTGAAACTTGATAACAGCTCTATGAGTCATACCATTGAAAAACTAGAATATGAAGTTAAAGCTCAAAAGCAATTAAACTCCATTTTGATTAAAGAAGCTAAAACTGCAGAAGAAAAGTTTTTAAAGGTTAAATAGATTACTGAAACATGGTGTATAAGTTCAAAAAGAGATGCTAAGTGTGTAAATGAACAAATACCTCATCAGATCCAAGCCATTTTTGATGGTGATTATGATAGGGCCATAGCCATTGCTGAAGTATGTGCTATGGAGCCTTGTTATCAGCCTCCTTCACCACCCAAAGTCCAAACAAGTGGAATGAATTCTAAACCAATTAAGATGGTTCAGAAATCGGGTATTAGGTTTAAAGATCCTGAAACCATTGGTCTGACCATTGCTGAAGCTGATAAGGTTTTTGAGTTAAAACCTGAAGAAAGTCTTGACTTGACCAAGCTGACCATTACCCAATCTGTATCAGATTCAAAAACTAAAACAAACAAGGGTAGTTTAAAGAAAATCAAAAGAAAGGTTAGAGATCATAGTGTTCCTAAAGAGAAAATAAAGCTTTTAAAGAGTAAGAAGTCTGGTTCTCTAGGAAATGAGTCACAAACAAAATCTGAGTCTGTTCCAAGTAACACCAAGTCTGACTCTGACATGTTGATTTTAAAATATGTTGAGTCCAAAACTGATAAGGTGTCAATAGAAACAAATTTTCTTAAGAATGTGTCTGATCCAAAAACTGTTGATCAAAGAAAATTGAGAGCAGAATGTAAAAAATCTGGAATAGGCAAAGGTTTTGTTCAAAAGGAAACTCTAAATATTGCTAGAAAGAACTTTGAATCTGGTAAAGGACAGACCAAGCAACAATGGGTTTCAAAATGTGATAAGAGTCTAAGTTCTGTTACCCAGTCTGAGTCAGACCAGAAGGTCAGCTCTGGTGAACCCATCTTTGGATGGGTTCCCAAAAAGAACTAATCTCTTATCATAAATGCAGGGCAGTCATGACGATAACACCTGACACTTGGACAGTGGATGTTCCAAGCATATGACCGGATGTAAGTCCCTGCTATGTAGCTTTAGGATTCGCGCTGGTCCTAATGTTACTTTTGGAGATGACTCTCAAGGAAAGACTGAAGGTTTTGGTATACTCTCAAATGGTCCTCTTACTTTCATAAGAGTCTCATATGTTAATGGTTTGAAGCACAATCTGATCAGTGTGAGTCAGTTGTGTGATGCTGGTTATGAAGTGAGATTCAGGTCTGATAAGGGTATTGTTCTTGATTTAGAAGGCAATGTGGTTCTTAATGAAAAGAGGGATGAGTCTTTGTATTCTTTTGACATGAGAAATCCAACTGTCACAAGAGAAGTCTGTTTCATGTCAAAGTCTCAAGATGAGCTGAATTGGTTGTGGCATAAAAGGCTGTCTCATATGAATTTCAAAGACATCAACAAGCTGTGTAAGAAAGAGTTGGTGTCTGGTCTTCCAGTGATCAATTATGAGAAGGACAAGCTGTGTGGTACTTGTGAGAAAGGCAAGCAACATAAAGCCTCTTTTAAGTCTAAAACATGCTCAACCATTGATAATTGTTTGGATCTGCTTCATATGGACTTATTTGGACCAATTAGTACTCCATCATTCACTGGAATGAGGTACTCCTTGGTAATTGTTGATGAGTATTCAAGATACACATGGGTTTTCTTTCTAAGACACAAGAGTGAAGCTGCTGACAGCATTATTCATTTCATCAAACAAGCTAAAATTCTCTACAAAAGGCCTGTTAGGCAATTAAGGAGTGATAATGGTACTGAATTTAAGAATATCACTCTTAATTCATTCTGCAGTGAAAAGGGAATTTCACAAGTCTACTCAGCTGCCAGAACTCCTCAACAAAATGGTGTTGCAGAAAGAAGAAACAGAACTCTTATTGAAGCTGCCAGATCCATGATGGCTCAAAACAATGTCAAATCTCATTTCTGGGCTGAAGCATTACCCAGAACAGATCCCTCATTATGAAAAGACACCAGAAGACTGCATATGAACTTCTTAGGGGGAGAAAACCTGAAATTGGTTTCCTAAGAATGTTTGGAAGTCCTTGCTACATTCTGAATCAGAAAGACCATCTTGGAAAGTTTGATGAGAAATCAGATGAAGGTATCCTACTTGGATATGCAACAATGATGAAGGCCTACAGAGTTTACAACAAGAGAACTAAAACAATTGAGAACTCTGTTAATGTAAGCATTGATGAAGGTTGTTCTAAGCCAGATTGCTCTCCTCCTGAAGATGAAGACTTCAATTTTGAAGAACTGGCTGTACCTGAGAATGAGCCTCCAACTAATCCTCCAGTTGGAGCTGGTGATGATCAAACTCAGGGGGAGCAACTTTTAGAAGAAGAAGAAAGTGTTCCAATCTTTGAAAATGCACAAGCTGATCCTGCTCCTACTGAAGAAATTGTTCAGAATCCATTAAATGACTCTCCAACTGGTTCAGATTCCTCCATTCCTGTCCAAGCTGATCAGCCTCTTTCTCAAGCTGATCATTCTGAACCATCTAATCTGAATCAGTCCATTGTCCCTGTTACCAGATGGACAAAGAGTCATCCAATTAACCAAATCATTGGTGATCCACTCTCTGGTGTTAAAACAAGAAGGAAAGCAACAGGCAACTTCTGCATGTTTGTCAATTTTGTAAGCAAGGTGGAACCAACTGAGGTTGATGAAGCTCTGGCAGATCCCTCTTGGGTAAATGCAATGCAAGATGAGTTAACACAGTTTGAAAGAAACAAGGTTTGGGAACTTGTTCCAAGACCTCATCACAAGATGGATGAAAGGGGAGTTGTGACCAGAAATAAAGCAAGATTGGTAGCTCTTGGTTACAGACAAGAGGATGGAATTGATTATGATGAGACTTTTGCACCAGTGGCAAGATTAGAGGCAATCAGAATGTTCTTGGCCTTCTCTGCCCACAAAGGTTTCAAAGTCTATCAAATGGATGTGAAGAGTGCATTTCTAAATGGAAAATTGGAAGAAGAAGTCTATGTTGAACAGCCTCCAGGTTTTGAAAATACAAAGTTTCCTGACCATGTGTTCAAGCTTGACAAAGCTCTCTATGGGTTGAAGCAAGCTCCAAGGGCATGGTATGATACTCTGTCTAAATTCTTATTGGCTAATAACTTCAAAAGAGGTAATGTTGACAAGACTTTGTTTGTGAGAAAGTATAATGGTGATATCCTGCTTGTACAAATTTATGTAGATGATATAATATTTGGGTCTAGCAGTGAAAGACTTTGCAAAAAGTTTTCTAAATTAATGTCTAAAAAGTATGAAATGAGCATGATGGGAGAACTAAACTATTTTCTGGGTTTACAAGTTAAACAGACTAAAAATGGAATTTTCATAAACCAAGGAAAATATGTTAAAGATCTCTTAAACAGTTTGGTTTTAGTGATTGCTCACCTATGAAAACTCCTATGGGAACTGGTGATAAGCTGGATGAAGATAAAAATTGCAAATCTGTTGACATCACAGCTTATAGGGGTATGATAGATCATTACTTTACTTGACTGCTAGTAGACCAGATATTATGTTTGCTACATCTCTTTGTGCAAGATATCAAGCTAGTCCTAAGGAATCTCATCTTAAGGCTGTGAAAAGAATCTTTAGATACCTTAAAGGTAGTCCCAATCTGGGTCTTTGGTAACCCAAAGACTCAGGATTTGATCTAATTGGCTATTCAGATTCTGACTTTGCAGGTTGTAAGATTGACAGAAAAAGTACTTCAGGAGCTTGGCAATAGACTTGTAAGCTGGTCCAGCAAGAAGCAGCATTCAGTTTCTATTTCCACTGCAGAAGCTGAATATGTTGCTGCAGGAAGTTGCTGCTCTCAAATTCTTTGGATGCAATATCAGCTTCAAGACTATGGTATCACTGCATCAAAAACTCTAATCTTTTGTGACAGTACCAGTGCCATAGCAATTTCAAACAATCCTGTGCTTCATTCAAGGACCAAGCACATTGATATAAGATATCATTTCATCAGGGATCATGTAATGAAAGAAGATGTTGAACTCCATTTCATTCCAACAGATAATCAGCTTGCTGATTTGTTCACAAAGCCATTGGATGAATCAAGGTTCAACTATCTCATAAGTAAGCTAGGTATGCTAAATTTGTAAAATGCAGTGAGCTAAGTAATAGCAAATCTGACCCCTTAGAGTTATACTAAATTTTGAGGGTAAGTTGTGTCAGACCCAGACTACCCTTTCAGACTTGGTGTATTTCCAAGTAAAAGAGGGTAAGCTGAGTCTGACCCAGCTTCGTGGTTATTTTTGTTATTAAATATCTTAGTGCGTTTTATTACTTTCATTATTTTATTTAGTATACTTGTTGATCCTATTAGAGCGTGACACGTGTAGTGGTTTCAGCCGGTTACTGAAAAAGTACCACCACTACTTGTTGATCCTCCAATCAAAATCTTTCTCTCTCCAACTTTTTCAAACGGGATATTTTGAGTTTTGTATATAACATTCATTTAACCTAAATCCCAAATCACTTGTTCTTATTTTCTCAAATCAATTTTTCTCTCAAATCTGATTACTGTTTTATTAAATTTATTTTCTTCTAAAAAATTTGTTTTCAAAATGGCATCATCATCTGTTTCTATTCATTCTAATGATTCTCAATCTAGTTCTTCTTCTGAACCTGAAAGTCGATACCCAGCTCCAATAAGCGCCAACAAGCTTTCACCTTATGTGGTGGGAAGTAATGTAGTAGTGGTCCCGGCTGATCTTGATACTGGTAAAATCAAGATTGGCAGTCTGGTTTATGCCAATATTCATCCTCCTTCATGGGCAAAAGGATACGATAAGATTGTGGCTTTCTTATGGTATCATCCTTTTGGCAAAGTGATGATTGAGAAGCCAGACTGGGTGTTTCAAGATCTCCTGTGTGAATTTTGGGCGAGCTGTTTTGTGGGAAAGAATAAGAAAAGAGATGTTGCAATCTATGGTACAATCCTCAATGGTAAGAAAAAGGTATATATTTCTTATGAGAGGATTAGGTCTGCTTTTGAGCTGTCTTATATGCCTGATGATATTTATGAAAGTGTTGTGTCTCACACTGAAGCCAAAAGTGTTTTACAAGAGGTTGGATATACTGGTCCTATGGCTTCAGTGGTTAAAATGAAATTTTTAACTGGTATTTGGAATTATTTACTGAGCACAATTTCTAAAACTTTGCAAGTAAAGGGAGGCAGCTTTGATCAACCTAATGTTCTAGAATTGCAGATTTTTCATGCAATGGTCACTATGACCAGAATAGATTTTGCTGGCTTAATTTTTAAGGACTTAGTTGATCGTGTTCATAAGAAGAGTCTTACCATACCTTATGGTAGGATTCTTGCTCTTATCATTGAAGCAATACTTGACAATGATTACAGTCTGGCAACTGGTCAGACTGTGGAATGCAAGTCTATCAACAATAACATTTTCAATAGTCCCAAGGTATCTGTGCAGGGTCTGACCCGAGCAATGCAGATCTACCTTGATTTTTGCAGGCAAAGAGAAAGGGAACAAGAAGCACTTGGGGAAGCTGTCCCTTCTTCGACGCGATCTGAGTCTGACACTCAATCTGCTAATCAGGGGGACCCAGGTACACATGCTTCTGAACCCTCAAACTCTTCTCAATCTATTCAATATTCTACTCCTTCAAAAGAGGGTGAAGGGTTGGCCAAAACATCAGCCACCCTAGCCACACCCTCATCCACTCCTTCAAAATCCGCTTCTAAAAGACCCATTGTTGAGGACTTAGTGCCTCACAGTGCTAAAAAGAAAAGATCAAAAAGGAAATCTGTGCCAGCTTCTGGGGTTGATAATGCAACATCAAATCTTGAGATCCCCCAAGGTGCAGTGGAAGCTAAGGAACGTTCCAAAGCTGTCCCTGCCACCCAAGCTGACAAGCCGAAATCGCTACGCCCATCTGCACTCTCCCAAAAGAGTGTAGACGAGTTAAAGGGAACACCTACTGCTACCCAACCCTCCAAACAGGGTGAAGGTATTGAAAGAAAGACCTCCTCCCAAGGTCACACTGTGTCTGCACCAAAATCGCCATCATCAGCCTCCCAAAAGGTTGATGATATCATTAAAGGGATAACAGAGGATCTAGCCCAGATCCAAAATGAGTCAGAGTCTATGCACATCGATTCTGAGGATGGTCAGCCAAAGGAGAGAAGTATCGAACGCATTGGTGACACTGCTTCTCCTCCCCAAGCTGATCAGACTCCTTCTCTCTTACACTCTGAGTCTGCACAGGCTGTCAATCCCCTTTTTATGTCACAAGGAGGGGTACAGGCCTCAATTCTCCCTAAGGATACTTTGGTGCAACAACACACCTCTGTTGAAGGGCAATCAATTACACAAAACATTACACCTGCAGAGTCTGTGTCTGCATCTGTCCTTGGACAGAGGGATTCTGTAGGTTACATGGCTGTCTTTAAGGCAGTTGTGTCAGCCCCTTGTGCAGCAAAGGGAACCATTGGTGGTCCTCACGATGTCAATGAGAATATGATCACTATCTCCGGAAGTGATTCTTCATTAGATGATGAGTCTGCCCATCCATCCTCAAGGGATGCTCTGATGGAAGATGCCAGTGGAGGAGTTGATCAAAATCAAGATCAACACATTCCCACTGGCCTTCAGCCTGAACCAAACGTTAATCTTTCTCAGGCTGACCAACTCATCATCAATTCTGACAGATCCACTCATGAGACTCACTCTCATGAGCAAATTTTCCAAAACTCCTTAAACCTCCACCCCCTTCTAAATGAGCCCAATGACCCTGATATTAAGGATTGCAGGCTGCTCTTTCCAGAGTCAGTGGCTTTTAAGCCAACTGCAACTTCTTCCTAAGCTGCCACTATCTCATTTTCAGATGTGGTGGGTCAGCTCACCGAGTTCAAATCAACCTATAAGGTTGAGAGCTTACAGCTGACCAAATGCTTGGAAAAGATCCAAAAGGATCAGGATTTGACGGATAAGAAGGTGGATAAGCTGAGTCAAGATCAGACTGCATTGAAAGAAAATGTGTTAAAGGCAGTTGATTTGATGCAGCAGAACCTGAGCAAGCCGACAGAGTCTCTTGATAGTCTTACAAAGGCAGTCAATGAAGAAAATGAAAGAAACAAGAGTACTCTGGGTCAGATTGAGAATGCTGCAACCAAGTTTACAAGGGAAGTCACATTAGAACTTCGATCTGCAAACAAGTCACAAGCAGATTTCAAGAATGATCTGATTGAAGTTTCTAAGGGTGTTAAATCCAAGATTGAACTCCTCCATGAGGATTATGTTGAGCTAAGAAGAGCCTGTTGTCTCACTAATGTCAAGATTGACTTGATCAACCAGGATCTCAAAGGCCTCTTTGCCACTCCAGTGAGCTCTTTCCCTGCTGATGATGACAAAAAGGGGGAGAAGAATGCTACTAAGAGAAAGAGGAGTGCTATGAGTGAAGCTGAAATGGAGCTAGAAAGAGAAAGACAACAAGCTCAGGTTGACAAGGAAATTGAAGAATACTTTGAAAGACTGAAAGAGAGACGGAATAAGGCCAGAGCTGAGGAGGCAGTCAATGATAGAAGAATGGTTGTGCATGGTTCTAAGGTGGAAGGTGAGAAGGAAACAGTAGAGGAGATAAAAAGACCAGAATCTGAGTCTGGTGGTGAAAATGTTGGGAAAGTAAATAAAGAAGCTGAAAAGGAGAGTGATACAACCAAGGGGAGACTGTTGATGTGGAAATGGGAGATATAAGGAAGGATGTTGGAGTTGAAAAAGTGAAGAAAGCTCAAAAGAAAAGGAAGTCCTCTCAAGTTGTCCCTGTGCAAGCTGTGCCAACTCAAGCTGACCCAGCTCCCAAAGAACAAATTGATGAATCTTCATCTAGTGAAGACACAGCCACTTTGTCCCAGTTCATGATCAAGAAAAGGACAACAGAAGTTGGGTCAAGTGGTGTGAAGATCTTAACTGAGAAAGAAAAGGATTGGGAGCTTGCAAGAGAAAAAGCTACACAGCTTGGGGTAACAGTTGAGGTGGCATACAAGATGATTAAAGAGGACATATTACAAAGAGAAAGAATGGCTGCAACTGAGTCTGATCCTGAAATTGCCAAGGCTGTTCAAGAACAATTAAATAAGGAAGATGAAGAAAATCTTGCAGTTATTGGTTCCAAAAAGAAAGTTGTGGCCAAAGGAAAAGAAAAGAAGAAGGTGGTGGTTCACTCTAAACCATCACAGAAGGTTAAAGATGTGAAGAATAGTGGTGAAGCCCATGATTGGTTAGAGGCTCTGGAGAAAAGAAAAATAACAGAAAAGATAAACTATAGAAGGCATCCAGAGCCAATCCTTCAGGTTCTACTCAAAAGGAGAAAAGGAAAGAACATTCCCAGCATAAGGTTTACAAGGAAAGATTATGAAACAAGCTGGGAAACCCATGATCTTGACAATCTACTTGATTTAGGATACACTGAGTGGGTGGAGTTACATGATATCATAACTGGTATTTCTGGAATTCACAAAGAGACAGTCTTGGAAGCCATTGAGAAGAAGTTGGCTGCAATTGTAAAATACAAGATTGATATCACTGGCCTTCCAAGACCAAAAGCATATGATATGGATGATGAAGATGAGTCAATTGAGCCACTCAAGAAGAAAAGAAGAAGGTTTGAAAGGATTGATGCTCCTGGAGGTGATCATTCTGTTTTTCTCAAAAACTTGTCTCCTTCAGAGTTACTTGCACAATTATCTTCTGGTGCTATTGACAAGATTCTGGATAATCTCAATCTGTCTCTACCTGCTGGTGTTGAAAACACAAGATGTGGGATGTTCATCACTGAACCTGAACATGGGATGTATTTTATGGATGCAAGAGGGAATTTGGTTTTCCAAAGGACTGCTGAACTAAAAGAGGTACCAGCTTTGCACCTATTTACCTTATACAGATTCTGTAGAAATTTTAGTGAAGAAGGTAATGGGTATGAGCAGTTCCTCATTGATGAGGGGTTAGATAGGCAGTTAGATGTGAGAGTTGCCCCATCATTTAAAGTTAAGCAAGAAGCTATAGAAATGCTTGGAGAATAGTGTTATATCATGTAATATCTTTGTTTTGTTCTCTATATATGCAAAGGCAGTTGTACAAATCTAGTTTCTTTGTTAAAACTTCATTTCAGTTCAAAAGAACCCAAAAGATTCAAAGGGTCACAATCTGTTAGTTTCATTTTACTTTGATTCTTTGTAAGCTGATAGTCAGAAGTGTAGTTGGGTTTTGTCATCATCAAATAGGGGGAGATTGTTGAGTCCCAATGTTAATTGTAAATTTAATGATGACAAATCTGACCTATAAACACTTAGCAATCTTTTGGTTCTTGTAATCTGATCTGGGTCAGACTAAGCTGACACAGCTTACGATCTGTCTCTGACCCAGATCACGCTTCATACTTGTAAATGTAATATCTTATGGAAGCAAGTGTTATTCAAGCTGCATCAACAATGTATTAGCATTCAGTCCAAGTCGAAGAGGAGGATTGAAGATAGAAGATCAACCTGTTAGTGGAAGACAGCTTGGGATTAGCAGTCAGCTTGGATACACTTAGGCAGATTGGTGCCTTGACAAACGGCCCAATCTGTGTCTGACAATCAAGTGAAGATAACAACCTGGATTGAAGATAAAGACAAATGACGTGACTAGGAAGAATCCTAGAATCCAGGTTGGTGGTTGGTTTTACATATGCGTGTCCATGCTCTTATTGGTTGATGAAAGAATGTGCGTCAGTACGTGGGGGACCACAAGTACCATGAAAGGCACGATTGATTATTCCTTTATCATCCACTGAATGAAGAACACGTAGTTGCAACGGACACCTAATGAAGGAGCGCTTTCGCCTATAAAAGCCTCATTCATGGATTGCATATGTGTGGCATTTTTCCTGAGAATCATTCTTCACACAAGTTTCTCTGCTCTTATACACAGCTTAGTCTGTACGAGATCAGCTTGGGCTGATTCTCTTGAGCTGAAACTTATTGATTGTTGTTTGTCATTTCATTGGGTTGTTTAGATATCTATAGGCTATCTTTATTCCGCAACAACCCTGTAATTCTTTGTATAGATTATTTCTTAATAAAGGATTACATTTGAAAACCACAATCTGTGTTCAAGAATGTTTTATTTCTTTACTGCTTTACTGTTTTAATGATTCCTGCTCTTTACTTGTTTAATATTCTAAACTGAATCTTAAAACCTTTTGTGTTAAAAGGTTTGTAAAGATTGAGGAAAGTTGTATTCACCCCCCTCTACAACTGTTCTGTGTACAATATACTTTGGTATATTGATACATCGTGGGACGTATCAATACGGTACGCTTTAGGGTTTAGGGTTTGAAGTCATAGGGTTAGCCTAACGGCTAACCCTACAATCCCATGGGGATTATTTGCTTTTATTCTTCTTAAATTTTTTAGCAAGTTATGGTTAAAATCTCTTAGTGATTATATGTCAATCCCTTGGTGATTATGTGTCAATCCCTTGGTGATATCAATTATATGGTAATTAGAATGCAGTAATTAAATCTCTCTGTGATTAAGTCCCAATCCCATGGGGATTATTTGCTTTTATTCTTCTTAAATTTTTTAGCAAGTTATGGTTAAAATCTCTTAGTGATTATATGTCAATCCCTTGGTGATTATGTGTCAATCCCTTGGTGATATCAATTATTTGGTAATTAGAATGTAGTAATTAAATCTCTCTGTGATTAAGTCCCAATCCCATGGGGATTATTTGCTTTTATTCTTCTTAAATTTTTTAGCAAGTTATGGTTAAAATCTGTTAGTGATTATATGTCAATCCCTTGGTGATTATGTGTCAATCCCTTGGTGATATCAATTATATGGTAATTAGAATGTAGTAATTAAATCTCTCTGTGATTAAATCCCAATCCCATGGGATTATTTGCTTTTATTCTTCTTAAATTTTTTAGCCAGTTATGGTTAAAATCTCTTAGTGATTATATGTCAATCCCTTGGTGATTATGTGCCAATCCCATGGGGATTAACTGGTTAAACACATATAAATAAATGTGTTTTGGTCATCCAATCACTATATGATGGTAGGATTCACTTGGTGATTGTTGAAAATAATCCTTAGGTGATTGGTATTACCACCCGGTCAATGTTGGGTAGGTAATCACAATGATTTCAATAGATAATTAGGTATTCATGTGATGTTGAATGATCCAGTAAAATAATAACCAAAGAACAGTTGTACATAGAACAAAACATAACTCATTTAACTGAAATATTGCATTTTAAAAAACAAGAAATCATTTGATTACATTTTTAAAACCTACACATTAACAACTAGAAACATACAATAGAAATCATGAAATTTGAATACTTGATAACTTATTTTTCTTCAACTTTCACGTTCAGCCCTATTTTTCAGCCATAAAATAACAAGTTGCTTCATTTCTTCCTCGTCGTAAGCATTTACAAAATCATATGCTCTTTGTAAATTATCAACAGCCAACCAATTGGTTCAGGATGTGTTTAAGAAACTTGAAATTTACAAAGTAAAAGTAAACAGCCACATGTAAATTCATTATATATGTTGAACTCTCATTTAATGAACATAGCTAACATAGCAAGTGGTGACAACTAATTTTATATCGCACCATACGCCTGCTGCGGTGTAAAGAACTAGATAGATAAACTACATGAAAAAAGAAGTAAGATACATGGTCAGATCTACATTGTAGTGAAAGAGAAGAACATTGTCCTTCAAAACAGATCAAAGTTGTACCCAATCAAAAATAACCAAATACAAAGATCAAAGATATCATAGCTTGTACTTTATTTCTTTACCTGAATTGGAGGAGATGCATCATTAATTTCAAATTCGAAACCATCGGGAGGATCATCATGACTCGGATTATACCTGTAAATATATGAAAATCACCATCAAGAGACTAATAACATGAAATGCTTTTTTCAAAAGTCATGCCTATTTGACATTTTAAGAAGCTATAACAATAAAACACCAGGCAAAACTTCTTTTAATGATTTAAGTACACTTTACTAATATAGCTTAAGAAACCAGACTCAATTGCCACTTGCAGCTGCCTTTGATATAAAGACGCATTTTCCATTAATGCAGCCATACCAAGATATGCAAATAAACAGCAGAAGAACAAACTCAGATACATTGTAAGTTGAAACTAACCATGCACAAAAATGATCCCAAGTTACTTCTGGAACCAACTCTCTGTATTGTTA
The DNA here is from genome assembly GCA_034093135.1 of Erigeron breviscapus. Taxonomy (NCBI): domain Eukaryota; kingdom Viridiplantae; phylum Streptophyta; class Magnoliopsida; order Asterales; family Asteraceae; genus Erigeron; species Erigeron breviscapus. The sequence goes on along the minus strand of CM067167.1, from coordinate 233,000,123 downwards.
TCCTTCACATAAGTTATCCAACTCTCCTAACATCATTTTCACATAGATGCCTAGGAAAATAAACTACTTTAGAGTTCAGAAGAACACTAGAAACTGAAGTGCATAAAACAACCATTATATTGCAACTTTTGTCCGAAATGGGTATCCTTCTTTCTTTTTTCTGTTGTATTTTCTCATTAACAAAGATGGCTTTGTAACAGAAGACAAAGTAATTGTTTGAAAGGTCATAGTCCCTAAAAATATAATTCTAATAAGGGTAAATTACAAAAATGGTACCTGAGGTATGTCAAAAACTACACCCATGATACCTACAACTCAAAAATTACGCGAGACATACCCACAGTTTCCATTTCTTTACACTAGTCATACCTAACCCTAACGGAAGCTAACTGGACGTTAAAAGGGCATCACATGCGTGTCACGTGCGTGGGTAAATGACTATTTTGCCCTTTTGAGTTGTAGGTATCATGGGTGTAGTTTTTGATATACCTCAGGTACCATTTTTGTAATTTACCCTTATTAGAATTATATTTATATTTATATCTATAACAACAAACCCACAATTTCTTTAACAACTGATTTATAACAAAACCCACAATCATTTACTTTTCCTTTCCACCATCTATATCTGTATCTATAACTTACCAAATTAAATTACAACAAATCTATAATCATACACAGATCTGATCATCTTCAATACTGAAATCTTAAAACATTCTTCATTTAGTTATTCATCTCCAAAACTAAAATCTTAAAACCTTGTTCAATCCAATACGCATAAATTTATATATATATCTACAAATTCATTATCCAACTATTTCCTCTGTTCCTTATCTTCCTTTATTTATGTCATTTTCACCGAAAGACCAATAATCAATCCATTATCATATCTACACCACAATTGTCATAATCAATGGATCTATGCATATCCATATATCTACAAATCCATATATTTATATTTTATCTCTATGAAAATTCATACATATTCAATCGATCTATATATAGATCTATACACCACCCATTATTAGATCTACACCACCATTGTTATAATCACTCCATCTATATATATCACCATTATCATAATTAATCCATATATATATATATATATCACCAAATCAAAAAGAAAATCCGACAGGAGGGTATGAGCAGCAGCAACAGGAGGGTATGAGCAATCCAAAATGTCACTATCTGACTGCCGCCGTGGTGTCCAATAACTCCGACCAAAACCAACTTCATCTTCTTACCAAAACCAGCTTTCATTTTAATTCGTAAACCCAGAATGATGATGATGGTATTCAAAGATGATGATGGTATTGAAAGAGACAACATACAAATGATGGTGATGTTGTGTTAGTGGTGGTGGTTAGTTTCTCCGATATGCTCCTCCGTCGCACCTCCACCATCACCGGCGGCGGCGGCTACAACTTGGTGTTTTTTGATCTATTTCTTGCTACAAAAATGGAGCATGAATCTTGTCTATAGATCTTTTTTTTTACGGTGGGTATAGATACTATGTATATACATTTATATTTATAAATAGAGATATATGTTAATTTGGGGATTTTATTTGGATAGATGGTGATCATTTGCTTGTGGTTATTATGTGAAAGTTTGTGTCTTGCTGAATCTATGATCCCACAAAAATGTCACACCTTTCTGTTTCTGATAAGAAAGATAAAATTAGATGTAATGTTTTATACTCGTATGTAAATAAGTGTTAGGGTTTGGTAGGGAAAGGGTTGATGATGATAAGAGTAGAAAATATCAATTTTAATTTTTTTATGGTTTCTTTATAATATAAAGAAGAAATGGAAAGAAAATATATCAAGTTTGGTCCTTTAGTTTTGAAAATGAAAGGACTATAATACTCTCATGTGTATGGCACGTGAGAAAAAAAACGGAGAAGACAAAACGTCCGTTTGCATAAAGAACTGGATGTGATCCTTATCCTCTCCAAAAGGACTGTCAGTGTCATTTCAAGTAATAGATGTGGATATATATATATATCATAATTTATGTATAATTATAATTTGTATAGAATTGATACATGTCTATATGTAGTTATAGATACAGATATAGATGGTGGAAAGGAAAAGTAAATGATTGTGGGTTTTGTTATAAATCAGTTGTTAAAGAAATTGTGGGTTTGTTGTTATAGATATAAATATAAATATAATTCTAATAAGGGTAAATTACAAAAATGGTACCTGAGGTATGTCAAAAACTACACCCATGATACCTACAACTCAAAAGGGCAAAATAGTCATTTACCCACGCACGTGACACGCATGTGATGCCCTTTTAACGTCCAGTTAGCTTCCGTTAGGGTTAGGTATGACTAGTGTAAAGAAATGGAAACTGTGGGTATGTCTCGCGTAATTTTTGAGTTGTAGGTATCATGGGTGTAGTTTTTGACATACCTCAGGTACCATTTTTGTAATTTACCCTTTAGATTATGTTATATCTCTAATGGGTTAAAAGGGTATATAGAAATAGTAAAATTAGTTTTAAAGGGCATGGATCAAGTAGCAGAGGAAAATCGCCCAAAGTCAGCTACTTTATCTACAAAACTGTAAATTTTAGTAAGTAATAGGGTTTTTAGTCAACCTAGCCAGACCAGTGCCTATAACTATAACTATAACGAAGTTAAACGAAATGATATAAGTAACAAAGTATGCAAGAAACAAAATATCCTTTCTCTCGAAAAAAATTGTATTTCTAAGCATTATTACAGATTTCATATCCAATATGTGCAACTTCCGAGTAATACTGTTCATGAGTATGAATATATAAAGAATCTAGATGTTTCTAAAAGAAGACAAGGGTATCTATTTATGCTACAAACAAACTAAAAGATAATAATGGTGTACAAAAATTATATCAAAATCCATGTTCCATGGAAGTATAGAATATTTCAACTACAATACATGAGTATCAAATCAAATGGAGCAATTTTGATATAAAAAACTGAACCAAACATTAATAAGTCAGTTCACCTTGGCAACAGTAGTTTCTATTCTTTCGTGTTTCATCACCAGCTACGAGACCATTGTCCTACATATGCAAAACACCATCATCATTATCTTCTACATATACACACGATATTACAACATCAAAACAGACTATCGCTAACCTGAGCATGGAAATTCGATGTCGACTGGGACGATTGAGGTTCCTTAACGTAGTCATGACACTCGAACGTAGAACACCTACAAAATTTACAGCACACAGATACATAAATTTGTTAAGAGGAGTTGTTTCATCATCGCTACTTTGGTTACTAATACTTCAAACAGTTTGCTAGTAAACTCATCCAAACACTATGTATTTTGTTTCAAGCATTTCAACAAACACTTTCTATGCACTCTAAATATCTCATTCATTATAACCAAAACAACAATCAATTAAAAAAAACGAATCACTTCTCAACCGTTAATCAAATTAACTCTCAAAAAAGCATCAACTATGCATATGCATTATGATAATTAAAATGATAATTACCGAAATCGATGAACGCTAAGTAAGATGAAATAGATGATAATGAAAAACTCAGAAATTTTCTAATTAACGTTAAGTGTGTGTTTGTGTGTGTTTTCCGTCGGTATGGGCGGAGCCTTGATCGTGGTGTGATCGGCGATGGTGGCTGGCGATGGAGATGAGAGAGAAAGAGATAGAGTGAGGGATATCAGGGAGGGTGTGTGTGAGACTCTGATTTCTTTTATCGTAAAAAGACCAAAACGCCCCTCCGTGTTAATTTCTTAAGCATGATAGCGTCTAATATGAGCCATTGATTTGGTTGATCCGATGGCCAAAAATTGATCCTTCATGTGCACCTAAACTTTGATGTGCAAATGAATATTCCACGTATGATAATATAAATATAGTATGTATATTCACTTCCATATATATGTATCTCTAGAACATTCTATTCATGCCTATATATACAAGGCTATATTATAATCCCTTATTAATAGAATTATCTTTCTTCTCTCCATATTATAATACATTATCACCCGTCTCAAAACCCCTAAAAATATAAACTTTCGGCTGACATTATTTTTTGAGTTAACTCTCATCATGTTTTTATATAATATTTTTTGCCGTCAAAAGTTTTTCTATTTAAACTTCTTTTGTGTGAATATAAACCTATTCATATTTTCGTTATTCACTAAGGTGAATCATAACTACGGTTATGTATAAGAAACTTGAAGGTTTCCTCACTAATTGATATTTTCGTTATTCACTAAGGTGAATCATAACTACGGTTATGCATAAGAAACTTCAAGGTTTCCTCACTAATTGTTCTTTCGTTATTCACTAAGGTGAATCATAACTACGGTTATGTATAAGAAACTTGAAGGTTTCCTCACTAATTGATATTTTCGTTATTCACTAAGGTGAATCATAACTACGGTTATGCATAAGAAACTTCAAGGTTTCCTCACTAATTGTTCTTTCGTTATTCACTAAGGTGAATCATAACTACGGTTATGTATAAGAAACTTCAAGGTTTCCTCACTAATTGTTCTTTCGTTATTCACTAAGGTGAATCATAACTACGGTTATGTATAAGAAACTTGAAGGTTTCCTCACTAATTGTTCTTTCGTTATTCACTAAGGTGAATCATAACTACGGTTATGTATAAGAAACTTGAAGGTTTCCTCACTAATTGATATTTTCGTTATTCACTAAGGTGAATCATAACTACGGTTATGTATAAGAAACTTGAAGGTTTCCTCACTAATTGATATTTTCGTTATTCACTAAGGTGAATCATAACTACGGTTATGCATAAGAAACTTCAAGGTTTCCTCACTAATTGTTCTTTCGTTATTCACTAAGGTGAATCATAACTACGGTTATGTATAAGAAACTTGAAGGTTTCCTCACTAATTGATATTTTCGTTATTCACTAAGGTGAATCATAACTACGGTTATGCATAAGAAACTTCAAGGTTTCCTCACTAATTGTTCTTTCGTTATTCACTAAGGTGAATCATAACTACGGTTATGTATAAGAAACTTGAAGGTTTCCTCACTAATTGATATTTTCGTTATTCACTAAGGTGAATCATAACTACGGTTATGCATAAGAAACTTAAAAGTTTCATCACTATTTGTTTTTCTGTTATTCCATCTTTTGTACAAATTCGAGGTCCAAGAATCAGAAACAACTAAGTCATCGTAATTAGATTTTATGCTTCTCGTTTTATAGCTTTGCACACACACATTGAATTTGGTTTTGAGAAAAGGACACCGTATGTGGTATGTTGTTTCGAGGTAATCATTCTTATTGAAGTAATATTACAACTATTATTACAACTCTACCAATTTTATTATTCTCTCAAATTTGTACCATCTTAAGTAATATTCTACTTATTTAAGATTTTTTTTCTTAAGATTATTGGTTATACGCAGAAGAACAAATTGCTCTTTAAAGGAACTTATAATTCTTCTTAAAATTGTTTTGAAACAATGAATGATTTCATAACATCGATTATGCATTAAAGAACACATTGTTCTATTGTGATTCACTAAAGTGAATCATAACGTACTACCGTTATGCATAAGAAACTTAAGGTTTCCTTTTATTAATTTTTAAGATTGCTTGAAGCAATTAATGATTTCATAACATTAGTTATGCAATAAAAAGAACTAATTGTTCTTTCGTTATTCACTAAGGTGAATCATAACTACGGTTATGCATAAGAAACTTCAAGGTTTCCTCACTAATTGTTCTTTCGTTATTCACTAAGGTGAATCATAACTACGGTTATGCATAAGAAACTTCAAGGTTTCCTCACTAATTGTTCTTTCGTTATTCACTAAGGTGAATCATAACTACGGTTATGTATAAGAAACTTGAAGGTTTCCTCACTAATTGATATTTTCGTTATTCACTAAGGTGAATCATAACTACGGTTATGCATAAGAAACTTAAAAGTTTCATCTTTTTGGATTGAATAAAAAATAACATGATCAAAGTTATGTTAAAAGAGCATGTAGTTCTTTGCTACTCTTTGAATTTATTCAAAGCATAAATAATTGTAGCTCATATAAGTAAATAACAACGGTTATTTACAATGATAATTGAATTAAATATTTGTTAATAAACTAAGGTTTATTAAACAAGAACTACAATGGACTACATTTTCTCTTATTAATAAGGCCTCTTTGCAAGAGCATGCAAAATCAATGACTTTTCTCCAACATCACCTCCATGAGGATTTGAAAAGCGAATATATAACGATGAAAGACTCGTTGGAATCATGTCAATGCTGAAATATTTAACGGTGAAAGACCCGTCGGATTTATGGGAACAATTATATATATCAAGAACATGAAGTTCTTTGATGATCTTTTTTAGATATGCAATGAAAAATAACAATAAGTTATTGATTAAACTACCTCATGTAGTTATTAGTTGGTAAAGAACTTGAAGTTCTTGTGTGATTCTTTGAAAATATTCAAAGCATGAATAACTATAAGTTATTGGGGAAAAAAAACTACTACATGTAGTTCATATATAATAAAGAACAAAAGGTTCTTGTGTGATTCTTTGAACACATTAAAAGCAAAAATAACTATCGGTTATTTGATTTTTGACATTATTTGTCATATTAATAAACTACCTCATGTAGTTAAAAAGCTCTTAATGATTCTTCGTTGGGAATCATAACTAATAATTATTGTGCAACAGGCAACAATTTTTTATTTTGTTGGATCAAAAATCGTAATCAGAAGTTACTGATTTGTATGATGGAATATGATTTGCTAATAACATCAGTTTATTACGCAACATGGTTATCTAAGACCATGCAATTATGTCAAATACTTGACATGAATTACCATGATGAATTAGTATACATGAATTTCATGGCTTGAAAATCAAATTTTTGATACATAAATGACAAACAAATATATCTTTGTAATAACTCTTTCTTGAAAAGAAAGTCATAAAATGATATTTTACTTTAATATTACAGTTTTATAATATATTCAAATATTTTTATACTTATTATTCTTTGACTAAGGATCGACTATAATCATCAAGCTATGTGAAATTCATTGTTGTGTGTAATTCAGACTATTGTCTATATGATTCATCTAACTCCATATAATTATGGGCTCAATATGAGAGCATATCAAAATTCGTGACAATGGTCATAAGAAATTTATGAAAATCACAAACATGTGATTCTTTTAAAGTCTCGCTACAATTTGTTGCACGTGAAGTTGCAAAATTTGTAAAATATAAGCGAGTACAACTTCGCATGGATGCTCATGAAATATCAACTTGATTCCTATTTGTATTGCATGCGGAATAGGATTGTTATAAACTACTTAGAGTTAGTTTCACTACCCGCACATAAAGAAATCCCTGCCATCCTATGAGAAGCACCTGACCGTCTACACTCCCTGTTGCCCTGGACGGTTGCCTAAGCCATAGTGTAGATACGGGGTGGTCCTTCATGTCTGCCCATCCCAGTTACCGGACATGGACAGCCACACGCCAGCTTATAGGCGGATTTTGCTAGGTTGCTCTGGACGGTTGCCTAGGTACTAGTCGGCAAGGATGAGACTAAATATGCCTTAGGATCAAGAGTGATCAAAGTCTCATTAAGAGTCGCAATGTGCGATCGGTCGTCGGACCGGTCAAATTGATAACACAAAACATGTAGTCGTCCGGACGATTGGATACACGTGATGTGGGTTCGATTTGGTTCTTTAAGCTTTAAACCATAGATGATTTTTAAGATACATTCGTAAATTAAAATCTAAGGGTAGTTGTTTTAGTTAAAGCCTTAAATATCTAAATCCCTATGTTTGAACGTTACATTTAGATGGCCTCTACCACTCAAAATACCATTAAGTCTGCATTGCTCAAGTCCTTGTTTGATAAGGACAAACTAGATGGTGACAACTTCAATGAATGGTATCGCAATATGAGAATTGTGCTTAAACATGAAAAGAAGTTGCACATTCTTGACACACCGCTTCCGGTTGCTCCAACTAGTGATAGTACCCCTGAATATCGTGCTGACTATCAGAGTAAGTACGATGAACAGAGTGAGATAGCATGCCTTATGTTATCAAGTATGAACTCTGAACTTCAGAGGGACATGGAGAATTTGGATGCTTATAGCATGATTAAGGAGCTCAAGAGCATGTTCGAGAAGCAAGCTCAGCAAGAACTATTCCAAACTGTTCATGCATTACATGTATGCAAAATGGAAGTAGGTCAGCCCGTGAGCAATTATGTCCTTAAGATGAAAAGCTATATTGATAATCTTCAGCGACTTGACTCACCCATTCATCAAGACCTTGCGGTGAATCTCATTTTGAATTCTCTTACAAAGTACTATGATGGATTTGTAATGAATTACAATATGCAAGGGTGGAAGAAAAATATCTCTGAGTTGCATCAAATGTTGAAAACGGCTGAAGATGCTATGCCAGCCAAGACTCCAGCGGTCTTGCATATCGCTGAAGGAGGTGTCAAGAAGAAGAAGTGGAGAAGTGGAAATCAAGGCAAGCAAGATGCCTCAAAGACCACTTCACGCAACAAGAAGAAAAGACATCATCCTGCGAAAGATGCTACATGTTTCCATTGTGGAAAAGTAGGACATTGGAAGCGTAATTACCCTGACTATCTCGCTGGGCTCGAAAAGGTCAAGGGAAAGGGAAGCTCCAAATCAGGTATCTCTTGGTAAACTATCATTTTCCTTGAACCGTTGATATAGATTATCAATCTAAACATTTGTGTGAAATGTTTTTCAGGATCAGAAAAGAAGTAGTGAGAGCGAGACTGAAGATTCAAGGCTCGGATAGTTGAAGAGTATTTATTAATAAATGCTGAATCTTAATTTTTAAGTCTTGTTTGTTTTAAGACAATTTTAGTATCTCGCTTTAGTCGAGTTTTTACTTTTATGAATGCTTATGGATATTTGATTCTTATGAATCTTTATGGTTTTAATAAGTTACTCCTTTAGCTTTATATATCTTGAGCATTTGTTAAAAAAAAAATTGTCTCTACTACTTTTGATTGTTTATATATGATTGTTTTGGATAATTTTATGAGTACTTGTTTGAAAGTATTTGTTTGAATCAGGACACACTCTAGATGTGACTTGATATAATCCAAAATAACATTATCTTGAGACTTGCACCACTTAGATTCTATCGAAGAAGATTATGAGAGATTTAGACAAGATCAAAGTTTCATAAGTTAAAGGATCTCGTGAGTTAGCCACGATAGATCTTACAACTTTGATTCAAAAAAGGATCGAGTCTAGATCTTGATTATTTCGTCCCAAAATAAGTAAAGTCTTGAACTCACTAAGATCAAGGATTCTTGTTAAATCTTAGATTAAGTGGGAGCAAGATTCAATACTTATTAAATCGGAGAATTCTTGTAAGTTCTTAGATTAAGTGGGAACGAATAACCTTGCTTAATATATTTGAGGATCCTTTTGAAATTCTTGAGATTTAAGGAAGGAAGACGAACCATAAATCTTCTTAGGATTCTTACCTAAAGATACGTTAAGTACTTGAGAAAGAGATCTCGAAGAACAATGTTAAAAGGAAACACAATAACATTTCTAAAGATTGATAGAACTTATAGTTCATTCAAAAGTCATGATAAATGCTATAAGAATGCAATCTATCATACATGGCGAGTTCTTGTGAGCTTGTTATAGATAGATTTAAATGAACATGGGTTAAGGTATAATTCTTGAAATCCACGAATATCAAGAATAATCTTAAAGTAATCGAGATATGAAATTATCGTTAGCGAGGACGAAATGCGATAAAAGAATATCTCGAAAAGATTGTTCACAAAAGCATTGTTTATGTAGGTTATGTAATTAAAGGAAATTTCTTGTAAATATCTTTTGAAATGACATAACTAACATATGTGTTTTACTTGGTAAGACGATGTCAGACATTTCCAAAATTAAGACTTGAAAGTACAAGGGAAATATGGAAATGACACACATGAATCTAGAATCAAAAGGTTATTTAGAAAGGCAATGTACTATGTGATTAGAAATTCTTATTAAGAGTTTTTGGTTAAGAGAAATTAATTAATTATATCTTGTGTACAAGATAAGTAAGATGTCGCAAGAATCTTACAAAGTATTAATTATGAAAATGGTAATTAAGAGTTAGAGAAAATTCGAGTCTATTGAATTTAATTAATGAGGTAAAATGAAAGTAAGCATTGTAATGCTATAATGGGAAATAAGAGATTTCTGCATTGGGATGGAATCATTTCATGTCTTCTCAAGACACATAATGAATTCATCAAGTATTACAATCAAGGAATATTATGACACAATAAGAGTATCACTCTGAATTGAGTCTATAGCACATGATTGAAATTATGTGAAATATTCCGTGAGGGTTCAACACAGTTGAAGAGAGGTTTGTAAGAGAAGACCTAATAGTTAAAGGCATAAAAGTTAGGAATACTCTTACAAATACCTTCCTCTGATTTATTTAGATATCAGGGCCGATCGAGGGTGTTTAAAGACGTCATGATTTTCATTTCAGTTCTTGCATCTATGAGCTCCATATTTGCATGTTTTAAAACATATCCATGAGGTTGCGTAAAGCAGTTTCTAATTAAAGATCCATTACTAATCATTGTCACAGGAGTGAAATGGTGAAAGTAATTGTGAGACTCGATACATAGGTTGATGTATCGTTTCACAAGTATTCAAGAGAAATTTTGAATATTGGTTGACCCGCTCCTCGAGAAAATCACGTGGATCGAAGACATAGATAAGTATCGAGAAGTGGTCATGTTTATGTGTCCTTAGACTTGAGATGCATAGGCGTGTCTCGGAGTACGTAGTCACATACTTTGATTCAGTACCGAACCTGGAACTTAACCGACAGTAGTATGGGTTGGGTATGTGGTGAAATATGGAAGAGACGTATGTAGTCAATAAAGGATTTGCTCGCCAAGTTTTGGATAAGATGGCCGTGATGAGTAGGAATGATAGAAGTGTACGACCGTACCCCGGGACATTACTAGAATTCGTTTTTAGTAAGTGTTTTTGGTTTGAATCATTTCCATTCAAGGATATCGAGAAACTAAATCAAGCTATATGAGTATGAAGCGTATCCGCATCTCATGGCTTGATGTGCGCATCGGAAGCATAGAGGGAGATATAAGAATTTGACCAAAACATTAAAAAGGCAAGTTTTTAATGTACAATAATCAAAGAGTTGATAATTATCATGAACGTTGTTTCGGTCAAAAATTACCCAAGATAATTTTAGGAAGGATTTTAGACAACTCAAGTACCGAAGATTTGTAAGTGGGGTTTGGTGTTTTAGGATCTTCAATTAAAAGTAAAGTTTTCTTAAATATAATGACTAAAACTAAGAGTTTTTATCATAAAGAGTTTTATGAAAGCCTTTGAGACAGAAATACTTTGAGTAATTAAGAAAACCGTTGAAGATAAAAGTAAAGCACTGAAAATTAAAGCTAGGATCTTAAAGAAAAAATGAAAAGCACAACGACACCAGAATTTTGTTGACGAGGAAAAACCCTTGATCCAATTAAGAGATCTTAGGTAAAAAACCCCGGGAGGATTCAATCGACCCTTCCTTAGTTCTTTTATTATTATTGTGGGTGATTACAATACAATGAGGGTGAGAGTGATTTGATCGAGCTAATGAACGAAAAAGAAAGCAAGTATGCAGTGAGTAAGTGTGTGAGAATACAAGTGTGTGAGCAGTTATCCTAATCTCGATCAATCACCTCTTATTTATAATGTAAATTCCTAACTAACTATCCGAAAAATCTGGGATCCTCCGTGTGATACTGTTCAACGTGCTGAAGATCAAAAAGTGAACGTTGAGTCTTCTTTGACATGTTTATTCTTCGAGGTTGTTCCGATATCCAAGGGATTGCACGTTTCTTTTCTTCCTTAGAAGGCTGGATAAGTCTTGATATTTATTTTCGACCGTTAGCTTATTTCCTGAGTATCCTGAATGATGATCCTTATTTCAGGATCCTGCAAAACACAAAAGCATTATCGTGTACAACAAAAACATATGTTAGTAATATCTTTAATCAGGATCATAGTTGTAGAAAATCTGACCCCAAACAATTGTCCCCAAATTTATATTTAACCTTTCATAAGTTAAATATAAATTTTTATTTGTATACTAAAAGCATCCAGGCTAGTGATACACCTAGACTTTATTGCGTATCCAATCAGTTTTAATATCCAAGAGGCGTGTTCCAGAGCGATCAGTCAGGTCATGATGTGTAAAATTAATTTACTCGGCTTGATGAGACATATAACCTATCACTTTGTCCCCCACGACTCCTTATCTCTCCGCCTATTTAGATTTCCAAATCTCCAACCGTCTCCAAAAAGTCTTTCATTTCATCTTTTAAAAACTTTTATCTCTATCTCTCAAAAACATTTTCTTTTTTAGAAATCTAATTTCAAAAACTTCTCTTTTTCAAAAATGGCGTCTTCATCTTCTACCCCGGTTTGGAAAAATAAGGTAAAACTTTATTATTATATTCTTTATAAAAGCTATTTTCTCCCTTTAACCGTTCTTGTTTTTTCAGCATCTTGAAGAGATCATTAAGCATTGTGAAGAACAAGCTAAGCTTAATGACAAGCTTCTTATGGACATCAACTTCTGCTTCCTGTCATCCAAAGCCATCTGCAAATCTCATCAGGAACTAACTATAGACATCATCAGCAAGTGGGTGATGATTTCCAGGCTTTAAGAGGAGAAATCCTTCAGACTTATGACGAGATCAACCGTGCTCAAGAAGAACTGAGGACCGCTAAAAACGACATGGTCTACTTGAAGTCGGTTGTGTCAATCTTGAGGAAGAAGTACCCCGATGTCAACGACAGCATTGCAGATGAGATCCTTCGAGGCGGGTCATATTTCTAGGGCTTCTAAGTTTCAGGGTGGACAATGATAGATGGGATGAAAAGGCTTGAGTCCACTGGTCTTAGTTTAGTAGTGGTTGTACATATAGATCTTTTGTAAACTACTACTTATTTGGAATCAAATAAAATTAGTCTTTTGTTTATATATGCGTACCTTAACTTCCATATTTCAAGCATATCCTGCATATTCCACAAAGATTTAGAATTTTGAACCACATACCTTTGTAACGACCAACATTTGTTAATTCTTATTTTCCTGTTTCAAGAAGAAAAACACTAAAAAGAAATTCATTTGTTAATCCATTTGTCAATTCTTTTGACAATCGTTTGTATTTAATAGAGAGATTGTCCCTATTCGTTTTGATGACTTTTTATTAATAGTCATAACCAAATGAGTTGATTGTAAAATCAACAACCCTTTGAAAATTCCCAACCATGAGGGTCTACCCACAATTAAGAATTTTTTATGACGTGCTCCCCGGGCGAAATGAGGTGTTAATGTTAACCTCGGCGTTCGAGAAGGTGATCCCTTCAACCTAGGATTGAAGTTTTAGTTCAATCCACTGTAATCCGTTTGAGGATTTAGACTTAGGAGAAACTGTTCTTATTCAGGATCTGTACCTCGGATACTAGCTTGTGATCTTCATTCATTAAGATCCTAAATGTTAATAATCCTGCATAAGACCAATAAAACATACGCCAAGGGTTAACATTAGCCCTTTTGGCTAATGCCACTCCGACGCTCAAGTCAGTATTACTGTTATATCAATTTAATAAAAACAATAACTACTTATTGATAATATGCTTTAAGATGAATTGCATTCCAAGCTCTTGGAATCATCCTACCCTCTGGCTCTTGAAGCCAATAAGATCCTTTACCTGCTTCTGAACTTATAAAGTAAGGACCTTCCCATTTTGGAGCAAGCTTTCCATCGGATTTTTTCGTTGTATTCTTAAAAGCTTTTCTCAATACTAAATCCCCAACTTTGAATCTTCTAATTCTTATATTCTTATTGTACACCTTTGTCACCTGATGTTGATAAGCAGCTATACGAATTTTTGCAGCTTCCCTTAATTCATCAACTAAATCAAGATCTTGAAATAATGCTTGATCATTATCTTGAACTGTCTGCAAACTGGATCTTGCTGTTGGCACCATCATTTCAGCTGGAAGTACTGCTTCAGTTCCAAATACCAAAGAGAATGGTGTGTGCCCAGTAGCATGTTTGACAGTGGTTCTATCAGCCCAAAGCACAAATGGTAACTCCTCTGCCCATAATCCTTTTTTGCCTGTTAGTCTTTTCTTAAGATTATTAACAATAATCTTGTTGCTTGATTCTGCTTGACCATTAGCTTGAGGATGGACAGGAGTAGATGTCATTATAATACCATAGCTTTCACAAAATCCGGTTGTTCTTCTCCCAATAAATTGTGACCCATTATCACAAATTATCTCAGCTGGTACTCCAAATCTGGTCAATATATTGCGTTTTATGAAAGAGATTACTTCTGTTTCCTCAATTTGAACAAAAGCTTCTGCTTCTATCCATTTCGAGAAATAATATGTCATTGCTAACATAAATCTCTTTCCACAAGGTGCCTTTGGCATTGGTCCAACTATATCCATCCCCCACTTCATGAAGGGCCAAGAAGAAACAATGGGATACATTGGTTCAGCTGGCTGATGATATATGTTACCATGCCTTTGACAACCATCGCACTTCTTTACATAATCTTTTGTGTCACTATCCATAGTAGACCAATAGTATCCTGTTCTAACTATCTTGGTACGTAATGCCTTGGCTCCAGAATGATTTTCACATTCTCCATCATGTATCTCTCTCATTACTTCTTGTGCTTCTTCTTTTTCTAGGCATCTTAAATATGGACCTGCAAGTGATCTCCTGTACAATCTATTTTGTATAATAGAGAAGTATGATACCTTTGTTTTAAAAGCTCTGTGATTCTCTTGTTCCGGGATAATTCCTTCTTGTAGATATTTCATTATTGGATCAATCCAGGATTTTGAATTGTCCCCAGAGCTAGACTCTTCTGACGCTTGATCATCAACTGCTTTAACTTGCAAAGTTTCTATAGCCGGTTTTATTATCTTTATTATTGGTATTTTAGTGTCAGGTGAGATATTAAGTGAGGATCCTAAGTAAGCTAAAGCATCTGCTTCTATATTTTCCTGTCTTGGGACCTGTTCTATACTAAAGAATTCAAAGTTTTTGGCTAAACTTTTTACTATTTCTAAATAAGCCATTAATTTTTCACCTTTAACTGAATAAGACCCATTAAAGTGATTAGTTAACAACAAAGAATCTACATAAACTTGTAAGCGTTTAATACCCATATTTTTAGCTAACTCTAATCCTGCTATTAAAGCTTCATATTCTGTTTCATTATTAGTAGCTGTAAATTCACAATTAATAGACTGAGGTAGCATATCCCCCTGTGGCGATTTTAGTATGATTCCTAACCCTATTCCTCTTACATTGGCTGCTCCGTCAGTATGTAAAGTCCATTTTTCATTATTTTCAGTTAACATTTTAACTTCTAAGTCTGCTTCTGGTTGTAAATCACTAGTAAAATCAGCCACAAAATTAGCTAAGGCTTGAGATTTAATAGCAGTTCTAGGTTCATAAGTTATGTTAAATGCACTTAACTTTACAGACCATTTAGCCATTCTACCCGATAATTCTGGTTTCCTAAGTACATTTTTTATTGGATAATTAGTTTTTATATGGATAGGGTGTGTTTCAAAATAATGCCTAAGTTTAGTAGAAGCCATTATTAAAGCTAATATTAATTTTTCTAAGTGTGAATACCTAGTTTCAGCATTTAGTAAACTTTTACTAACATAATAGACAGGATGTTGTTTACATTCGTGCTCTTTTACAAGCACAGCGCTTACTGCCTCTGGAGATACTGAGAGATACAAAAAGAGTATCTCACCTTTTTCCGGCTTCATTAACAAAGGTGGGGTTGAGAGATATGTCTTCAATGCTTTAAACGCTTCTTCCTGTTTTTCTCCCCATTCAAATTTCTTATTTTTCTTCAACATATCATAAAACTCCTTGCATCTGTCTGAGGATCTTGATATAAATCTGTTCAGAGCTGCTAATCTGCCGGTCAGTCTTTGAATATCTTTGACATTTGTAGGGGATTTCAACTCCATTATTGCCTTTATCTGTTCTGGACTCGCCTCTATTCCTCTTTTAGTTACCAAGTAACCTAGGAATTTTCATGCACCTACTCCAAAATTGCATTTTGCTGGATTTAACTTCATGTTGTAGCGATCCAGTATATCAAAAGCAACTTCAAGATCCTTGAGATGATCTTTCGCCTTTTTCGATTTCACCACCATATCATCGATATAGACTTCCATCGTATCCCCCAGTTGGTCTTTGAACATCATATTGACCAACCTCTGGTATGTCGCACCTGTATTTTTTGTAAGTCCCTACCGTTGAATGGATCGTAAATAAGACGTGATTCGTTATGTCAAGAGTGTGGAATCCTCTTGAGGTAACTAGATTGCTACTGCCTTTTGTCAATTAATAAGTAATTAACCAACCTAAGGTCACACACGAAGTGCTAGTTCGTGTAGGGAGTCACACGAGCAACAATTCGACTTTCTAAGTTTTTAATTTTTTACTAATTGCGTAAATTAGAATGTATTTATACTAATAGGGTTTGTGTTCGTGTGGGCTTGGACTTCACACGAAGTGGCTAAAGCCCGATCCACCAAACAGCCTTGTCTTCACGCTGACGTCAGCATGAAGGCATTCCTACATGCTGCTGACATCAGCACGAGGACGTGTTTCTTGGATTGCTTATTTCGCTTGTACATAACGTTCAACCATCGTTTAAGTATTCTATGACACTTATAAACCTTGGCTCTACATTCTTATACCTGCAAAACAATTATATAACACACAAACATAACAATAACCATAACTTGATTTCACATTGAAGTTCAAATGTAATCATTAAACACAAACGTAAGTCCTAATGACTTATTATTTAAACGATTACATAGATATTCCTAAGAACAAAACCGTTAATCAAATCTACGTTGCTACTGTCACACAAATCTGCATCTACAGACTCCCCCTTGACATTAGCGACTAGATTTCTTTAACTTTGAACTTCAAACTTGATCATCAAATAGAAGTCTTATGCTATTTGCATGAATCTTCTCAGCTAAACAAAATCCGAGAATATTGCAATAGCGTCTGACATCAGTTCTCCAAAATCTCTGAGCTGTACAAGGTGTCTCAATCAATCTTCTTTGATCACCTCTTGACAAATTGACAACTTGCATTGGATCATACATGTGAAGCATCATCTTGCTCTTTGAATTATCAACAAACATTTGTGCTTCACTTGACTTGATATCTATCTACCAATATGTCATAGTAGTCAGCATATCTTGATTCCATTTGATAGCAGGAACTTGTTTAACACATTTGATCTTTTTCTGAACAAACTCAACTGTGCCATCTGGTTTTGTAACCTTCTTCAACGATCTAGGTTTAACCAATCTTTCCTCTGGTTTCAAACCTCTATCTCCAAAATGCCAACTTCTTTCCTTTTGCAATCTTTGCCAAAAGTAATCAGCATATCCATTATTCTGAAGATTAACAAACCATCTATTTCCCAAATCCATCAAATCTGAATCACTTAGACTTCGGAAATGTTTTAAGTCTTTTGGCATGTACTGACATCCTTCTTTTCTCTTGATAACAAATAAATTAATTCTTGAATCATAGAACCAACTTTGTATCACTGAGAAATAAGTAGGTGCGTCCTTGTCTGAGATAAACTCCCAAAACATCGACGGCTTTAAACAATCACCCATTGGCATACCAGTAGGACCTATATAAGCTGGGATCCTTCTATCAATACAGAAGTCAGAATCTTGCTGCGCCGGAGGGATATTAAAATTTCTTATATCAAACTCTCGCGTAGCATCAATCTTCCAGCATAGATCAATAACAGTTTCATGTCCTTCATCAATAATCTTTGCAAATACTTTGAATATCAACTTTGCAGCATTTCTTGGTTCGTCTGGACTATCTCTGATCGGATTAAGTCTGAAATGTTCCTCTTCAGCTATCGCTTCTATGGGAATTTCTCTATCTTCTCCAAAGACACGATCAAAGTCATAAGGTTTTGTTAACAACCTTTTCCATTCTGATTTAGGAACAATTTCTCCTTCTTCCAAATCTTCATCAACGATACTGTCTAAGTCATCATCAATATCATCAATGTCATCCAAAGCACCTATTTGAAGCTTATCTGCAATTTAACATATTCAAACATACAAAGATAAAGAACATAAAATATATGTTAAGACTTAAATAAGAAACAAGTATAAATACATAAAATAAGATAAAATAAATAATATTATACCATAAATATAATGTAACTATTACATCAATATTTATCTTATAATCTTTATCTATTTTAACTAACAAAAATTAATAACATTAAGGTTGATAATCTGAGTCTTCAGGATCATCAGAACTAGAACCAGAGACAAACGGTAAACGATTTACAATCATTAATCGTTATCTCTCTTTCTTATGACGATCTGTATCTGACCATTGATCACTATCAAGATCAATATTAGCCTGATCAACCTCAAAATTATGACTTTCCCATACTTTAGCTTCTGCCTCAACTCGAATATGAGGATCATTCCCAAATTTTTCTCCAATCTCCCATTCTATTCTATCTTCTTCTGATCTCACACTCCGTGGATTATGATAATCAGGATTTTTACTAGAATTTGAGTTACCTGAATTGGAATCTTTATCATCTTCTGAGTTATCTGGATCATCAGGATCTACATCTGGAGCAGCAGCCATCACAGCTTTTCCTTTCTGAGTCCCAGATCTACAAGCACCAGCTCTACCAGCAATCTCTGACTCTCTTTGTCTTGGCGACTCCCCCTGAACATCTGCAGTCTCTGAATTAATCACATTAACAACATCAGCATCAGTAACTTGACCTTGACCTTGATTATGTGGCTCAACAATATCTCTGGTTGGTGGATCTTGAGTTGGATCTTGATCATCAAATAGAAGTCTTATGCTATTTGCATGAATCTTCTCAGCTAAACAAAATCCGAGAATATTGCAATAGCGTCTGACATCAGTTCTCCAAAATCTCTGAGCTGTACAAGGTGTCTCAATCAATCTTCTTTGATCACCTCTTGACAAATTGACAACTTGCATTGGATCATACATGTGAAGCATCATCTTGCTCTTTGAATTATCAACAAACATTTGTGCTTCACTTGACTTGATATCTATCTACCAATATGTCATAGTAGTCAGCATATCTTGATTCCATTTGATAGCAGGAACTTGTTTAACACATTTGATCTTTTTCTGAACAAACTCAACTGTGCCATCTGGTTTTGTAACCTTCTTCAACGATCTAGGTTTAACCAATCTTTCCTCTGGTTTCAAACCTCTATCTCCAAAATGCCAACTTCTTTCCTTTTGCAATCTTTGCCAAAAGTAATCAGCATATCCATTATTCTGAAGATTAACAAACCATCTATTTCCCAAATCCATCAAATCTGAATCACTTAGACTTCGGAAATGTTTTAAGTCTTTTGGCATGTACTGACATCCTTCTTTTCTCTTGATAACAAATAAATTAATTCTTGAATCATAGAACCAACTTTGTATCACTGAGAAATAAGTAGGTGCGTCCTTGTCTGAGATAAACTCCCAAAACATCGACGGCTTTAAACAATCACCCATTGGCATACCAGTAGGACCTATATAAGCTGGGATCCTTCTATCAATACAGAAGTCAGAATCTTGCTGCGCCGGAGGGATATTAAAATTTCTTATATCAAACTCTCGCGTAGCATCAATCTTCCAGCATAGATCAATAACAGTTTCATGTCCTTCATCAATAATCTTTGCAAATACTTTGAATATCAACTTTGCAGCATTTCTTGGTTCGTCTGGACTATCTCTGATCGGATTAAGTCTGAAATGTTCCTCTTCAGCTATCGCTTCTATGGGAATTTCTCTATCTTCTCCAAAGACACGATCAAAGTCATAAGGTTTTGTTAACAACCTTTTCCATTCTGATTTAGGAACAATTTCTCCTTCTTCCAAATCTTCATCAACGATACTGTCTAAGTCATCATCAATATCATCAATGTCATCCAAAGCACCTATTTGAAGCTTATCTGCAATTTAACATATTCAAACATACAAAGATAAAGAACATAAAATATATGTTAAGACTTAAATAAGAAACAAGTATAAATACATAAAATAAGATAAAATAAATAATATTATACCATAAATATAATGTAACTATTACATCAATATTTATCTTATAATCTTTATCTATTTTAACTAACAAAAATTAATAACATTAAGGTTGATAATCTGAGTCTTCAGGATCATCAGAACTAGAACCAGAGACAAACGGTAAACGATTTACAATCATTAATCGTTATCTCTCTTTCTTATGACGATCTGTATCTGACCATTGATCACTATCAAGATCAATATTAGCCTGATCAACCTCAAAATTATGACTTTCCCATACTTTAGCTTCTGCCTCAACTCGAATATGAGGATCATTCCCAAATTTTTCTCCAATCTCCCATTCTATTCTATCTTCTTCTGATCTCACACTCCGTGGATTATGATAATCAGGATTTTTACTAGAATTTGAGTTACCTGAATTGGAATCTTTATCATCTTCTGAGTTATCTGGATCATCAGGATCTACATCTGGAGCAGCAGCCATCACAGCTTTTCCTTTCTGAGTCCCAGATCTACAAGCACCAGCTCTACCAGCAATCTCTGACTCTCTTTGTCTTGGCGACTCCCCCTGAACATCTGCAGTCTCTGAATTAATCACATTAACAACATCAGCATCAGTAACTTGACCTTGACCTTGATTATGTGGCTCAACAATATCTCTGGTTGGTGGATCTTGAGTTGGATCTTGATCATCATGATCATCATCTCTTCGCTTGTTTGCTAGCTCACCATCCTTACAACCATCTTTATCTCCCCCTTGAGATAAGAATCGGTCAAGTCTATCTGTAAGAGAATAAACAAGAGCAGTCATAACGTCCATCTCTTCCTGATGTTTTACAGCTTGGAGGTTCAACTGTTTCTCCAATGCTGTGACTCGCATCTCCAACAACTTCTTCTCTGAAACAATATGACTCAGCTGAACTTTTACTTGCAAAGCTGAATCCGAAGTAGAAGCAATGTACGATGTAGAAGCAGGTTGTGGCATCGTAGTCTCAAATGAAGGCATACGAGCATGAAAAGTTCCCGATGGAGGCATCTGAGGTCTTTGTAAAGGCAACAACAGACGATCCATAACTGTAGCAACAGGAACTAACGCCTGAGTAGGAGTAGAACGGGGCCTAGGAGCAGGAACTATCAGCTCTGGCTCCTGACGAACTATAGACTCTGAAGCTCTAGTAGTCGTAACAGTCGTAGCCTCAGTGACAACTCTAGCATGAGAACCATCTAAACGAATCGTGAACTTGGTTTTCGGCTTTTTCTCTCCAACAGAAGTACCAACTGAAGTAGTAGACACCGAAACTGGAACTTCAGTAACAGAAGCTCTCAAGGAAGCAACTGATGGTGTATCAACTGATCCGGGTGTATGAGACATCTCCATAGCAGTATGATACTCAGCAAACTCCCTATCAATCTCTGACTGAGGTCGCTGAAGGGCTTGAATCTTCTCAACAGCGTCAATCCCTTTCCCTTGTCTTCTTCTTCTCTTCAGTGGCCTATCTTCATTTTCATCTTCAGTTTCTGAACCATCATCAGCATTAACAGCAACAACATGTGGTTTAGAAGGACCAACAACATCTACTGGAGCAGAGGTAGAAGTAGAAACCCCAGTAGTTCGCACAAGATTTTCCGGATCATCAATATCCTCCTCTAGAGCATCCATCTCCGAATCATCTTTCGGAACATCAGTAAATAAAGGAACTTCATTCAATCCCTCAAACTGATCAGCTTGCTCTTCTTGAGGATCATCTTGACCCTGAGCATCATTAGCAGCAGCAACAACAAGTTCATCATCTTCCCAACCTTGTCTTGGAGCAACATAGTCTGGATTAATCAAATGTCCAAACAATGGTGGATTATCAACATTTGCTGGAACATTATTACCAGCAGAGTGTGACATCATGTCATTAAACACTCTGTGAGTAAGACGACCTAAATTAAACGTATCA
Source organism: Erigeron breviscapus (assembly GCA_034093135.1). Lineage (NCBI taxonomy): Eukaryota > Viridiplantae > Streptophyta > Magnoliopsida > Asterales > Asteraceae > Erigeron > Erigeron breviscapus. The sequence continues at coordinate 232,977,925 of CM067167.1, read as the reverse complement.
CCAACGAATGGTAAAACAGTTGCCTTATGTCATGATAATAATCATGACAAATCTCGGAAAAAGAAAGAATTTCTTCTCATTTCCATAACCTCTCAATTGCTTAACAAAACTATCATAAATGTATTGAGAAAAGTTGTAAGGCTTGTTCAATACAAGAGCAACAAGCTGAGAAGTCGACTGCATATTCATCTGATCATAACCGGCACTACGATGACTGATAGATCTCAACAAGTAGTAGGCAAGCAATCTCCATTTGCCTCTCAAACTAGACTTGGGATAAGGATGCTTAATCAAACCAGCATATCCCATACGTCTTAGAGCACCATCACAGAAGCTTTCTTCATACTCTGTAGGACCTTGCTCTATCTCTTCACTACCAAGATCTAAAATCGTCCTCAACTCTCCAGCAGAAAACTGAATATTACGTCCCTGAACAGTAGTGCGAATAACAGTATGAGCACCCATCTGCACTTGTCTGGCTGAATTCCAGAACTGAGTAATATAGTCTCTGATCAATGGAGGGTTCTCGGTAAGAGAAAATCGAATACGCGAGCGTGCGAGATAATGTAGAACATCGTGAAACTCTGTCGTGCATCCTTGCTGAGTAATGCTGATATCAATAGCAGCATTATGCTAACAAAGACACGAGCATTAGCACCTTGTCCTGCCATACCTGCACAAAACAAAAAGAAAACGAAAAGAAAAAGTTAAAAATACTATCTGCTTCGTGATGACGTGAGGGAGAATCCTCTTCGTGTGACGTCAGCACGAGCTGATCTTCAAAATCCATAAAAACATCTCCATTCGATAAATAAATCGATCAAAATCAACTTATTATATCAACTTGGACTTGTTTATTACGAAATTCATGCCCAGAAATCGAATTCAAAATCGATTCTATGAACACGAAGTGATTCGTGTTCTTTGTGTTCTTCGTGTGAATAGTGACCGTGACATAAAAACTTTAATTAATCTTGATTTTGCACTTGTTAATTCAAACTTTTGTTAGATTTAAGGTGTAATAACATCACTTAATCCAATTTTAAGTCTAATTTTAGTCCAAATCATTAGAAATTTAAGTTCAAAAAGTCACTTCGTCCTAGTTACTGTTCACGCGAAAAGAAAATCAAAAATCGGGCATTATAACAACTTAAATTCAATGATTTTCGAAGTCAGAGCATCATTAATCTATCCTAGATTGAGAATATACCAACAAATCTGGATAAAAAACAAACAGAAGATTAAAAGATCGAATTAGTGATCGGATGAATAGTTCGCGCGAAGAGGGCTCTTCGTGTGGTAATATTTTAGGGTTTAATTTCGATTAAAAGTAATTAATGAAGGTTAAAACCCGTATTTATATCCACATATACTTGGGCCGGGCCGAAGATCCCCTTCGTGGGCTTGCTGACGTCAGTGCGAGCATGCTGACGTCAGCACGTGGTGAATTTTCGAAATTAATTCACACGAGCTGCACACTTAACCAAAATTCGTAAATTTTTCCAGAAAAATTACAAATTTTCAGAAAACATAAACCTGTAGATACTTGTTACCTGAAACTTGTATCTACTCGAAAATGTAATCTTACCGTACATCATCCGTACTAATCTTGTCATCAAAATAATGTATAAACACAATCTTACATTATAATCTTGACATTAAATCGATTATTTCTCCATTGATTCTAAAACATATGCAAACTTACATAGAAACAAATTCAATGTATAATGCATCAAAAATACATCGATTTATCATACCATCAACCTATCACACTAAGTCTTAGGTTGAAGTCTTGATTCTCAAAATTTAACCTATTACACCAAGTTCTAGGTTATTACAAGGTTATTTATCCTTGTAGCACATTTCATGCATGACTTATTGTCCGTTGCAATGCAATTCCGAGGGCTGATTATTTCATTTGATGTCATTTTCTGAAAGAATGAAATTTGTTATCTGAAACCTGCACACTTAACAAACTTCATCAATGCATCAAAATCAACAAATAGCATAAGCATGCAAAAACAATCAAAATCTTAACCTAGCAATCAAATCAAGATCTAAGTCAAGTCAAATCTTTGTCAAGCATACTTATCGACCAAAATCAATTGAAATTTCAAAAATAACCTGAAACTTATTCAAAACTACATTTTGACCTTTCAATAACCAAAACAGAATCATTTTCTAAATTTAAACAACTTATGTTAATATTAGAAAATTCATCTTTTAAACACATATACCATAAGCAACAAGACTCATATAATCCACTAAGGATCATATAACTTCCTATGGAATCATCAGATGTTTATCAAATCTCTCGTGCAATAAGAACTAGTTTGACACTACAAACTGACACTAAAATAAAGTAAAAAGTAAAATAAAATAAAATAAAATAAAATAAAATAAAATAAAATAAAATAAAATAAAATAAAATCTAAACTACTTTATTTATGTACAAGAGATTCTAAGTTTCTACGGATTAGATCAGATTAGCAATTACATAATCCTGCGGGTGAGAAATAATTCTCTTATTATTAGTTATGAACAGTGACTCAACCACGATTACCGGTATGTTTGTCCTCTTAAACACTCGGTACTTCCAGTTTCCTTTAGATGTGACACTTTCGTATTACTTGAGCCAAGGACAGTCACCATGTAACCTAGTAAGTTACTCATGCCACATTTTAGTTTGCGAACTTATGTGACCCACATTCATATATACTTCCGTAATCGACACAAACACTAAAATAATAAATATTCAATATATATTCAAAAACTTCCTCAAACAAACCATGAGACACTTTTTAGATTTATTTCATTTGGGGGAATTTAGTATCTTGCGATTTCATTTATCATATGCTTTTGCATTTCTTTGTATTAAGGAACCCGTGATTTTCTATGAGACCTATGTAGCGAACTTTCTGACAACCTATCCCAAGTTGGAAGCTTTAGGTAGGCTAGGTATACAAAGACACCCCGAGGACATACTTGTCCGAATCTCAAAGACCATATTAGCCCTTATCTTGAATTCATTTCATAACAATTATCACATTATAACTAAATTTAACTTTCATGCTCATGACTTGTAGAAGTTTTCACATATATACTGAATAAATCCTATAATAATGCTAGATCTTTCACAGAATTTAAGGACCAGATCTAATCATTTCTGAAAAGCAAGCATTCTCAGCCATATATCTGAATATGTTTCCCACAAGAACATTGTATAAATTTAAGTTCAGATTGAAGGAAACTTTGGTACTTTGTGCCTACCAATACATCCTAAATAGTAATCACTGAACTAAGCAGTTATATTACGATTAAGCAGGCTTAAAAGCTAAAGTATCCTCACTTCTAATCATCTGAATGCATCAACTTAAATCTCTATCTTATTTATTTTGATTTTCTCATTTTTCAAATTTTTATATTTTTATGACACTAATTATATACAAAACTTAAAACTAGACACTCTTTTTGTATTTTTATGACTCTAGCTATTTACAGACTTAACTAAGACACAAATAAATATACAAAAATAGTTCTTTGAGAGATCTAATATGAATCAGCATTCTTCATACCATTAAGAAGAATCAGCTTCTCAAAGCGAGTCTTATCAAATGCTTTAGTATACAAATCAGCTAGATTATCATCAGTTATAACCTTTTCCAAATGAATTAATTTCTTTTGGGCACAATCACGCAAGAAATGATGTCTTATATCAATATGCTTGGTGACTTTATGCATGACAGGGTTATTTGTAATGTCTATAGCTGACTTATTGTCTATTCTAATAGGTGTGTCAAGGAAATCCATACCGTAGTCACGTAGTTGTTGCTGAATCCACAATACCTGGGAACAACAGCTACCAGCAGCCATATACTCTGCCTCACATGAAGACTAAGCAACCGATGTCTGCTTCTTATACTGCCACGATACAAGTCTCCCACCTAAGAACTGACATCCTCCAGTCGTAGACTTCCTGTCATTGTTACAACCGCCAAAGTTCGAATCAGTATATGCAACAAAATCAAACGTTCCTCCCAAAGGATACCATAGACCAAGCCCTTGGTTTCCTTTCAAGTAACGTAGGATACGCTTTGCTGCAGCTAAATGTGACTCTTTCGGACTAGCTTGGAATCTAGCGCAAAGACAAACAGCAAACATAATATCTGGTCGTGAAGCTGTCAGATACATTAATGAGCCAATGATAGCACGATAATAAGTTGCATCAACAGGCATATCTTTAGGATCAAGAACCCCTAAACCATGATTTAGCTGAATAGGAGTACCATATGTCTTGGATTCTAACATTTGAAACCTTTCCAAGATGTCATCAACATACTTAGACTGGTGAATGAAAAATCCATCTTTCCTTTGATCAACCTGCAGTCCGAGGAAGAATTGTAGTTCCCCCATAGCACTCATTTCAAACTGCTTTTTCATGCTCATTTCAAATTCTTTGCACATCTTTACATTAGATGAACCAAAAATGATATCATCAACGTAAACTTGTACAATCAAATAATCTCGCTTCCGCCATTTGATAAACAATGTGTTGTCTATCGATCCTCTTGTAAAACCATTTGTCAACAAATGTGTCGACAACTTTTCATACCACACTCTGGGTGCTTGATGCAATCCATAAAGAGCCTTATCAAGTCGATATGCTCGTCTTGGATAGTTAGGATCTTCAAACCCTGGTGGTTGAAAAACATAAACTTCCTCTTTAACTTCACCATACAAGAAGGCACTCTTAACGTCTAACTGATACACCTTTATACCTTTAAAGCTTGCATTGGCTAAAAATAACCTTATAGCTTCAATCCGGGCAACTGGCGCAAAAGTTTCGTTATAGTCATATCCTTCTCGTTGTGCGAACCCCTGAACAACCAAACGTGCCTTATTCCTTGTAACGATCCCTTTGTCATCTCGTTTGCATTTGAATACCCAATGAGTTCCAATCGGTTCTTTACCTCTAGGCACATCTACTAACTCCATACTCCAAGTTTCTCGAATTGAGCTAATTCTTCTTGCATAGCTGCAACCCAAAAAGGATCTTGAAGTGCAACCTTAACATTCTTAGGTTCTTCTTGTGAAATGAAACAGGAATACAAACACTCAGTTATTAGTCCTGAATCCTTCACTTCACAAAATAAACTAGTCATCTCCTTATTTAACTGATTTCTAGTTCGAACAGGCTCTGAAGCATCACCAAGAATATTCTCAACAGGATGAGCCTTATTAATTCTATATTGAGGAGCCGAACCAACATTTAGATTATCTCCTAAATTCGATTCTGCAATTCAGGAGAACCAAAATCATCTTCCGACTCGTCAGAAATAGGATCATCATCTGGCAATGGAACCTTTGAAGGAGTAGTTTGAGTAGTGTTCTCGGGTTCAATAACATCTAAATCTGATGTATTATCATTGTTCTTACTACTTTCACCAACAACAGTAGTAGACTGAACTTTGGTTGGAGTAGTATCAACATTTTGAGCAGTAGGAGATGTAGGAGTATAATCCATATGATCTCTTAAAATGATGACTTCATCAACTTTATCAGGACCTGAATAAGAAGCAGGACTGTGTAACGAACTAAACACACTATCATAATCGAAGTTCTTGCCAGTTCCAGAATGAATAGCAGGTTTATGACTGACAATCTTGACATTTGTACCTAAGTCAACTTTGTCGGTCTGTTTATTGTAAACCCTTCGAATTGAAGTACCTGGTTTATAACCCATGAAAAATCCCTCTTCAACTTTTGAATCAAACTTTGACTGAGGTAGATATTTCAAGAAGGTACACAGTACACCAAATGGTTCAACATTCTGTAAATTGGGTTTGTTCTTATGTAGAAGCCCCTAGCAAGTCTTATCATGATGCTTAACTACTAAAACCTGATTTAAAATATGACATGCTGTATTCACTGCTTCTGCCCAAAACATAGTAGGAAGCCCTGAATCAGCAAGCATTGTTCTGGCAGTTTCGATTAGAGTCCTATTCTTTCTTTCAGCAACTCCATTTTGTTGTGTTCATACGGTGCACTGAATTGATGTTGAATTCCCTTGGACATACAGAAGACTTCCAACATTTTATTCTTGAATTCAGTTCCGTTATCACTCCTGATTCTCTTAACACGAACTCCATAAACATTTTCAGTTTCAACAAAGAAATTTATCAAAATCTGTGGAGTTTCATCTTTCGATTGAAGAAAGAATACCCATGAGAATCTCGAGTAGTCATCAGTAACCACCAAGCAATAGTACATCCCACCTATACTTCTTACATTCACAGGACCAAACAAGTCCATGTGAAGTAGCTCAAATGGGTTGGCAATAGAATTTTCACTCTTTGGTTTATGTGAAGACTTCTGCTGCTTACCTTTCAGACAAGGTACACATTTGTCTTCCATTTCAAACCTTTTCAATGGAACACCTTCAACCAAACCATGTTTCACTATATAATTCATCTTTCGGAAATGAATATGTCCCATTCTTCTATGCCATAACAGAGATTCAGATTCATTTGCTTTCGTTAATAAGCAAATTGGCTCCTTCGAATCATCAACACCTAACATAAGGCCATAGATGTCTTTCTTCCTAGGAGCTTTCAGTAGGATCCAGTCTTCAGGAATAACATATCCCGGCTTCAAAATAAGTGCGGGGGGGGGGGGGGGGGGGGGGGGGGGGGGGGGGGGGGGGGGGGGGATTAGATTCTTTCTCAGTAAAATGGACATGATTTCCCTTGTCACAAATCTGAGAAACACTCATGAGATTGTGAGATAGTTGTTCCACATAGTTGACTTTCTCCAATGTAATTTTCCCATTGACAACATCACCTTGGCCTGAGATATTGCCGCCCTTGGGACCAGCGAAACTAACATAAGAACCATTAATATCTACATAGTTGGACAACAATTCTTGTCCCCTGTCATGTGCCGAGAGCATCCACTGTCAACATACCAAAGACTGATAGGCTTCCTTGGTTCTCCCTGCACAATGAACACAAATTAAGTTAGTTTCTGAAAGGTACCCAAACCTTTTGAGGTTTAGGTTTGCCGAATTCATCTCTCAAAATTAATTCGGTCCAATATCCATCGCTCTTAGTTGGAACCTTGGATGTAGATGGTGTCGCCGATTTTCTTTTAGTCGGCGAAGTGAAACGAGTCTTAGGAGGAGAATTCTTAGGTGAATGTGGACCAAACCTAGGAGGAGTTTCTAATCGATCATAAAACTTGGAAACATTTCCATTTCTACGAGGGGGTGACCGATTCTGTTGAACTTGCTTATTCCTAGGTGAATTACTCCTATGAGGTGTACGAGATCGACTCGGACTTCCACCTTCATGAATACAATTTGTATCATTTTGTGAATGTCCCTGTCGTTTGGGGGTCTTAGATCGATTTTCTTTAGGTGAGATACTCCTAGATTGAGGTGATAAATTCCTCAACTTTTGAGATGGTTTTCTATGTTCATTGTCTTGACTTGAACTATTAGAACTACCATAAGATATGGATCTAAGAAATTTGACATAGTTCTGTGCATTTATATCATTTGGATGCCGCTTAGCATAATCCTCATAATATTTCCTTTTATATGCACTCATAAACTGGCTAAAGCTAACTTGATCAACTAATCTACCTTTCCCATTAATCTTATGAGATCCAAACGTATCCTTAGACTTGACTGAAGACTCATTCTTAGGATCCTTGGACATCTTAAGTGGACACTTACTAGCTATATGACCCTTATCACGACAAATATAACATGATTTAACCTGTTTTCTTTTAGGGTGATCATATGCTATTTCAGGGACTGGTATTCCATAAGCCTTCATTTCAGCAATCGCATCTAGTGTTTGAATTGCTTCTTCCATAGTCTTTACAGGCTTACGTGGAGCAAAATGTCTATTCTTATATGGAATTTGTTCTTCTAACCATTCTTCTTTGTTTTCTACACACCAGACTTTATCAATTTTAGATCTAGGTTGAATCCTAGTTATAGATACTTCTCTGTCAAAGAATACTGTATCACAGTCTTTCAAAGTATAGTATACAACTTCATCAGGATCAAAATCTAATTCAGTCTCTATCTCTTTTTGATGATCTTTTTGTAGAAGTAAAACAGAATCTTTAGACAAATTACTTTCCTTTTTAAGAATATCATTTTGAGTGTTTAAGTTAGCTACAATTTCACTAAGATTAGACACCTCAAGTTTCATTTCAGACACCATTTTGCAAACATTGACAATTGAAAGTAAAGAACATGATACCTTCTGATCTGCAGCCTTGCAGTCTGCCATGTATGCAACAAAATCTTCAGTTGTCATACCTTCAGGTATCACAAATTCTTTCATCTGATCTTCAATGCTCTTCTCGGCAACGTCATCAACTGGTTTAGATGACTCAGTATTTCCTTCAGTGGCTTTAACAGCTGTCATAGATTCACTCTCAGATCTCACTATCTCAGCAACCTTTTTAATATTCTGCTTGACTATCTCAGATGCTCTCTCTTCACTAGTGTATACAGCATAATCAATTGTTTCAGCAACTTCATTTGCAACATGCGCATAGTCATCATAAATCTCAACTAAAAATGCATGATTTGAAGTATCTTCAGATTGTGTATCCCACTGATAAGTACCATCTGGATTTTGAACAACAACAGCCTTGGACTCCAGAAACTGAGAAGAGCCTTGCTGTTGAGGAGTAGCAGGAAATGTAATCATTGCTTGAGTTTTCTGATAATTGGGTGGAGTAATACCGCCTTGATTGTAGTTCTGTCTACCAGCAACGGTGTTATCAGTTCTCTTTGGACGTTGACACTCTCTTGCAAAATGACCAATTCCATCGCAATTATAACATTTCACCTTGAATTTGTCAAAACCTTTTGTGCCATTACCCAAAAATCTTCCAGTTCTCTGAGAAAATCTTCTGACCTTAATAGTTAACATTGCAAGCTGCCATTGTAGATCCATTTCTTCTAAATCATCAGGATCTATCTGATTGTAATCATCATCAATTAATGCAGGGTCAGTAACCTTTCCACCAATATAAGCTTCATGAGCCGAACAGAAGGCTGGGTAGAGATTCATTCTTCCCTCTGCAGATCTCATACTCATTGGCATGGAATGATACGACTGAGTATTGCTCCTAACATTAGTTGTGGAATTGTCATAAGCAACATAACCTGCAATTCCATCTGCATCAACTATTGGTGTAGCTTCAACACCACTTAGAAATGCATTAGTTCATGAGCTAGTACTTGCCAAATGAACTGAAGAAGCATGATATAAAGATGGATCTTGAGTAAAATCCGCATGAGTATCCTTGATTCTTCTTTTCATTTCTCTATTCTTCAGTTTAGAAACTACTGTTTCAAAATCCCATGAACTGTATTCCTTGTCATCTTGAAGATGATGAAATATTCAGTCCATATGATGCAACTTTTTTTGGTGTTTGATAGTAGAAATATGGAGAAGTGGTTAACTTTTATAGATCTTTCAGTAGTAGTGGGATTTTGTAATATGCGTGACATAGATGTATGTATGTATTTATTGAATTTGGGGTGTTAGATCTGGATTTTTTGTAGTGAATCCAAAAACTTATCTACTAACTCAGTCTGGGGGTATACAACCTCAAAATATGATAACTCAGTTGTCAAATGACTGAATTGAGCAATTATCTCATTAAGAGATTCTCCTTTCAGTCCATTAAAGGCTCATACTGACGTTTAAGAAGTTTAATACGATTTCTCTTCAAAGTAGCATCGCCCTCACAGTACTTTTCTAGAGCATCCCACAAATCCTTTGAAGTAGTGTACTTTTTGAACAAATGTACACTTTCTTGAGGTAAGGCCATTGTAAGAGTTGAAAGAGCCTTTTCTTCCACAACGTATTTCTTCTTTTCATCATCTGGCATATCAGTATAAGTATATCTACCAATTACGCCATTTTTCTCATAAGTTGGCCAGTCAAAACCTTGAGTTATCACCACCCACATATCAATATCATTCAGACGAATATAATCTTCAAATCGTCTTTTCCACATCCAATAATTCTCCATACGGAAAAGCTTTGGAGGTGTGTTTCCACGACCAACCTCATGATCGTGCATGATAAGTTGATTGATAAGTGTGGCATTAGGAGAGTTTCCGGCAGCAGGTACAGTAGTCATTTTGAGTCTCGTTAGGTGAAAATCAATCAAAAATGTTACTGTAGCACTCAAGTTCGTGCAGACGTGGCACGAAGTAAGTCACACGAAGATACTGAGTTCGTGCAGACGTGGCACCAAGTCACACGAAGAGTACGTGACACGAAGTGACACACAAAAGACACTTGTCACGAATCTGAACATGAAGATCACCTCGTGCTGACGTAAGCACGAGGTCGTGCGAAGACGATTACGAATTTGATGAAAAACTCGAATTTCGAATTGATTTTTCAATCAATAGCTAATCACACGATCTTACACCTTAGGGCTCTGATACTACTTGTAAGTCCCTACCGTTGAATGGATCGTAAATAAGACGTGATTCGTTATGTCAAGAGTGCGGAATCCTCTTGAGATAACTAGATTGCTACTGCCTTTTGTCAATTAATAAGTAATTAATCAACCTAAGGTCACACACGAAGTGCTAGTTCGTGTAGGAGGTCACACGAGCAACAATTCAACTTTTTAAGTTTTTAATTTTTTACTAATTGCGTAAATTAGCATGTATTTATACTAATAGGGTTTGTGTTCGTGTGGGCTTGGACTTCACACGAAGTGGCTAAAGCCCGATCTACCAAACAGCCTTGTCTTCACGCTGACGTCAGCATGAAGGCATTCCTACATGCTGTTGATGTCAGCACGAGGACGTGTTTCTTGGATTGCTTATTTCGTTTGTACATAACGTTCAGCCATCGTTTAAGTATTCTATGACACTTATAAACCTTGGATCTACATTCTTGTACCTGCAAAACAATTATATAACACACAAACATAACATTAACCATAACTTGATTTCACATTGAAGTTCAAACGTAATCATTAAACACAAACGTAAGTCCTAATGACTTATTATTTAAACGATTACATAGATATTCCTAAGAACAAAAACGTTACTCAAATCTACGTTGCTACTCTCACACAAATTTGCATCTACATTTTTTAATCCAAATGGCATAGCAGTATAACAATATATACCTGTGGGTGTCATGAAAGCTGTTGCTTCTTGATCTTCAGGCTCCATTTGAATTTGTTGAAATCCTGAAGACGCATCCATGAACGTCAGCATTTCATGTCCAGCTGTAGCATCTACCATTGCATCTATGTGTGGTAGCGGGAAAGGATCCTTAGGACAGGCCTTGTTGAGATCTGTAAAATCTACACAGACCCTCCATTTTCCATTCTTTTTCTGTACGACCACAACATTTGCGAGCCATTCTGGGAACTTCACTTCTCTGATCATCTTAGCTTTCAAGAGTCTTTCAATATCCTCTTGAATAATCACATTTCTATCCGGTGCGAATTTTCTTCTTTTTTGTTGAATAGGCCTGAAACTTTTATCAATTCCTAATTTATGAGTAATAATATCTTTAGAGATACCTGTCATGTCCTCTTGTTTCTAAGCAAACGTAGATTTTCTTCTACTATAACTGTTCTCTGTTGCACAGCTCTTGTATAGGGTTTATTCTTGCTTGGTCGGAACACTGGAGTTTCTGCCCTTCTATTTGGACGATCATATGTTGAGGGTGCTTCCATCCTCTTTTTCATCAATTCATCTCCTTCGAGCCTGATAAATCTTAAAGCTTGATTTCTTGCTTCGTCTAGAGATTTGCAAGGCGCCATAACAAGATCTTGATATAACAGAGAGTCCTTGCTTAACCCCATCTTCAAGGCTTGAACTGCAGTGGTCATATCTAATTTTGGAATTTCCAACGATTCCTTTGTAAACTTGTTAAGATATTCTTTTAAAGACTCGTTAATTCCTTGGGTGACTTGATAAAGATCACCCTTTATTTTCTCAAAAACCCTACTACATGAAAACTGTAAATTAAATTGATTAACAAGTTGCGCAAAAGAAAGTATAGATCTAGTGGGTAAATTAAGTAACCACTTCAGGGCTGCTCCTGATAATGTAGCCCCAAAACCTTTGCATAAGCATGCTTCTCTTAAATCTGTTGGGATTGGAACTATCTCCATTTTCTCCAAGTATTGAGGGTGGAGGGGGGGAGTAAAGGAGGAGGAGTGAGATGCGGTAAAGGGTAGGTATAGGGGGGGAGGGGAGAACTGTCTCCATTTTCTCCAAGTATTGAGCTACATGCTCCTGAGGATCTGTTGTTCCATCATATGTTTTCATATGAGGTACTGAGAACTTCTTGGGAATTTCCACATTAGCTATGGATGGTGCAAATCTGGAAATTCTGTATGAAGATGGATCTGCTTCTGGATTTGGCTGACAAAATCCCGGAACTATCGAAATCAGTTCCTTGATTTTCTGCAACTCTCTCGCCAAATACGCATTTGCAACATTATCCTGCATTTGGTTAGCATTATTTTCGCAATTAAAGGAGGGAGGAGTGAAACCTGGAACCCCCGAAGATGATGGAGGGGTTTGTTCGTTATTATTTGAGTTATTTCCTGCATGAAAGAAGGAAGCGGATCCAGATTTTGGAGGGGGAGTAGAGAACATATGACCCATTGACTGAGTCCCTTGAGTCCCTGTTCCTCCAAAATTAATACTCTTGTTGTTCAGAGGAGATTCTTCTGGTCTCTCAAGATCGTGAATTCTGATCTCTTGAGTCCTGGGCCCTTGATTCCTGCTTTCCATCATTCTCGACTCCAAGTTATCAAATCTAGAGATATTCTCTGTTTGTGCTTTCTTCATTTGTTCCTGAAGAACCCTAAACATAGAAAAAACATCTGTCTCAGCACTGGATTCAAGATGAGTAGTTTTTACCTGCGAATCCAGGGATGATTCTGGATATGATCGTGGCGTTGGAGGCATCGGGCGATTCGGATCATATCCTGCAGACGAATCATCAATAGCCTTCCCAGTATTTTTATTATTATTATTTTTTGGAGGCTTATTAATTAAATTCTTCAAAGTTACAGATCCAGAAGTAGCAGAGGAAGCGTTTTGAGAGGTCGACATCTTTTGCAGATTGGTTTGAGAAAGTTTTCGAAACTGAAAATCTAGGAGTGTGATTAAATTGCAAAAACACCTTTTTGCCCCACGGTGGGCGCCAAATTGTTTCGGTCAAAAATTACCCAAGATAATTTTAGGAAGGATTTTAGACACTCAAGTACCGAAGATTTGTAAGTGGGGTTTGGTGTTTTAGGATCTTCAATTAAAAGTAAAGTTTTCTTAAATATAATGACTAAAACTAAGAGTTTTTATCATAAAGAGTTTTATGAAAGCCTTTGAGACAGAAATACTTTGAGTAATAAAGAAAACCGTTGAAGATAAAAGTAAAGCACTGAAAATTAAAGTTAGGATCTTAAAGAAAAAATGAAAAGCACAACGACACCAGAATTTTGTTGACGAGGAAAAACCCTTGATCCAATTAAGAGATCTTAGGTAAAAAACCCCGGGAGGATTCAATCGACCCTTCCTTAGTTCTTTTATTATTATTGTGGGTGATTACAATACAATGAGGGTGAGAGTGATTTGATCGAGCTAATGAACGAAAAAGAAAGCAAGTATGCAGTGAGTAAGTGTGTGAGAATACAAGTGTGTGAGCAGTTATCCTAATCTCGATCAATCACCTCTTATTTATAATGTAAATTCCTAACTAACTATCCGAAAAATCTGGGATCCTCCGTGTGATACTGTTCAACGTGCTGAAGATCAAAAAGTGAACGTTGAGTCTTCTTTGACACGTTTATTCTTCGAGGTTGTTCCGATATCCAAGGGATTGCACGTTTCTTTTCTTCCTTAGAAGGCTGGATAAGTCTTGATATTTATTTTCGACCGTTAGCTTATTTCCTGAGTATCCTGAATGATGATCCTTATTTCAGGATCCTGCAAAACACAAAAGCATTATCGTGTACAACAAAAACATATGTTAGTAATATCTTTAATCAGGATCATAGTTGTAGAAAATCTGACCCCAAACAAACGTATATAGTCATATATTTCTGGGGGCATCGTCGTGGTGCTAGACGAACGTTCGATGTCAGTATACTTGTTTTCGTTGGAGAGATTCCCAAGTGGGAGTGTTGAAATTATGGAAATATCTCAACGAAATTCATACGGCCGTTTATATATGATCCAAGAAGGGTCACACGCGAAGAACATTGAAAGGCTAGTTGAACTTGTAAAAATATGTAAAATATAAGAACTTTCCAAAAATAGATTTGGAAATGAATTTCGTGTCAAAACCGCGAATCGGGTAAAAATTGGATCGGGTACCTAAGCACCATGGACCAATCCATTTGATCATGGACCAAACTAGATTGGCCCATGGATACCCAAGGGCGGTCGAACGAAACCAAGGAGGGGAAGGAAAAGGATTTTTAGTAACTTCCTTTTCCTATCCCACATAGGAAACCTAGAGAAAACCCCAAGAGTTTTAACCCTTATAAATAGAGGGGATTTCTTAGGTTTCTCATTCATAAGTTCCCCTCCTTCTTGTGTGTGTGGGTCGAAATCTCCTAACACTTTGTTAGGGTTTTTGGCTTTTGCACAATAGTTATATTTTATATATTAAATATATATTTATATATATATATATATATTTAATACAAGTTAAGGCTAGCAACTAGCTAGTCTTGGGGATTTGTTCGTGTGTGTGCACCTCTTGAGGAGTTCTACACTTGGACTCTTAGTTCGTGGCAAGGAGTTCCGTTCGTGGTTCGTAAGGAGGTGGTCGACTTTAGCTAAGTCGATTTAGGGTTTTCGCGCGCTAAAAGGTTAGTGTTCTTTCGTTCTATTTAGTTATGTTTATCTATTTTAGTTTGCTATATTTGCATGCATGCTAGGTCCTAGGCTTTGATTATGTTTGGGGAATTAAACTAGGTTTAATTGTTTCGTTAATTGTTCCGCTTTAATTAATGGTATTAGTCTTTAGACGATTAAACTAGATTAATTGTCTAAATGAATTAATTAATTAATTCATTTACGTTAAGACTAATGATTGTTAATTAAGAACGTTCATGGTTTACAAAACATGCTTTTAATTAATATAAAATTGTTTTTGAATTTAAATAATTAACCGTTTTAATTATTTACAAAAGATACCACTCATGTTTTAATAAATGACTCTGATAACCTTGCGGAAAAGAACGTTCATTGTAGACCCAAACTAGTTGCGCGATTAACGGAAACCCAACAAAATAGACTTTGAAAAGACTTTCGATACGGTGAGTTGGGAATTTTTACTTTCGATCTTGAAGCAAATGAATTTTCCTGAGCGTTGGGTTCTTTGGATAAACGGCCTACTTCGATCCACCAGATCCGCTATATTAGTGAATGGTTGCCCGACAAGTGAATTTAACTTTGAACGAGGTGTCCCACAGGGCGACCCCCTCTCACCCTTCCTGTTTATAATTGCTATGGAAGCATTCACTAATATCATACAACGAGCCTCAAATCTGGGCCTCATCATGGGAATCAAACTACCGAACACCGGCCCAACAATCTCTCATCTATTATATGCCGATGATGCCACCCTAATTGGGCTTTGGTTTCCCCCGTACCTCCAAAATATAAAAATCAACCTAGCTTCTGGGCTCAAAATCAACCTGCAAAAATCATGCTTTCTTGGAATAAGTCTATCCCCAGACAAAGTGGCCGCCTCTGCAAACATCCTTAACTGCCAAATTGGCAGCTTCCCTATAACTTATCTCAACCTACTGGTGGGGAGCAATGTGAACCTCATCAAGAATTGGCTGCCCGTCATACAAACCTTTGAAAATCGCCTCTCCCAATGGAAAGCCTCTTCACTCTCGCTTGGTGGTAGGGTAACCTTGATCCGATCGGTACTTGACAGCCTTCCAACTTACTTCTTCTCGTTATTTAAGGCCCCGGTAAGTGTCATCTCCAAACTTGATTCTATCCGTAAATCCTTCTTTTGGAGGGGCTCGAGTGGAAATAAAAAAATTCCATGGGTATCATGGGACCTCATTACTGACTCGATTGAGTCGGGAGGGCTGGGGTTGGGTAATTTACATATAAAGAACCTTTCACTCCTTTCCAAATGGTGGTGGCGACTCCGTAATGAACCTCATAGTCTATGGGGTCGCGTAATCACCTCGATCCACTGCTCAAAATGGAATTGTTCTCCTGTCCCTTTTCGGTCTGAACTAGTGTGAGTTTGGAAGGTCATTGCCAACTTTAACTCCCACCTTGGTACTTTTGATGTCGCTTTGGAGAGTTTGTTTGCAGGAAAATTGGGAAACGATACCTCAATAAGATTTTGGATTGACACCTGGAATGGTAGCACTCCCTTCTACAAAGATTACCCCGACCTGTTTCGACTTGAGAAGTATAAAGACTCCACCATCAGTGATCGATATGCAGATTAAGGTAGATTCTCCTCTTGGGAATGGTGCTGGACAAGACCACCATCGACTCCAAACGAGCTCCAACAACTAGAAAACCTGCAATGCCGGATATCAAGGACTGTTCTCTCTTCCTCCAATGATAAATGGACCTGGAAACCGGATAACTCGGGTTGCTTTACCACGAAATCAATGAAAAACTTTCTGCAAAAAAGTGAAATTGGTCCAAAACGATGGGTTTTTCCATGGAACCGTCTGGCACCTTTCAAGGCCACCTTCTTGGATGGAGATTAGAATTGAATAGATTTCCAACAACGGATCTCCTTCTGAAAGGAAACGTCACAGTGACCAACACTACCTGCCATCTTTGTAACCAAATCGATGAATCCGCTGCGCACCTCTTTCTCCACTGCAACTTTGCGAAAGAACTCTGGAGCCATATTATCTCTTGGTGCAAACTCCCACTGATCAATCCCTCAAGTGTCAAGGATCTCTTCGAAATACACAAGAACCTCAGACTTGGATCCACCAAGAGCAGCCTCCTCAATCTTATGATTCTAACATACTGCTGGATCATATGGAAAACATGCAATGAAAGTATCTTCTCCAACAAAAACCCCTTGATACGTTTTGCAGTAAAGGAACTCAAATCACTCAGCTTCATGTGGCTTTCAAACATAACAAATAAGCTCCGAATTGATTGGACAAATTGGTGTAGTTTTAGCATTAGCACTTAATCTGCATTTATGTAATAACTATCTCTGTTTCCTCCCTGTACATTACTAGCTCCTCGCTAGTTTCTCAATAATATGCTTTTTTTGAATGTTCAAAAAAAAAAGGTATTTAAGCATCATACCTTAATTATTAAAGCTACTATCTTTATCTTTATTATTATTATTATATATACTAAAAGACAACTGACCTAATAACTTATTAAACAATCATAGCTTTCGATTTTATCAAATTTGAGATTGATAATGTCATTATTAATTTAATTATAAATTAAAATTTTTAATAATCATTATCCAAATATATTATTTTATTATATCAATGTTAATATTTGTAGAAAAAATCTCACTAATTTACACTTTTTTGTTTTCCATCAATAATTTACACTTTTTACCCTCACTAAATACTTAATTTATAATTATTACAATTTGTAGTTATCATTTTATTTATAATTTTTTTCTTCCATAAAATCTTTTAATATACTAAAAGGCATTTGCTTTAAAAACTTATTGACCAATCACAAATTTACAATTTTTGACCAATCACAAAGTTGACTTTTGTTTTCAATTTTGACTTTAATTTACACTTTTTTGTTTTCAATCACAAATTTATACTTTTTAACCATTAATTCCAATATAATAGATAAAGAATAATAGTTAATATATTAATAGAATAATAGCTAATATATATTCAATAGAATAATAGCTATTATATATCTTAATTATACGTTCTATCATATAAATATAAATTAATTACTAAAAAATAAATAAAATTTAATGTAAATATATTAAGATTTTAAAAGTAATTGTACTATTATCCTTTTTTTGAAGTTTTTTTTAGTAATTGTCATGACACATATACGAAAAATAAAGCATGTAAAAATATAATCTTTATAGGCAGCGTTGCAGGGTCGCTAGCTTGTGAAGAATAATTCCTCGATAGGACTAAAGGGTTCCTAGGCATTTACCCATTTTTTTAATTTTAATTGAAATATTTGGAATATGTTTCATCTAAAAATAAGATATTACTTATAAAAGTGTAAAATAAGAATGTAATATAACAATAAATCAAATAAAATGATAGTGATCTATTATGATTTTTTAATATTCAAATATCGCTAAGTATGTCACAATCTACAACTTTGATGGACATATTATGATTTTGTAATATTCAAATATCGTTATGTATGTCACAGTAAACAACTTCGATGAAAATATTTTAAAAAATATTTCACTTTAAAACTTAAAGTTTTATAATATAGATTAACTAGCTAATCAACCCGCGTTCAATCGGGATTTTAAATAAACAATAAGTGGGTTTTTTTAAATATGACATCATAAATGAGAAAAAAACCTTTTTAAAAAATATGTTCTTAAAACTTAAAGTTTCTATAATATAGATTAACTAGCTAATCAACCCGCGTTCAACCGGGCATTTTAATAAAATTTTAAAACCAAAAAAAATGTAAAAGAATGTATGTAATTTTTATTATTAATCAATTATAACTTGATATAAAGATAATGAATCGACTAATACATGATACATAAAATAAGAGTACATATTGCGTTAACAAAGTATAAAAAAGCATTTCATAATATTATATAGAGAAATTTAAAAATTTCTTTGTTTCAAATAAAAGATTAGGAATTTTAAATAAACAATAAGTGGTTTTTTTTAAATATGACATCATAAATGAGAAAAAAACCTTTTTAAAAAATATGTGATTTTAACACATCATAATGTTTCTAAAAATACTTTTAAAAAACAATCCTTTTTTATTATTCTAGACTTTAGACCCGTGTCAAATACACGGGTTTTACAATATTATTAATATAAGAATTGGTATATGGAACAAAAAAAAACTTATAATGTAAAAATATACTTATAAAAGAATTGAGATATTCAAATGTTAATACTGAATGCTAAATCATATCAAGGTTGGATGGTGTAGTAGAGTTTCTTTTATACAAACTTTTTCGAGAAGCAATATCTTAACTTTGATTACACAATTGACCAAGTTTTCATTGATATTTTGCAAAAGTAATTTTATTTTTATTAGCCATGGTTGTTAAGAACAATAAAAGTAGCTGCTAGTTCGTGAGGTTTTCAAATATTTCGTGTGTTGTGATTTTATATGTAGAGTTCAGTTTATATAAGAAGAATCTGTATCCTAAATATAGTTTGATTCCAATTACTGATAACAACAATGATTATCCTAATTATAGTCTGATTACAATTACTAATAACAACAATATTTTAGTTTGATTACAATTAATAATATAAAATAATGTATTGATATAAATATTAATTCGTATTAATCCAACTATTGTAACTATATTTTGTTATTAGATAGACATTATGCAATAAAGTATTAATTATTTTTAAATTGGGTTAAAGTGTAAATTGGTGATGAAAACCAAAAAGTGTAAATTAATTTAGACATGTGTTGATTTAATTAATTTTGAGAAATTGAGGGCTGTGATTGGTCAATTGAGCTTAGGTCAGTTGCCTTTTAGGGCTTGTTTGTTTTTTTAATCATTAAGTGACTGAATTGATTAAGTGACTGAATGGATAAATAATGTCTGTATGGATTAAGTCAATACAGTTGTTTTTTTGTTTATTAAGTCAAAAAACAAACACTTTTGATGACTTAATGGATTAAGTATTTTTGATTAAGTCATGACTTAATTTATTAAGTCTCAAACAAACACCACCTTAGTATATATATATATATATTAAGAAAGATATAAAAAAAATTTATTACTAAAAATTGTAAGCTAAATTTTAAATCATAATAATAAACTAACATCTAATATTAATAAGTTGTGTACTTCCCATTATAGCTCAGTGGTTGAGCACCAGCTTTACATGCTGGAGGTCTCGAGTTCGAGACATGGGAAAGACATTTAAAGGATTTCACAAATAAAGTCCTCCAGTGAAGCAGGTTTGAGTCCTGCAGAGGGGGCATGGTTTTATCCCAATTAAATGTCATGCCTTCGGGCGGTTTAGTTGGTGTTTCTCCTCCTACTAGGTATTGAGGGTGAGGGGGCTCTCTAGCGCGGAATCGGTTAAGACAACGTAAGTTAGATCCCTGTTGCGAGCAAATGATCTACACCTTTAAAAAAAATATATTAATAAAGTTGTAAGTCTCTGTATTAGACACGGGCCTAAAATCTAGTATCTACTAAGCCCCAATGTTAAGGAAGACATCCAATTGTTTGCAACCCGTTTGCTGTATATCTAATTGCTTCATAATCTTTCAATCTCCTTAGCATTGTTAAACATATATTACGAAACCAAATATATACATACAATAATGACGATGATTAAGCATACAATACAAAACAACATACAATATTCAAATAATGATTTAATTAGTCGTTGATCATAAGATGGCCAATGAAACCTTCAATGGATGTGTTAGAAGATCCATCTTTAGAAACTGTTAAGCGACTTTTGTCTTTCATGTCTTTCACTCTCTTCCTCATATCTTCATCATTCATTAACTTGCGAATCCCTTTACCAATTTCCTCTGCAGTCACATTTATCTCTTTCTGATAATCGATTTTAATTTCAGCTGCCAATCCAAGGTCGACCACAAGTTGAAAAGCATTCATTTGTTGCTCAGCGTAAACTGGCCAAGCCGCTATGGGTACCCCACACCATATGCTCTCCAGTATCGAGTTCCACCCACAATGTGACACGAACCCTCCAACAGAGGGGTGGGACAATATTGCCATCTGTGGGGCCCATCCAATTACCTTGCCCATACTCGATGTCCTTTCCAGGAAGCCCTCTGGCAAGACCTCGTCCACGTTTTCATATTCCTCGAGATCCTCCATGAACCCGGACGTCAATGGGGGACGATGAAGGGACCATAAGAACCTATGTCCACTTCTTTCGAGGGCAACCGCAATTTCATTTACTTGTTTCTCATTGAAGCTTCCCATGCTTCCAAAGCAGAGGAATACAACCGAACTCTCGGGCTGGTCATTTAGCCATGTCATAAGCTCGTCGGTCTTGCCATCTTTTGATGGATTATTGTGGTTTATTATCGGCCCAACTGGAAAAACCGGTGGGATTTTCGTATATCTACTTAAAAGAGCCTCGATACTTTGCATTTCTAGCTCTTGGAAAGTATTTACAATGATCCCTTTTGCCTCGCGATACCTTATGGCTAAGTCAAGATAAATTTTTGAACCACCTTTCTTATCAAAGACTACCAAAGGTATCACGCTGGTTGGGACCGGGTTGACATAACTCGGGATCAGAAGATCTGATCCCGAGTTTTTGAAATCAGTGACATCATACTCCTCCACGTCACGCTTGGCCTGAAAATAAAACATATGGCCAAGCGTAGCAGCACTGGAGGTAAAATAAATATATGTCGGAACTTTAAACTTTTTCGCAACATCAATCATGGCAACACAAAACATATCAACTACAAACCCAACAAGTTTGACCGAACTGGAATTTGTGATGCATTGATCAACAATGTTTTGAACATGAGTCTTGTGGTGTTCGATGAAAGTGGATAGGAAGGTGGTGCTCGAGATAAGGTCTTTTGCGGAATCCTCACAAGGAATGTTAAAGAAACGTAAACGGGATGAGGACTCAAGAGTTTCGTTATCGCGTGTCTCTTGTAAGGGGAGGTTCATGATGATGATGGTGACCGAAAGCCGTTGATTAAGGTGAATCAGGAGCTTAGCTAACTCTACTGTCTGAGGCAAGTGACCGGATCCGGGATATGGAACAAAAACAAGCTCTGAGATGGTCATTGTTTTGCTGAAATTTGTGAGTGTTTTGTGAGTTCGTTTGTCAAGTAGTGAGTTTTTTTGGAGTTTAGACAAAGTAGGAAATGATATGAATTTTGGACGTACGTCAAGAATTATTCAATAAATTTAAAACCCGTGCCCTTGTTCCACTAGCAAATTAAAGTTATTTTTCCCTATATAAAGTGGACTTTATTAATCTTCTATTACATCACTTCAATTAAGATAATAATTGCGTATTAAATTAAATAATTTATATTTTCGACCTTTACCCAAAAAAAACTACATTTTTGATTTTATAAACTAATCCTTAGCCCATGACGTAGACATCAGTGCTGCCTTAAAGTTTTTTGTTTTTTAAGACTTAGTTTATTAGCATATAAATTAAAGTAAAAAATAAAAACACTAGACATATTGAACTACTATAATAAAAAGTTGCAGATGTTGATACAAAAAACAATAAATGCGTTACTATAATGCAAATTATATAATGATACTAGTGTTCAGGCCCGTCCAATGGACAGGTAGTCTCAAAATATATTAATCAAAGCTAAAAAATTGGGAATTCAAGTATATTAATTTCCTATGACCAATATCACAATTTAATCAATACGAAAACTAAAGAAGGAAACATATGAAAATTAACTCCATATAAATATTGATTTCAGTTTACCCTTTTTTTTCCAACTTTAGTTAAATTAAAAATTTGCAGTTTGTTATATCTAAACTTACTACAAACACAAACAACAATTTTAGACTAAACGATTTAGAGTTAAGCTCAACAAAAAGAGAAACAAAAAGTGTACAATATATAATTTGAAAAATACATACAAATTCATCAACAAAGATCATCTCGAACGTTTAGATTTTATTCAGGTTGTTCCACTCTGAAACAGTCCATACATGCACAACACGGAGTCGTAGATGATGGTTAACATGTGTTGGCTTAAGATATTCAAGATGAACTAATGTGGTCTTATTTTTTGTTGTTGAAGAAGAAGCCATAATGAACCTATAATGGACAACAAACTAAATTAAAAGAGATATAATAATAATAATAATAATAATAATAATAATAATAATAATAATAATAATAATATTAATAATGATAATAATAATTTAAGTTCATAATATATTGAATTTCATAAAAGTGATGATCTTTAAAAATTAAAAACATGTTACCAGGTATAAGAGGAGGTCGAACCTTTTGGTAGTCGACTTTTTTTTATGGTTTGGTCGTAGGGTTTTTTTTGTTGAGAATATGTGAGAGTTTTTTTCTAGGTTGTATATATATAGCTAATTTTTGGGGGACTTTTAAAGATAAAAAGATTTTTAATTAATAATAAGGTCGGTCTATCTAGATTTAATTATTAAAGAAATATTAAAAAATAGAGGATTAATTAAGAGGGAATCTTATTTATAATAATAAACCTTATGAACCTTATGGTATGGTCTTTTAAAAACATGTAAAAATACATAAATATATAAGGTTGTCTAGTGATGAAATCAAAAACAATGAAAAACAATTAAAAGAATCACAAGAATAAAAATTGGACAAATTTTATGACATTACAATAAAAACACCAATACAGAGATGCCTAAAAGCTTATATTAAAAAAAAAAGTTGAACAAAGATATATATGTCATATGACGAATACAATGCAAAATCACAAGAATCTCCCATACAATGCAAAATCACAAGAATCTCCCATGTTTAATATAATATCGAATAAAACACAATAATGAGATAAAATTTGCAAAGTTTTAATTAAAAAAATTTTAAAAAATAGAAAATCAATTAGGATGGAGAATTAAGCTAAAGGAGAAGGATTAGGGGTGCCAAGTGTACCCCAACCCCCTCTTTTAGTTATATTATTATAGATAGTCCAGAGTTCAAACATTAAGTCTAGTATACAAATTATTGAGGCCCTAAATTTTTAAGGGCCTAAAGCGATCACCTATTTTCATAATACTTGTTAAACCACTTATGATAGACATACAAAACTCAATGAGTTATAGTCTTGCAGGTATCTGAATAACTAATAAATACATAAGAATCACGACAATAGTCAATTTTCGTTGCGATCGTACCAAAATAGCCAAGTTTTTTCGGATTATCACAAAATAGCCATATAAATCACAATAATCTGCAAGAATCGCAATAAAATCATGAGAATCACAATATCAGAATCGCAAGATCGCAATGAGATCTTGCATGATCGCAATGAGATCTTGCAAGATCGCAATGAGATCATGCAAGATCGCAATGAGATCATAGAAGATCGCAATGAATCGCAAGATCGCAATGAGATCATGCAAGCTCGCAATGAGATCACAAGATCGCAATGATATCATAGAATCGCAATGAGATCCTGCTGAATATTGAGATTCTGTAAAAAATAATATTTATTTTTTTGCAATTTTGTCAACAATAAATAAAAAAACATACTAGTTTATTACAAAATCCATGAATACAAAGCTTCAGAATTTCGATAACAATGTAACTTCAATACCTAATACAACACAACGTTTGCATCTAAAAATCCCCTAAATTAACAGTCCCGAAAGGAGATGAGTGTGATTTCGATTTTGATTGGGATTTAGATTTCCCTTTTGATTTTGATGAGGATCCATACTCTCTCGATGGAGGAAAAGATGTTTGTGATGGCATGGGTGCACCACAAGTCAACCTCGTATGACCACGTTCCTTGCAACGACTGCATGTTGTTGTCTTCTTCTCTTCACCCTTAGACTGTATACGATCGCGATTTTTGGGTCGGCCAGGTAGCCTTCTGTCCATGACTGGTGGCAAAACTGTTTGTAAGTCATCTCGTATCTCCCATTCAGAAGGATGTGGTATAGGATAGACAATCTCGGCATAAGTCTGTTGATATACTTCTGAAGTGTAGCAGTCCATAGCGTATACAGTCGAATCATCTTGGTTTAGATGAAAAGCAACTTTTATAACATGGCCACATGGAAAACCAGAAATTTGTCATTTCCCACAAGTACACGTCTTTGCATCAAGATCGACAAGCCCATTCAGCTTATGATCTATAACTTCAAACAATGTATTTGAACATGGTTCAACTCTCCATGATGTCTTCACAACACGTTTTGCAATCTTTTTTTCGGTCCATGGTGTAACACGATGTTCCAATGTTTCTCTACATTTAAAGAAGTAATTTAGTTAGAATATATCATCATCTATAAACAGTGGTAATAATAAGCGAGATTGTTAAACAAATAATACCTGCAACGTTTCTTTTCCTATAATACCACTCTTGAAGAGATGCACGGAAAAACTCCATTAACATGGTAATGGGTAATTTTCTTGAATGACGACTTAGAGAGTTGATTGATTCTGCACTATTAGATGTCATGAAACCATACCTTGCTCCAAGTGCGTGTACTCTTGACCATCTTTCAAACCCAACCTCTTGTAGTGTTTGAGCACACTGAGGCACAACATGTCTCAAACGATTTATATGCCTATTAAAGTCCACTTCCTGATAAGCTTTCACCGCTTTCGAGTATGTCCACAAGATGTTTTATATTGGCAGACCTTGCTTTTAGATTTCTAAGCAAATGAACAGCACAAAGCCCATGAAAAGCATCTGGAAAACACCTTCTAATAGCCATATCAATTGAGTTTGCCCTATCAGAAATGATTGTCAAATTGCTAACATTACCTATGCAATCCCTAAGATGCCCCATAAACCATGTCCATGATTCAGAGGTTTCAGATTTTCCAACCCCGTAAGCTATTGGTAGTATCCCATTATTAGCATCCATGCCTACTGCTAATAAGTTTGTTCCAAGATAACTGGTCGCAAGAAATGTGTCCCGCCAACTATAATAACTGGTCGCAAGAAAGAAACAAACGAACGTATCTACAAAGAAAAATGAGAATAAATTAAAGATCTGAGAAACACTTATTGTAAATAAATAGTTTGAAAAATTAATTTGATTTACTCACCGCTGCACCAATGGCGATAAACAACAACTCAAAACGTCCATCTCTATCTGTTTTGATATGAGTTACCGACCCGGGTTTTTCAGCTTTAAATTGTGACAATATGCTGGCAGTTGGGCAAACGAATCTTCTGGTGACCCCCTCAACAATTCCAAGGCATAACACTTGGCTCTCCAAGCTTGAGAATATGAGATATTAATCTTGAACCGGGCATTCATGTCGGTCATAATCTCATGACCCCTATATTTCTTCTTCTTCTTCTTCTTTACTTTTACCCCAAGCTGAATCTGAGTTATCTTCCAAATCAGAGTATTGACTAAGATCAAAAGTATTAAAATGACTAGCAACCTCTTCTGTTTTACTTTCACCGCAAACTTGATTTGAGTTATCTTCAAAATCAGAGTATTGGCTAAGATCAAAAGGATAACTCACATTGTTATCCGTTGGCTGATCATCTGAGGGTTCTATTCGAAAACTTGCATTTGGGTCTATATATTGGTTGACATTTGGATTATAAGGGAAATATTGTGGGTTTTGAGAGTGTTGGATATATTGTGGGTTTTGATGATAATATGGTGGAACAAAACTTTGTTGGTGATGAAACTGTGTTGGAATCATGAAACTTTGATGTTGGTAATTATCTTGTTGTACATTGTGATCACCAAAAATGGGAGTTGAAACACTTAATTGATTACTTCCGGTTCCTTACCCAATTTCATTACTTTTAGGTTGAACAACATACAACGCAACGTTGTCTGTTGAAACACTAATATAAGCCAGAATCGATCAACATCTTCGTTTTCATTTAACAAATATACTTTTCCCTCTTTCAAATAAGATAGCTTAAACCCACTTCAGGCTCTAAACTCAACTTTTTTGCAACACGTAACACTAACCCTTTATAAGTTAACTTTTTAAAAGAGAGTTTTAGTGAAACATTCATAGGTAATGGTAAATACTGTAACCAACCATTTACATTCTCCCATGAACCTCCAAAACACAATTCTACCGAAACAGTCACGACATTGGATGATGCCATTAAGAAAGACTAGACTAAAAACAGTCACGGTTTAGACTAAATAACAAATTAATTACTTGTACAAAGCTAAGTAAATAAAAAACATACCTTTAATTTGGAATTGGGAGAGAAATTAAGGAGAGAAATATGGAATATATTTAGCTAATTATGTTAGAGATTAGAACAGATTCAATCAAGTCATATACTGGGTATACTGGGTACTTTTTGTACCTGAATGTTTAAAAAATCTTGCAAAAAACTTATCTTTTTATGGATAAAATCTTGCAAAAATCTTATCTTTTTATGAATAAAATCGCATAAAATCTTATCTTTTTATGGATAAAATCGCATAAAATCTTATCTTTTTATGGATAAAATCGCAACAAAACACACAAATTCGCAAAAAAAAGCCTCTAAGTTTATTTGTATATAAGTAGTAAACTAGTATGTTTTTTTATTTTATTTATTGTTGACAAAACTGCAACAAAAAAAATAATTTTTTTTTACAGAATCTCAATATTCAGCAGGATCTTTTTGCAATTCTATGATCTCATTGCGATCATGCAAGATCTCATTGCGATCTTGCGATGTTGCGATTCTGATATTGCGATTCTCAAGAATCTCATTGCGATTCTCATGATCTTATTGCGATTCTTGCAGATTATTGCGATTTATATGGCTATTTTGTGATAATCCGAAAAAACTTGGCTATTTTGGTACGATCGCAACGAAAATTGGCTATTGTCTCGATTTTCTTTTTTTTAAAACATAAATCATTTTGTATTATAACTACATCCTTAATTTCGTGAGACATGGCATTATTCTATTCTATACTCGTATATGTTACATACAATGATGTAGATTTATTAATGTACAACAAAATGAACCTAAGATAACTTCAACATTTAGCTTTTAAAAAAATAGATTAGAGCTAACGCGACACTTTTTCAAACGCTTCATTAGGTTTTGTTATATAAGTAAAAAGACATGAATCAATAGAGCTACATATCATTTTTAAAACTTCTTGATTTCTTTTAATAATTGGTATAGTCTTAATCGTTTATCAAATTCACGACACATACCAGGATATGGTATTACTAGTCGTTTATGTATGACATCGGATTAGTGGGCCACCCTATGACATCTGCCGACCAAAATAACTGGATAACATCACAGCTGGATAAAGTTTATGGGCCAGAGTAACATTGCAAATTGTACAAAATAAGTAAAATAACCAGGCTCGTCGGCCAAAGTAACGTTACAAGCGGCCTTAATTAAATATGGCTTATTGGCTTTTAACACAGACAAATTATATTAAGAGGACTATCTGGCTGTTGGATACTTAATTTGATTGTAAAACACATCTTGATTTTTTAATCCATAAAAAACATGAGGGTCGATCATTTATATATTATACAATAAATATTAAAAAATTAGTATGTTCTACACCAAAGCTTAACAGCCACATACACACTTTTCTCTTATACTAAATTACTAATTGTCCAAGCCACCTCAATGAATAAATTACAGCACAAATCTTTTATTTTCTAAACTATCTTCATTATCTCCTTTAAAACAAAAATCTATACCACTTGACACCGTTACCATCACCAACAGTCGTCGCCACTACTATCAGTCGCCACCATTACCAACGGTGGCCACCACCGCATTGAGGCCGCATTGTGTTTTAGTTATATTATAACTATTATATAATGACCCAAGATATCGTAAGTAACCTGACTAAGGTTTGTAGGCTCATGTGGGACTAGTTTTCAACCCAAAACCTTTTGTCTTTGTATTGAATAATCTTCAAAGCTCAAGTATATTATCTGGAAAATTATATATCTTTTAAATTTTTCTTCTTTAATATTCCTCTTAACTCTATAATCAAGACGTTTTTTGAAATCAAAGAATAAGATTTAGAGATAAAGCTAATAGATTACATAAGTCATGTGTTCATTGCATTAAAAGGATTAATAGAGGATTTTTAAAAGGATATATATCATTTCCCATCTTATTCATCTCAATTTAACTTTGGACGTATAGTAGCTCGTTTTAAAAGTTTATCAAGACGTACAAAACGAGTAAAATATATTTAACATATGTTATATGTATGTCACTTTAGCTTATATTAGTTATTGTCCCAATTTGTGATTCACACACTTTTGAAATTTCAAATTTTCTACATATAGCATGAATGCATGATATATATTAACATTGTCATGGTGTATACGGAAGATAGAAATCCTCTGAAGTTAAAACTTTTTTAGTAATAATGTTAGACAGATCTCAACCATTAAATTAAAATTAAAAGTTACGTATTATAGATAATTTTTTAATAAAGGTCTGAAATTTTTACAATTTTAAAGTATCTCGATCCGTATATGAATACTATACTACCAAAACAATATGATTTAGCCCCTACCACAAGGACTACAAGTTTTCATTCAACCATGGCGGCTATAGAATGGACTAATATATTTAATCTTTTTTACTTCTAAAGTGTCCCTGCTTTTTCCTAACAGTCGATTGACTTGATTTTGTCAAAAGTCGTTCATAACTCATAAGTCATAACTTCCAAGTTAAGTGTGACCAAAAATAATGTTAGAGCCTAGAGGGAAGAAAAAGAAGTGTAAAGAAAATTGAGAAAAAAAAGTTTAAATAGCTAAGAAAGAAAACCAAATATAAGTGCTCCATCCTTCTTGTTTCTATTGTTTATAAACAATAACTTTATTTCATATTCATAGTCATATTCATTTTCATAGTACATATAATTAATCCATATTTTGATTAATTAAATGTTATTTACACCTCTAACTATAATCGTGTAGATTGTATATATATAACTATTAAATTTTAAACATCTCTATATATATATGTTTCCCGAACCATCAAAAGTTTAAATTGACAACCTGATACTCAACTTAATATATGGATGCCACGTAGTATATGAATGTCCTATACACCCAAACTAGATTTAGATCATGCGAAAAACGCGGATCTTTTTAATAAATTCGTTTTTAATATATCAATTAAATATAATTCACATTTGAGTAAATGTATTTATTATATTAACTCGTTAGTATCTCTTATTTGGCTACAAAAACTGAATCAGCCTTGTTTGAACTCACATTAGCTTCAAAAGAAAAAATTCAATGCTTAAGATGACAAGCTATCCCTTGTTTGAACTGTCTGATGTTATTTCCTAATTAAGAGGCATACATGCCAAAAACTTCAAATAGGGCTTACTGAAATTTCAAAAGGCAAATAAATATGCATTGTTTGAAGCTTAAGATGATAAGTTATCCCTTTAAAACCAAGATATGTTTAACTCCTTAATGTTTTTTATAATGAAGAGGCATACATGCCAAAGACTTCACATAAGGCTTACTGAAATTTCAAAAAGCAAATAAATATGTGAACCAAACTTAAATATCAACTAATCCATTAGAAATTTTAGGTGACCTCCTCCTTTGTGCTCCATCTTTTTAATCTTAATATCCGTTTACATGCTCAGTTCTCTTGCTTTCGGGTACGACACAAGACTACAATGGCACCATACCTCCCTATAATATCACAAAAAAAGAAGTCCAAGTGTTTTGGTCAAAAATTTACCTAAGATAATCTACGTTGAAGACCCAGATTAATTATGTAACCAAACTTTCGTTCGTGAGGTTGTGTGCTTAAAGATCTTAAAAGGTCAGTATACTGAGACGTTAAAATAATTGCGAAAATGTAACATATTTGTTAAATATTGAATTATCACGTAAATTAAAGCTAAAATGAATGTTTTTATCAAGATAAGAATGTAAAAGTAAAGATCTACTTATAAAACTTAACAAATGAACAAATAGAGTGTCAAGATCTTGAATAAATAACGTTAAAACGTGATAATACTTAAGAATTCGTGTCCTTGGGATTTAGCCCAACTGGACATTTAATGCCCCTTATGTCTTTTAGCCAAATGTTGGTCACGGGTTCGAAACCTTTGAAAGGCATATTGGGAAGTCCTTGCCAATGAGGTGGGGCATGGGGGTTTTCTCTAGCATTTAGCTAGTTTCCTCCAGAACGGTAGTGGGACTTCCACCGCCAGTCATGCCCTCGGATTGACTGTGCTGGTGACGTGGTCGATCTCTACCGGACGATGAAGAGGCATGCCGCTGAGTCCAATCACCACTGCTGTTCAAAAAAAATACTTAAGAATATGTTAAGAAACAATATAAAAGCATGAAATATGACTAATTAAAGTACTTGAACGTAAATAAAAAGATTACTTTGTAAAAGTTGATCAAAAGTAAGCAAAATGTAAAGATATGAGCGATAATCGTATGAAAAACGATATATAAACTATAAATAAAGTAAAATGCATAAAGGAATAAGAACACCGTAATTTGTTGACGAGGAAAAGCCCTTAATCCTTCTGGATTGCCGGCATAAAAACCTCGGGAGGAAGCAATCGTCCCTGCCTTTGTTCTCTTATTAATGATTGTTAAAATGATTACAATGGTGGAATTCGGTTGATCGATTATCGCTAAGTGTGAGAATAAAGATAAGAGTAACGAGAGTAGTGTGTGAATACAAGTGATCAGAGGTATTGCTAGTGAGTAAAGTATATCCTAAATCGATCAGCCTCATTCGTTATTTATAGACCTAGATGCCAACTAACTATCCTAAAAATCTGGGATCTTGAGCTGGAAATCAGGGATCTTGAGCAGATTCTTCTCTTTGACTTGATGACTTGATAAATGGACGTTGTGGGGCCATTTCCACACGTTTTCAACCATAAATTCCGACTTTGGGGGCAAGTCTTCCATTTTACCTGTTCCTGTACTACTAAGTCAAAGTAATAACGGTCAGATATCTTAGAGCCCCAAGATCTTGGACCACGAAGATCTTGGACCCGAAGATCTTGGAGGTGAAAATCTCAGGCATAACAATTGTCCCCAAAATTCTGACTCGTGTTTAGCTCCTTAAACGGAGTTAGAATTTTCCAGAAAACATCTTTAACAATGTCAAAATCAAAGTTCAAAATGATAATCAAAAGTATAAGGGATAGAAGTGACCGTGCATGGAAGATTGTTTCCCAATTCGCTATTGGTGTTCCTTTTCTGTCTTGACGATCGTTTAGGAGGTCATTATTGGCTGGAACTTTTTCCTTTGTTGTCCCCTGTGAATCCTTAGGGACAAGACAATAGTAAGATTTCCACTTGGAGGTCATGATCTAGAGTCCCAACGTCTTGATAGTGACTAAACTTCAACAATTTTCATCGAAGATCTGCATTAAAATAGTATATATGTATGAGTGAGCCAAAATTAAGAGGGGAGACCCTAATTTCAACGGATCATTGCATTTGGGATGTTGGCATCCAAGATCTGGAGGGTGTCCCTAGTCCTTGAATATTAATGGGTGGCGGTTAGCCAATTCGTGTGAATGAGTATTGGGTGGCGTGGTTAGCCAATTCGGGAGATCGATGGTAACATCAACAATCGGTAGAATTAATTTCGACGACCTTGGAATTTAACCCTTCAGCCATGAAATTAACAACGTGCGACTAGGGGCTAATTGAAAATCGATGGTCACATCGATAACCAACAGATTAATTTCTAACACCTTGGAATTTAACCCTTCAGCCAGAAATTAAGATCGTGCGACCGAGGCGATAAGGTGAAAACCTTAGACAAAAGTTGGCGTGAAAGCCAAAAGGTGAAGACCTTGTTCCACGATGCTATGCTTTCTTTTGTTGGTAGTGATCACTCTTCAAGTTTATCCTGCAAAACTGGTTTCCGCATATGATAAATTCTTACTTGGCATTTGATGTTATTCACGTAGAGATCACGTCTCATTTCTGCTCAAGATCTCATCGAGGTATCCTTTGCTAACGAGAATGCTTACTTCTTTCCTTAAAGCAAGACAATCTTTAGTCATGTGGCTGAAATCCTTGTGAAAAGCGCACCAATCGAGTTTTCCATTCCGTTTAGGATTTTTATTTTTCGCCTTTGGCCATCTCACTTTGTTCCCAAGTTCATACATTGCAAAAATTAGACCTGAGATGTCAACAGAAAAATGATAGTCAATTATCCTAGGATATTCCTCATTATCCTTATCTTTATCCACGTCATCGACTCTGTGATTGTCAGATCTTGAATAGGGTTTAGCCTTAAAAGATTTGGAAGACGAGGCTTTCAATTTTCGGTTAGGACGATCATAAGCAGATTGCGACTTAATCCTCATCCTATCCTCCTCATCTGCATATCTTGAACCTCGGATCCTTGCCTCCAACAAGCTCCTACACGGATTTTCTGAAAGATCATCATAGAGTGGAGAATCACTACGCAAACCCAAATGGAAAGCGTGTACCGCCGAAGTGATCTCAAGATCTAGGATAGGAAAAGACTTTTGATGAAACCTGCTAAGATAACTTCCAAGAGATTCATTAGGACCCTGAGTGATCTTATAAAGGTTTTTAATTAAATTTCTATAAAAATGATTATAAAACAAGTTAATCATATGAGAGAATGAAGTAATTGAGTAGGGAGGAACACTTAGCAGCCATTCCAACACGAAACCCGTAAGAGTAGATTCGAAACCTTTGCACAAACATCCTTCCTTCAAATGCGCAGGAATAGGAAATTTTTCTATCTTCTCCCTAAATCGGGCAACATGCTTTTTAGGACCTTTAGTACCATCATATAGCTTCAAATTGAGAAGCTGGATATATTTGGGGATCTCCACATCACATATTGGAGGAGCAAATCTGGAGATATGGCTTGTGAGTCCCAAATATAGATGATTAAAACCGACTGGCAAGTAATTCTAACTGGAAGTAGACCAGTTCAGAATACGATCCAGATATGGATAAACAATAAGGTAAAGGAACTGAAAGTAAATGCAAGAAACAATAAGTGCTGAAACTATATAAATAATATGTATAGATCAAGTATGTAGCATTGAGACACGATGTACTTTTTCAATGTATTTGATTTATTGATATAAACAAATACAAAGGTTGTTGCGGAACAAAGATAAACACCAAAGTGTAAATATCTAAACAACCTAGAAATACAAGTGATCTTATAACTTGGAAATACTCTTAAGAATTACTTAGAGTATATCTCACAAGTTGCAATGCTAAAGTTTCAAGCTCTTTGCAAGTTGTGAGAAGCCTTTATATTTATAGGCAAGGTTCATGCTGATGTGGACCAGGCCGTACAAATATGGTTGGGAGCATTTAAGGAATTAAAGTCAATTCCTTAACATGCGTACTTTTAAGGTTTAAGTGTGAAAGTTGTTGATGTGACGTTTCACACTTTATTCCCAACCTTTTACTCAACCTTGTACTTGTTAATAGTTAAAGCTATTAACTGGGTAAGGTTAGTAAAGTAAAAAGGCTTCCTCGTAATCAGTGTAAAGTGTTGTAAGTACTTTACACTGAGATGCTTCAGTCTTCGATCAGGTAGAATCAACTTCTGAGTTCCACATCTGAGCTGATTCTCTTTCTTCAGTCTTCAGTCTTTGACTTCAGCTGAATGGTATTCTGATACGTTGATCTGAACTGAAGTGAAGCTTCAGTGAACTAATTCTGAACGGCTTCATAATTCTGTACAAGTATTCTTCACTGAGCTTCAGCTATTTCTGAACAAATTATACTTGGTCGATTTTCGACCCAACAAATTCCCCCTATTTGTTCTGAAATAGTGCATGTATCTCAGACTTCTATGTATACATGTTTGTAAGTCTGAAATGCAAGTTTTTGTTTAAGTTGTAAAAATTTTCTAAGTACATCTTATAGATCATTGATGTCTCAGAATTTTACTTGTGATTTTCTAACTTAAACCTATCATCTACTTGTTAGCTACAAAATGTAACATATATATACAAACTGAAGTATTTGTTACATTTGCAAATAATTATACAAGTAAATGATAAACTGAAAAGAAAACTACTTCTTCGCAGGCCTCGAACCAGAAGGTGCTTCAGTAGCTTTTCTCTTCAGTGGAGAATGATCCTTCTTTCCAAATAATCTACCTTCAATCTCCACCTTGGCTTGCATCTTTTGTTGTATTCTTGATAACCATGCACCAATCAGAGCAGATTTTGGCTTCCCCCTCAGAATCTGGATCATCTCTCTATGCTCAAAAATCCTAAATTCGTGCACTGAAACCTGATTGTATTCTTCAGCTGCCCTTCCTTCTCTTTTGACAACCAAATCAAAGAGCTTCAATCTATCAGCTTTTGTTACTTCTATGTCAATTATTTTAGCTGGATGGGATCGATGCTTCATATAATGATCATACTGATCCTTTTCATGTTTCCCTTCGATCTCAGCAGCATCATCAGAAATTGGCTTGAAGGTAGAAAGGTCAGCATCACGAATGTTCTTTCTTGAGGATCTAGGTCCAGTCACTTTGGGCTTTGTGGGTGGCCTTGACAACTCTTTTTCAACCTTCAGAACTCCATCCAGAATTTCTTTCTTTTTAATCACCATCTCTTTTTCTCTATTTTTCACCAAGTCCTCAATGGACAACTTAAAAGTGAGATGGTCCAGCTTTTGTTCTAAGGGAGAATACTTCATCCCATATTCATATTCACCCATTTCCACTAAGGCCTTATGCACTCTTGGATCATTCTTGATCTTCTTATATCTTTCCAGTGAAAGACCAAGAGCTGCAGCATCCACATGATCAAGGGTCCCCATCTTCAGATGTTGTTCCCTTTCCCTTTCCTTGTTATCCCTCCACATTATGTATTGATTAGAGACTTGCTTCTGCAGAGCCTCTAATTTCTTGCCATCAGCATCAAGATCAGGCAAGGGATAACCATGCTCATCTACATTCTCACCAACAACTAAACCAGAACCCTTAGCATTTTTCTTCTTAGGTTCATCCACCACTGGGGCCTTGCCCTTATCCTTCTTGACTGGTTCAGAAACTTGGACTTCAGATTTCTGAACTTGTTCCCCCTGAACTGAGGCACCACCAGATTGTACCTCAGCTTGCTTCTTGGTTTCCTCTATTAATTCTTGAGTACTTGAGAGCAAACCAATAGGCACATTTCCCCCTTTGGGGACCTCAGAAGGCATATTTGCATACAAATCAATCGCCGTTTGGATGGCCTTCAGAGGTTCCCAACTCTGCTGCTGAAGGCAATCAGAAATACCCTTTGCTATTGTAGAGAACTGAGCCCTTAATCTGAATGATGAGTTAAGGTTAAGAGCCTCTTTTTCAGTTAAATCTTTCAGCATTTTTCGATCTTCCTCAGAAAATGAAGGAGGAGGAGGAGGAGCAACAACATTTTCCTTTTTAAGCAAGGTCAGAATTTCCTTTACTGAATTATCAAGAGTGGTTACAGATTCTTTTACTTCATTAACAGCCTTATCCACTCTTTTATTTGTATCCTTGGTAAGCTCAGCGACCATTATTCTGACCTTTGCTTCCACCTTTTCAGCCACAGAAGCTGAAATCTGAGCAACAAATTCCTGAGAGAGCTCAGACTTCATCTTCTCAATAATTTCAACACTTAAAGAAGACCCAAGTTCTTTTTCGTTAACACTGGGCTTCTTAACCAACTCATTCACTTCCTTCCCAACTGACATAACATCTTGCTTTATTAATTGAACTGAGGAAGTCAAGTTCGCCACAACAGAAGCTTGAACCTCCCTCTTTGTCAGTTTGAAGGCTTCCCTTATTGCTGCACTGATGTTGTTGCAAGCATACACTAATTCATTCAGCTTCCCAGCCACTAATCCCTCATTACCAGTAACTTTGGTCAACTCAGTTCCAAGAAACAACTGAGCACCTTTCATATCAGCCAGGGACTTAGTGTTGGCAGTTAGAGACTTTGTAAGCCCTCAACCTGAACAAGAAGGTTTTGGACTTCGGCATTTGATTTCTCTAACTGTTCTTCCACACTCAAAGGAGGAGGTGGTTGTGTAGAGGCAGAAGCAATGAAGGGAAGAGTTCTAAGGCCAGCCAGAGTTTTTTCCAATTGAGCTTCAGATGGACCCTCAGATTTTGTTTCAGAGTCCATCTCCTTTTGCTCTGGCTCATCAAAATTCCTTGGCCTTGGAACATTGTGAATTTGGGGGTGAAGGTGTTGTAGTTGTGGTTGAAAAGTTGGTGAAGTAACATAGGCAGGAGTTGAGCCTGGTGGAAAATATGGATGTTCATGAGAAGTTTCTGGTTGGCGATATGGTTGTTCAACAAGTATATTTTGGATTTCTGGGGGAGGAGGAACGTTTGTGAGGCTGAAGGTTGGCTCAGAATCAGAAGACTGATTCTCCTCCAGTAAGCCCTCATCAAACTCAAAATCAACAAAGGAATCAAGATTCCCTTGAGTTGGCTCATCTTCATCCCAGAGGTCAGTTAAAACTGCAGTCTGATCAGATATGCCCTGGTTCAGATCACTGGTACCTGAACCAGCTTCTGGTTCAACAACTGCTGCTGCAGATGCATCATCACCAGATTTATGGGTTGGCTAAGCCATAGCTTCATCGCCAGAGACAGTAGACACGGGGGTTGCCTTAATGACTCTCGTACCATCATCAAGAGTCACTTCATCGGCCGTAGAGTCTGGAATCTCAGTCTCAGGTGGTGTCACACCAAAGACTTCATCAATTCGTGCTGCAGTAGAGTGTGAGATTTGTGAAGTTTCAGGGGGTGCGCGTGCAGACACGGACTCTAATGTGTGCTGGGCTGGCACACTATTATCTTCACCATCTCCTCCTAAAGAAGTTTTGGAGATGGATGCTTGTGGGTTTCCCTTTAGACTCGATTCCTCTGGTTCTTGTTGGGAAGATCCAGAGGGGTTTGCTTCGGTACTAATGTCCTTGGGCTGTGAGGACTGCTTATATTTACGACGTTTTAATAAGCCCTTTGGAGATCCTGAGGGATCTTTTGGGAGATCCTCAGGTTGGTCAGTGGAGGAAGGAATTGGTGGTTGGGTAGATGAAGTTGCTGGGGTTTTAAACAACTTCAACATTTGACCACCAGGTGCACCAATGGGTCTCGCATTCTTTTGCGACCCGCTCGGTGACCTTTCTGAGCCAGCCGGTCGTGCTGTTTCAGTTTTATTTATTACCTGAATCATTGCAGCAGAAAGTTCTGGTTCTGGGTCTGAAGTGGATAGCTTTGATAGATCCCTACAGAACTCCGTTGCTGAAGACTTCAAGTCCCTCCATGTGATACGCATCTCCAAGCATGTTCATGAAGCAAATGCTCAGAAATCTGGGAAATGAGATATGTGGACTTCTCTTGCCTTTTAACTTTGTCACCAACTGAGAGAAGAGAATCTCAGCGAAGTCCACCTCAATCCCATGCCATAAGTAGTACCCGATTTCTACTTGTGTCAATGAAATCTGGTCCAATCCACCCCAGTTTCCTCCTAGGCACTCTACAATCTGAGTCCAAAAATACCTCCAACAATTTTTAAATCCAGACAGGAAGATATGTCCAGATGTTCTCAGATTGTGCTCAGCATCGACCATGTCATCATGACCCATGGCGTGCAGTACCTCCCTAAAATTAACTCCCTTAAGCCTTTTTGCATAGGCTGAAGGAGAAGGAAGGTAGTTCAGATGAAGGGCCTCCCGAAACCCATCAAGTGAAAGGATATACTGCTTTGTGCCTTCTTTCAAAGAAAAAGCAATGGATTTTTCATCCTTGCTTAAAGTAGCAGTATACCAGAATTCAAGTAAGTATCTATGATACAATACTTGAGGATCTTGCAGTCAAGGCATAATGGAGAGGGGATTGTTCAAGAAATTTATTAATCCTCCCCATTAAGGTTTTGCCTTTGGCATTTAGTGCGGCCACAAAATTGTTCATATTGAACCGAAGGGTCGATGGATCGAACCCTTTTGGCCATTGTGCACTGGCCTTGACTACTTTTGATGGTTTGTATTCGAAAGCTATTAGTGATTTGGCTTGAGAAGCAGGTTTAGCCATTATTTCTACAAGGGAAAACTGAATATGGAAGATGAATTTAGGGTTTTGGATTATGA
>CM067167.1:232905525-232937943 GCA_034093135.1 Erigeron breviscapus | reverse complement strand
TGGTCTGAACTCATTGAATCTGGAGAATCCAGTCAAATCTCTCCAGACTGTGATGAAGCTGAAGATGATGACCTGGTTGCTATGATTGCTAAAATGTTTAACCGTTTCAAAGCAAGAGCAAATAGGCCATCTGGACAATTTGCATCCAGTTCTTCCACTGACAAGACCAATTTGACATGCTTTAAGTGTGGCAAAAAGGTCATTTCATGAAAGATTGCAGGTCCAGTCAGTTTGTATCCCAGCCTGGTCCATTTAATTCAAATAAAAATCCTGATGATAGCTATAAATTGAATATAAAAAGCTTAAGGCTCAGATTGCTCTCATGGCACAACAAATGGAAAATAATAATAAGTGCATGATCGCAACAACTGAAGAGAAATGGGTTCCTTCTGATGATTCATCTGTTGATGAAGAAGAAGAAAGAGATTGCTGTTACATGGCTCTGGCAGACGAAGAGCACCTGGTGAAGGAAGATGTCACATCTGGAAGATGGGTGGACATTGTTATCAAAAAGGTTAGTGATTATGATACTGGAACTGACCAAGAATTAAAACTGGACATAGCTGAAGCTCTTAATGCTGATTTAATATTTGTTGAAACTGTTAGATCTGACTGTGTAAATGGTCTAGAAACAGATTTTTCTGAAATAACTGTTTTAAAATCAAAATTGAAAGAACTTCAAGACATTGAACTGGCATTTCAAGCCCAGGTTCTGGTAACTGAACAATTGATTCAAGAAAAACAAGATCTTGAAGTCATTTTAGAGAAAGAAAAACTGGTGATTAAATCATGGCTTGAAACCAGAAAGCCATATGATGCAGGAGTAAATCAATTTCCCACACAAAAACGTGCTTATTTAGATGGAAATACTCATGTTGCATCATTAATACCAGTAATCGATCGATTACCAGAGGGATTCAGGCCCACCACTGTTTATGATGAGCCTGTAACTCCCAAGGCCAATATTTTCCCAGTTCAATCCCCAGAGGTTAAGACTGGAGCATTCCAGATGACTGCTCCAGTTCAAAAGGTCAATTGAAGAAACCTTTGCCTCAGACCAATCCCCTACCTAAGCCAAGAACTGGAAAGGCTAAGGTCATCTGATGAAAATTTTTGTCAAGGTTAGAGAGCCAGATTAACTACTGACTCGTCAATTTCAAAGTTTTAATGCAAGATTAAACTTTATTGAGGGTACTTCCTCTGGCCCTAGACAAAATACAAAACCTTTTGCAAAGAAAGATAAATCTATTTCTCCAGTTGAGAAAAAGAAAAAGGTTTCAAAACTATCAACCCCAGTGGTCTTTTCAACTAAGACCACTGTTGAAGAAAGTGAACTAGACCAGATTGCCCCAGGGACCTATACGGGAGGGTCCAGTGAACCCATCAGTCGATGGGTTCCCAAATCTAACTGATAAATATGGTGGATGTGCAGGGCGATCGAAAGAAATATATCTGGTATCTTGACAGTGCTGCTGGCAGGACGATAACCGGATGTAAGACCCTGCTGGAGGAGTTCACCATTTCTGATGGACCCTCCATTACTTTTGGAAATGATGGTTGTGGAAAAACTGAGGGATACGGTGTTCTGAACAATGGACAAGTCAAGTTCAGACGAGTTGCATTTGTGAATGGTTTGAAATATAACCTGATCAGTGTAAGCCAACTGTGTGATGATGGCTATCAAGTTTTATTCAATATTGCTCAGGGATATCGTATTCAACAAGGACTGGAAGGTAGTGTTGATTGCTCCTAGAAAAGGGAATGTGTACGTGATGGATATGGAAAGCTCTCCTTCAGAGCATTTTTTCTATACTCAAGCTGATGAAGACACAAACTGGTTATGGCATAAAAGGTTATCCCATTTAAATTTCAAAAATATTAATAAGGTGTCTAGAAAACAACTGGCAGATGGGATACCTTCAGTTTCCTTCAAAAAGGAAAGGCCATGTCCAGGATGTGAGATGGGTAAGCAAAAACGTACCAGTTTCAAGACCAAACAAAATTTCAGCATATCTGAACCTCTTCATATGCTTCATATGGACCTCTTTGGTCCAGTGAATGTTCAGACTCGTGCTGGTAAAAGATACACCCTGGTGATCGTAGATGAATTTTCCAGATATTGTTGGGTTATCTTTCTCAGGTCTAAAAGTGAAGCTGCTGCTGAAATCATCAGTCTTATCAAGCAAATTGAGCTCAAGTACAATCGAAAGGTGTGTCAGTTAAGAAGTGACAATGGAACAGAATTCCAGAATGCAACTCTGAAGTCATTCTGTACTGACACTGGCATCTCCCAGAATTTCTCATCAGCCCGCTCTCCAGAGCAAAATGGAGTTGTGGAAAGGAAGAATCGAACGCTGATAGAAGCTGCCAGGAGTATGCTTGCTGAATCTGGTCTGTCTACCATTTCTGGGCTGAAGCAATTGCTACTGCTTGCCACACCCAGAACCGATCAGTGTACATCAAAACACAAAAAGACAGCCTATGAAGTCTTAAGAAATAGAAAACCAAATATTGGTTATTTTCATGTTTTTGGATGTCCAGTTTACATCCTGAACGACTCCAGTCATTTAGGCAAATTTGATGCCAAAGCTGATGAAGGGTATTTCTTAGGCTATTCAGCCATTCGCAAGGCCTTCAGAGTCTACAACAGAGACTGGAGAAGGTCCATGAGTCAATTCATGTCACATTTGATGAATCAAATACTGCAATCAATAAGAAGCCAGCCTTGACACTCCCCCAGTAACTCCAATTGTCTTCTGTGAATCTGATCCTATCAACTACAATAAGATTCAGAAGACACAGTTTCCAGTCATCCTGATCTGGAACCTGTTCAGAAGAAGAAACTCTCCAATAGTACTCCATTCTATCCTTCAATTATTTTCAAGCTACCCTCTGAAATTAATATTGGATCAGATGTTCGTACTACTCCCCCAGTATCAGTATCAGTTGAGAGCATACCAGAAATGTGTTCAAATGAAGAATTTCAAACTGAACCAGTACTTCAAGAAATGCCTTTAAATGATGAATTTCATGATGCAAATCGTGATTTAAATGATTCAGATGAAGATGTTGAAGTAGTCTGGCAGGATCCTCATCCTGAAACTCAACTGATCACTTGCACTGATATTGTTGTCAGTAACAATCCTGGTCAGTACTCCATATGGACAAAAGCTCATCCTATCGATCAGATCATAGGTGACTCCAGTAGAGGAGTTCAGACCAGAAGAGCCTCCAGTGATCAATGCTTATATGTCAGTTTCTTATCACTAAATGAACCAAAGAAGATTGACGAGGCTATGGAAGATCCAAGCTGGGTGACTGCTATGCAAGAAGAGCTTCACCAGTTTGAAGGAACAAGGTTTGGTACCTGGTTCCTTTCCCAGTTGGAAAGAAAGAACCAATTGGAACCAGATGGGTCTTCAGGAACAAGGTAGATGAAGATGGCCACGTAATCATAAACAAGGCCAGACTGGTAGCACAAGGCTACTGCCAGTCAGATGTCGACTTTGATGAATCATTTGCTCCAGTGGCTAGACTTGAAGCGATCAGAATATTTTTAGCATTTGCTGCTCATCATCAGTTCAAGGTCTACCAGATGGATGTAAAGAGTGCTTTCTTGAATGGAAAACTTGAAGAAGAAGTTTATGTCAGACAACCACCAGGTTTCGTTGATGAAAAGCATCCACATTGAGTATATCGTCTGGACAAAGCGCTTTATGGCCTCAGACAAGCCTCACGTGCCTGGTATGACACTCTGACTAAACATTTATTGAAAAATGGTTTCAAACGAGGTGCAATTGACAATACCTTATTTATTCTTCATGAAAAAGGTAATCTGTTAATGGTACAAATTTATGTTGATGATATTATTTTTTGCTCTACTGATGATAAAATGTGCAAGAAATTTTCGAAAATAATGTCAACTGAATATGAAATGAGTTTGATGGGTGAATTAACGTATTTTCTTGGACTCCAGATTAAACAGACCAGAGATGGTATTTTTATTAATCAGGAAAAATATGTTAGAGATCTTTTAAAGAAATATGATATGAACTCTTCACCATCTAAACCCACTCCAATTTCTGCACCATTAACACTGGACTCAGATCCAGATGGTAAACCAGTGAACACCACTGTCTATAGAGGTATGGTTGGTTCACTGATGTATTTAACTGCCAGTAGACCAGATATTATGTTTTCAACATGCTTATGTGCCAGATATCAGTCTAATCCAAAAGACTCTCATATGCTTGCTGTAAAGCGCATACTGAAGTACCTTAAGGGTGTCCCCAGTTTGGGTCTTTGGTATCCCAAAGGCTCAGGCATGGATCTAATGGGTTATTCAGATTCAGATCATGCAGGTTGTAAGATAGACAGGAAATCCACTACTGGTGGATGTCATTTCCTCGGTGGCAAACTGGTCAGCTGGACCAGTAAGAAGCAAACTTCAGTTTCATTGTCCACTGCTGAAGCTGAATACGTGTCTGCAGCCAGTTGTTGTGCTCAGATTCTCTGGATGAAGAACCAGTTGCTTGATTATGGTATTAAGTATTCAAAGACCCCAATCTTTTGTGATAATACCGGTGCCATTGCTATCTCGAACAATCCAGTCATGCACTCCAAGACGAAGCACATTGATCTCAGGTATCATTTTATCCGTGATCATATTATGAAAAACAACATTGAACTCCATTTTATTCCCACTGACAAACAACTCGCTGACATTTTTACCAAACCTCTGGATGTCAAAACTTTTGAATATCTTGTTGGTGAGTTGGGAATGTTAAACCCTTAAATCTGGAACCTTGGTATTGAACGCCATTGTGTACTACTGAGGATCCTTGATTTAAAGATTTATAAATCTATGACTGCTTAGATATCAAACGCCATTGTGTACTATCTTTGCATTAATAGATTTCTGGATCAACATTCTAGGGGGAAGACTTGAAAGATATTTTTGTTCTTAAAAATGTTTTAAGTTCAGGGGGAATTTATTAATTTATTTTCTCACTGGACAAAATTTTCCAGAAAATATTACTGGTACCTTGTAAATGTGTCCCTCTCACTGGTAATTAGATAGGTTGAAGTGCATGTTTGAGGTGACTTTTGTCTCCTTGTAAATGTGTCCCTCTCATTTGTCTGTATTAGTTGACGTGCATGTTTGAGGTTACCAGTCTCTTTCAAATGTTGTTCACTGGTACTTTACTGGAGTGTCCCTCCAGTGTACCATCAGTACATGCTTCACTGGACTAATCCACCAGTGATACTGGAGTGTCCAGTCAACCTCCAGATGTATTGATATGTCAGTCATAATACTTTTTATACTTGGTCATTGTGCGTGCCACGTATGCAAAATCTTTTGAAAAGATATTTATCTTGATATTTATCTTATTATCCTACGTGGCATGTCATTTTTTCAAAGAAATGATGGTATTTTTTACCTTGGGAAGACAAAAAGTGCAACTTGATACTGTTTGTGGCTGTAAACCGTCACACATTTATGTGTGATGTGATGTAATTAATGCGGATCTCAGAACCCGATCAAAATTATATTTGATAATTTCAAATTAACCGTTTGAGTTCCACATTCTCTCTCCTATAAATACCACTTTCAATTTCATTTGCATTTACTTCGAACATATTTACTCCCAAATCTTTCAAATTCCTTCATTTATTTCTTTTTCATTCAATTCACAATCATAAATCTCTCATATTTACTTCAATTCATTAAATCTTCATCAAAACCCTAATTCTT
Organism: Erigeron breviscapus; assembly: GCA_034093135.1. Lineage (NCBI taxonomy): Eukaryota > Viridiplantae > Streptophyta > Magnoliopsida > Asterales > Asteraceae > Erigeron > Erigeron breviscapus. The sequence continues at coordinate 232,932,188 of CM067167.1, read as the reverse complement.
CAATTTCATCTTCATATATCTATCATATTCAATGGCACCAAGACAATCCAATTCTCCTAAAAATCTGCTCGCCGCCGAATATGCTCATGTTCCAAATATTGTTAAGGCACCCCATATTACTCTTGAGGCTAAGGCCATAAGGATTAATATGAACAATTGGTTGGCTAGACTCACTAGCACCACTCATGCTCCCACCTCTCTCATCGGACGACTGAATGCTTTTTTCCTCAGTTGTCCACTCTATGGTGCTCTCACACGTAATCCGGGTAAAATGTATCATGATTACCTGTGTGAATTTTGGTATTCTGCTGTGTATGTTGAAAACACTAAATCCATCAACTACACATTGCAACAAGGCGCCAGGTCTTTCACTCTCACTGTCGATTCTCTCAGAGATGTTCTTCATTTAAATTATTTGGCTGAAAATGAGATGGCAATTCCTCTCCCTACTGGTATCAATTTCAGGGATGTGTGCAGATTGATGGGGCACACTGAAATATTGGATGAACATGGCCAGTTGTTAAGGAAAGACACAATCTACATGAGCAAACTGACAGACTCATGGAGATATTTCTTCACTCATTTGGTTGAGTGCTTAGGTGGCAGTTCTGGAGGATTAGATCAGATTAATCAGATGCAGCTCCAGATTGCCTACTGCCTTTGGTTTGGATATAGAGTTGATTTCGCTCAGATCTTCTTTGATGATCTGGTGGACCGTCTAAAGGTGAAAGGTAGAAAACCACACATTCCATACATTCGTTTTCTTTCACTTGTATTTTTAAGAGCCCTAGGTGCTGAGTATGATTATGAAACAAATCATTTCTCTATGTGTGAATATCTGAGGGAGTTGAGTTCCCTAAAGTCAAGAGCTGGTGAGGTTGAAATTCCTGCAAATATGTTGAGTAATTTTGGAAATGATGCACCTGAAGAGCAAGAAGAGGCTCCAGGTAGGGGTCAGATTGTTGTAAGACCCACTGGAGTCATTGATGTTGAAAATGTGCAACCAGTAACCCAGGTGGCTCCTGTCACTGGACCTAGAACTGCCAGACGTCTAAGAAGAGGTGGAGTTCAGGTCAATCTGAATAGAGCTGAAACGAGCCATCCTGGTGATATTATGAACATAGATGGGTCTCCTATTTTTGAGGAAGAAAATGTTGTTCAGGTTGATGAGCAAGAGAATGTTGAGCAGGAAGAAAACATTGTACAAGATGCTGAGCAGGTTGAGCAGGTGACTGCTGAACAGGTAGAAAATGCTCAGAATGTTGAGCAGGCTGGTCAATTGGACTTGAATGTAGAAGTTGGTGAACAGGCTGGTGATGAAACAGTTGGTGAAACATTTGTCTGGGATGAGGCTGATTCACCCATGTCAGAAGGTAATATTTTTGATACTGACATGAGTTTTCTAGGTGAAGAAGTAGAAAATGTAGTTTCTTCTGTTATTGCTTCAGTCACCCAACCACTTACTGAAATGCCACCACCTCCACCAGAATCAAATATTCCACCACCAGAATCCGAAATGCCACCACCACCAGAATCCATTACTGCACCACCACCACCACCACATTCAATTCCACAAAACACTTCATATTTCAATCCTTCTTCAATCCAAATTTCACAAACTCAACCACCACCACTTGAAACTCCAATCGACTTATCTGAACAACGTGTGCTGGACTCAACAGTTGTAACTGCTGAAACTTCTTCTGAAGAGGTCTGGGCACAAGTACCTTTAATGACCAGAATGACTTCAAATCTTGAACCTCCCAGTGGTCCCTCCTCTTCTTCTTCAGCCGAGGTCCAAGGCCTTTTAAGTAAGGTGGCGGACCTGGAGAGATCACTCCAGTCTTCATCACAGGTTGTTTCTGATTTCAAATCTTTATTGTCAAATAATCTTTCATCAGAAATGAATGTGTTTGCTGAAAATGAGAAGATGGTAGTCGAGAAGTTAAATGAGCTGGTACTGGCCACCAATAACAATTCTGAAAATCTCAAAGTGGCAGTCCAGGGATTAGAAGCAAGACTGGTTAGTTCTGTTCAGACTGCAGTGAAAGGTGAACTTGTTCAACCACTGGCAGGTCTGACAGATGAAGTTCAGAAGTTGACAACCAGGATAAGTAGTTTGGAGAGTAGGCCAACACTTGATCAGAATGCCGTTGTTAGCACTATCAGTGATGAGTGTGCTAAAAAGTTCAGACTTGGTATGTTGAAAGAAATATCTGAAGATATTTCTGGGTCTGTTCTTAGAACAATTCAAGATGGGTTGTTGCCACAAGTTGTGAAAATGATAGAAAATGAAATGCCAAAGCACTTGTCTTCAGAAATTGATTTTATCAAGAAGGAAGTGACAAAGCTAAGGCACACTGTGAACATCACAACTCCAACTGCTGGAAGAACTTTTGGTGAGACAGACAGGTATATGCTTGAACAATTATGGAATGCCCACAAGTCTCAAACTGGTGGACATTCCAAGGGGGAAAAGTCATCTGTTCAAGAAGGTTTGGTTAGGAAAAAGAAAGAAGTTTGTCAGTGCTATTGAAAAGGCCTTTGCTACTGAAAGCATCGTGCAACAAGAACAAGTGACTGGTATTGATGCCAGTGCACAAGAAGCACAAAGGGCACTTGGCACTGAAGCCATTGTGCAGGTTGAAGAGGCTGCTGGTACTGATGCCAGTGAGCCCAGTTTGAATCTTTCCCAGATATCCCAACAACTCTGAAGTCTGTAAAAGGAAAGGAACAAATGGTATCTGGAGAAGAAACTGAAACTGCTGAAGGTTCATCAGAGTTTCCTACTGCTGATGATGACACCTCGAAGAGACTGGAGCAAGAATGCATTTTGATAGAAATATTCAAGAAAAATCAAAAAGATGAACTGCTGGCCCACCAAAGGGAGATGGCAAATATGGGGACTCTTGATTCATATAATGCTGGCAGGTTGGGCATAATATTGATGTTTACAAAAAGATGAAGGATGACCCCAGAGTTCATCAATGTCTGAATGCATTGGATGATGTACACATTCGCTCCAGGTACTCTGAAGAAGAACAAGTTTATGATGCAGTTACGTATGGTGTCAGTGTAGTGGAACTGATCAGACAGAGAACGGAGGAACTGGTGAACCTCCAGAGAAAGATTAGAAAGAATGTTGGTGCTCTGGAGATAGAGTACAGGAAGAAGATTAAAGGCTTGCCTAAACTTACTGCCAAACAGCTCAAAGCAATTAAAGATGCAGATCTGAGCACATTCATTCCTCTGGATACTTCACTCAAAATTAATCGTGAACAACTCCAGTCTGCCGTCGAACAGCAGAGAGTATCCAAGGAAACTGAATATATGATCCAGATGGCTAAGCAGAAAGCCAAGTATGAAGATATGTTGAAATTCAGGGCTGATGCCAGAAGGATCATAGGTGCTGAAATCAAATTAGCTGAACAACATGAAGGCATGACCAGGTTTAATATAAAGTTGACCAGAGAGGGTAACTTTACTGATGAAAGGAAGAATGCATCAGTCCAAGCTTTTGGATGGACTGAACTAAAGGAGATAGGATTAACTTTCAAAGGAAAAACTGATTTGTCTCCTGACGTCAAGGCATTTATGAAGAGGATTGAAAAGGTTTGGAAAAGAATACAACAGATGGAAGTTGTTCTGGGTATGAGACCACCAGTTTCTGTTCCATCCTCTTCATCACCAAAGAGAAAGGCTTCTGAAGATGCTCCTGGACAGACGTCGAAAAGAAGGGCCTAACTCTTTTATCATTTTACTTGTACTTGTATTTATTTCCAAAAATTGTAACTTATTTTCTGTTGATGGCTGTAAATATAGTTACATATTTTATTTCACAAGTAAATGATCAGATTTAGTCTAAGTTAGAATTAAAAGATGAAACTGAAACACTGATGATCTATAAAGTGTTCTCCAGTAACTTATATTTTTTAGACTAAGTCAAAACAAGTGTTTTTCAAGCATACAAAGTTGTATAGATATAAGCTTGAAAAACCTTGCATTATTTCTAAACAAATAGGGGGAATTTGTTAGGTCCAGATTTACTGGACTCGCTCCAGACTCGACTACTGGAGCTTACTGAAGATCTGTCCAAAAATGATAATTACTGGACCTACTCCAGACTTGGAATCTGGAGTCCCTCTGAAGATTTGTTCAGAAATAATGGAAGACCAGTGAGCAAATACTTGTATAGGAAATCTGGAGTATTCCAGATAAGCTCACTGGACTTCACCCCAGTCCAGATCTATTCTACTGAAGACATTCTCACTGAAGTCAAAGACTGAAGTTGGAATAAAGAAGACTGACAAATGGCGGAGTCCACTGGAAGTCTTACCAGATCTACGACTGAAGGTTTGTCAGTGTTCTAGACCTTACAAGTCTGAACACTGATATCGAGGAATTGACTTTTTGCCTTTACACACTTTCCAAAGGACATTCCACTTGTTCTTTACCAAAGTGCTTACGTGTGTAAAGGTGGTTGGTTAAAAGGATAATAAGTCATTTGATGTGACTTTATCCTTGTACCTTAACCAATGCATTTAATGATCTTGTCGGTTCATTAAATGCATGCAACCATATTTGTACGGCACAAATTCACTGGTGAATTTGTTTGCCTATAAATACAAAGTCATATTCTTCGTTAAAATTACTTTTAGCATTAAAGGTGAATTTGTCTAAATACTCTCGATCTTAAACAGGAATACTTCACAACTTTAAGTATCTCGATCCAAAGAGTTTATTTGGCAAATATAGATCATTTGTAATTCATAGGTTGTTAGGATACTTACATACTTGTATTATCTTGATTCCGCACAACCTTGTATTTTATTTAACATCATAAATAAAATACACTTGAAAAATACATTGTGTTCCACCTTTACTTTAAGTCTTGTATTACTTTGTTTATATACTTGCATTTATATTCAAGTAATACTAGTCCATTCTAGTGATTATTAGACTTGTTGTATTTTACACTTCTGGGTTGATCCATCGAGTTTGGGACTTTACATGCTGATCAAAAGGTATCATGTTCCTTACTTTGAATTGTTAATGTTTGTAAAATGCTGTCTGAAATGAAGCTTGAGGTGTTTATTCTTAACAAAACTGTATTAAACTTGAATAGTCAAAATTCTACCATTAAGAAGGAAAATTACTCATATTTTGCCAAAAATTCTGGTTTGGTGAAACAAGAAAGTCTATATAAAGATAAAATTAGAGCTTTAGATAAAGATGTTCTTGCATTAAAAAAAAAATTAAGAGAGTCAGTTTTAATCGAAAAGGTAGGTAATGAACAGTATGCTAAACTAACTGAGGATCTTTCTAATAAGGAGAAAGAGTTGGTTGATGCAAAACTGGAAATTGTTAAGCTTAATACTAGATTGGAACAGATTAGAGGATCAGAACTTATAAGATCGATGCAGTTATAAACTCCTGTACCACGGGATTCAAAGAATAAAGGTGGTTTAGGGTTGGATTATAAAGAGATTAGAGGACCGTTCAATGATAATTATACTGAATCTTTAGCTCAACTGTCTGAGAAAGAAGATATCTTTACTGGTCAACCCTCACCATCGCAGTTAAAAGAACAAACTGAAGATCTTAAATCCTCTAAAAGTTCAATAAATAAGATAAAGCTTTTAAACAAGAAACATAATTTTGCAAGTTCTCTTGTCAAACCGTTGGATCCTAAAAGTGTTGTTTATGATGCAAATGTTCATATGGGATCTAATTCAGTGAATCCAGTATGTCATGTTGACAAAGTCATAAAATGCTTTACAATGAAAGGATGTGATACTATTTTCACATCTTCTGAAGTCGATTTTGAGAAAATAGATCATGACAAGATTGATAAAGTATGGAATAAGGATGAATCTACATCTAGTGGAACTACCTTAACACCATTTTCAATTGAACCAAGGATTCAAAAGAAAGTACAGTTTTTAAATGATAATGAGTCAAAAGGTTTGTCAAAAGAAGAGTCAGCCACAGTACAACTAAAAGAGTGTTTAGGCGTGACTTCTGCAGAGTCTGATGTCAAAGATAGGAAATTGAGGGCAAGTAGATCATGCTTTTACTGTTATGAGTTGGGACATGTTTATAGTTGTTGTCCCAATAGAAAGAGACGTTGTCCAGATAAGAATGTCTCTTCTACTGCGTCTAGTGATTCTGACATTACAGTTCATAATGCTAGATCTAAGACCCCCAAACGACAGAGATATTCACAAAATGATACTAATAGTGGTCATGGAAGTGGAAGTCCGAGTCGATCTCGTACACCTCATAGGAGTAATTCACCTAGGAATAAACAAGTTCAACAAAATCGATCACCCCCTCGTAGAAATGGAAATGTTTCCAAGTTCTATGATCGGTTAGAAGCCCCTCCTAGGTTTGGTCCACATTCACCTAAGAATTCTCCTCCTAAAGCTCGTTTCACTTCACCGACTAAAAGAAAATCGGTGACACCATCTACTTCCAAGGCTCAACCAAAGAGCAATGGTTACTGGACTGAATTAATTATGAGAGATGAGTCTGGTAAACCTAAACCTCAGAAGGTTTGGGTCCCCTTCAGAAACTAACTTAATTTGTAATAATTATGCAGGTAGAACCAAGGAAGCCTATCAGTCTTTGGTATGTTGATAGTGGATGCTCTCGGCACATGACAGGGGACAAGAAGTTGTTGTCCAATTATGTTGATATAAATGGTTCTTATGTTAGTTTCGCTGGTCCCAAGGGCGGCAACATCTCAGGTCAAGGTGATGTTGTCAATGGGAAAATTACATTGGAGAAAGTCAATTATATGGAACAACTATCTCATAATCTCATGCGTGTTTCTCAGATTTGTGACAAGGGTAATCATGTCCATTTTACTGAGAAGGAAGCACTTATCTTGAAGCCTGGATATGTTATTCCTGATGACTGGATCCTGTTAGGTCCAGATTTACTGGACTCGCTCCAGACTTGAAGACTGGAGAGTCTCTGAAGACTTGTCCAGAAATAGTATTTACTGGACCCACTCCAGACTTGACGACTGGAGCCCTACTGAAGATTTGTCCAGAAATAATGGAAGACCAGTGAGCAAAATACTTGTATAGGAAATCTGGAGTCTTCCAGATTTCAGTTCACTGGACTTCACCCCAGTCCAGATCTATTCTACTGAAGACATTCTCACTGAAGTCAAAGACTGAAGTTAGAATAAAGAAGACTGACAAATGGCGGAGTCCACTGGAAGTCTTACCAGATCTACGACTAGAGGTTTGTCAGTGTTCTAGACCTTACAAGTTTGAACACTGATTACGAGGAATTGACTTTTTGCCTTTACACACTTTTCAAAGAACATTCCACTTGTCTTTACAAAAGTACTTACGTGTGTAAAGGTGGTTGGTTAAAAGAATAAAGTCATATTGATGTGACTTTATCCTTGTACTTTAACCAATGCATTTAATGACCTTGTCGGTTCATTAAATGCATGCAACCATATTTATACGGCACAAATTCACTGGTGAATTTGTTTGTCTATAAATACAAAGTCATTTCCTTGTTAAAATTACTTTTAGCAATTAAGGTGAATTTTTCTAAATACTCTCGATCGTAACAGGGATACTTCACAACTTTAAGTATCTCGATCTAAAGAGTTTATTTGGCAAATATAGATCATTTGTAATTCATAGGTTGTTAGGATACTTACATATTTGTATTATCTTGATTCGCACAACCTTGTATTTTATTTAACATCATAAATAAAATACACTTGAAAAATACATTGTGTTCCACCTTTACTTTAAGTCTTGTATTACTTTGTTTAGATACTTGCATTTATATTCAAGTAATACTAGTCAAAATCTAGTGCTTATTAGACTTGTTGTAGTTTACACTATTGGATGAAACCATCAAGTGAGGGACTTTACAATTGGTATCAGAGCAGAAGGCTAAACAAACTTGCCTAGATCAGCTTCTTTGATGGCCACCCTAGAAAATACACAAGGAAGTTTTAATTTTGGTCCTGATCCTAACATTAATGATCAAAATAATGAAACACCACCTGTCAATAACACTAATCCACCCCCTCCTCCTCCTACTCCTGCTTCTCCACATGTGCATGTGCACTACTCAAACAATCCTGTTCCTAAATTCAGTGGGAATAGTGATGAATTTGGTACGTGGAAAGCTAGGATGATATTGCATATCACTGGTATTGAGAGAAATATGATGAAAATTTTAAATGAAGGACCTTACGTCCCCACATCACCTCTCAATGCTCTTCTTGATCCAACTGGATCTAGAAGAGGTAGGGAAAAGAGGGAGGAACATTGGTCTGAAGAGGAGAGGAGATTGGTAAATTTAGATACCCTTCTCAAAAACTTGATCATCGGGGCTGTTCCAGAAACCCTAATTCCCACACTAGTTCTTTTTCCCAGTGCTAAAACCATGTGGGATGAACTACTGAACCAATATGAAGGAGGAGATGACACCATTGTCACCAGAAAAGTCTCCTTAAACAAGAGGTATGAGTCATTTTTTGCTCAGCCCAATGAGTCTCTCACTGGTACTTACACTAGATTTATGAGTATCATTAACCAGTTGAGAGGACTGGGGGTTGAGAAAGACAAGGATATACTTCTGGAGAAATTTTGTGATATTTTACCCACCAAATGGTCTCACATGATCCTGGTCTTAAGACAAGGTAAAACTCTGCACACTCACACTCTTTCAACTTTATATGGAGCTTTCAGATACACTGAAGAAAATCAAGCTCAGAGAGTTGTGGCAGAACAAGATGCCTATAACCATGCCTCCAGTAGTCCTAGTGTGGTTAGTCATACTGAACCACAAGGTACATCACTAATATCTTCTGAGAATGTATTTTCTATGAAGAAGATGGTGTCTGAATTTATGGAATCTGGAGAATCTAGTCTTATCTCTCCAGACTGTGATGAATCTGAAAATGATGACCTGGTTGCAATGATTGCTAAAACGTTTAACCGTTTCAAAGCAAGAGCAAATAGGCCATCTGGACAATTTGCATCCAGTTCTTCTACTGATAAGACCAATCTGACATGCTTTAAGTGTAGCAGAAAAGGTCATTTCATGAAAGATTGCAAGTCCAGTCAGTTTGTATCCCAGCCTGGTCCATTTACTTCTAATAAAAAGCCTGATGATAGCTATAAATCTAAATATAAAAAGCTTAAGGCTCAAATTGCTCTCATGGCACAACAAATGGAAAATAATAAATGCATGATTGCAACAACTGAAGAGAAATGGGTTCCTTCTGATGATTCATTTGCTGATGAAGAAGAGGAAAGAGATTGCTGTTACATGGCTCTGGCAGACGAAGAGCATCTGGTGAAGGAAGATGTCACATCTGGAAGATGGGTGGACATTGTTATCAAAAAGGTCAGTGATTATGATGTTGAAACTGACACTGAACTAAAATTAGACATTGCTGAAGCTCTTAATTCTGATTTAATCTTTGTTGAAACTGTTAGATCTGACTGTGTAAATGGTCTAGGAAACAGATTTTTCTGAAATTACTGTTTTAAAATCAAAATTAAAGGAACTGCAAGATATTGAACTAGCATTTCAAGCCCAAGTTCTGCTAACTGAACAACTGATTCAAGAAAAACAAGATCTTGAAGTCATTTTAGAAAAAATAAAACTGGTTATTAAATCATGGCTTGAAACCAGAAAGCCATATGATGCTGGAGTAAATCAATTTCCCACTAAAAAGCATGCCTATTTAGATGGAAATACTCATGTTGCATCATTAATACCAGTAATTGATCGGTTACCAGAGGGATTCAGGCCCATTACCATTTATGATGAGCCTGTAACTCCTAAGGCCAATATTTTCCCAGTTCAATCCCCAGAGGTTAAGACTGGAGCATTCCAGATGACTGCCCCAGTTAAAAAGGTCAATCGGAATAAACCTTTGCCTCAGACTGCTTCTAAAGAACCCCAGGTTCAAAAGAAGAAGACCAATTCCCTACCTAAGCCTAGAGTCCAGTCAACTGGAAAGGCTCAGGTGTCATCTGATGAAAGTATTTTGTTAAGGTTAGAGAGCCAGTTTCAATTACTGACTCGTCAATTTCAAAGTTGTAATGCAAGATTAAACAAATTTGAGGGTACTTCATCTGGCCCTAAACAAAATACCCAACCTTTTTCAAAGAAAGATAAATATGTTTCTCCAGTTGAGAAAAAGAAAAAGGTTTCAAAACTATCAAGCCAGTGGTCTTTTCAACTAAGACTACTGTTGAAGAAAGTGAACTCAACCAGATACCTCCAGGGACCTATAAGGGAGGGTCCAGTGAACCCATCAGTTGATAGGTTCCCAAATCTAACTGATATATCTGGTGGATGTGCAGGGCGATCGAAAGAAATATATCTGGTATCTTAACAGTGCAGCTGGCAGGACTATGACCTGATGTAAGACCCTGCTGGAGGAGTTCATAATTTCTGATGGACCCTCCATTACTTTAGGAAATGATGGTTGTGGAAAAAACTGAGGGGTATGGTGTTCTGAACAATGGACAAGTCAAATTCAGACGAGTTGCATTTGTGAATGGTTTGAAATATAACCTGATCAGTGTCATTCAACTGTGTGATGATGGCTATCAAGTCCTGTTCAATATTGCTCAGGGCATTGTATTCAACAAGGACTGGAAGGTAGTATTGATTGCTCCCAGAAGAGGAAATGTGTATGTAATGGATATGGAAAGCTCTCCTTCAGAGCAGTGTTTCTATACTCAAGCTGACGAAGACACAAACTGGTTATGGCACAAAAGGTTATCCCATTTAAATTTCAAAAATATTAATAAGTTGTCTAGAAAACAACTGGCAGATGGGATACCGTCAGTTTCCTTCAAAAAGGAAAGGCCATGTCAAGGATGTGAGATGGGTAAGCAGAAACGTACCAGTTTCAAGACCAGACAGAACTTTAGCATATCTGAACCACTTCACATGCTTCATATGGATCTCTTTGGTCCAGTGAATGTTCAGACTCATGTTGGTAAAAGATACACCCTGGTGATCGTAGATGAATTCTCCAGATATTGTTGGGTGATCTTTCTCAGGTCTAAAAATGAAGCTACTGCTGAAATCATCTGTCTTATCAAGCAGATTGAACTCAAGCACAAGCGAAAGGTGTGCCAGTTAAGAAGTGACAATGGAACAGAATTCCAGAATGCAACTCTGGAGTCATTCTGTACTGACACTGGCATCTCCCAGAATTTCTCATCAGCCTGCTCTCCAGAACAGAATGGAGTGGTGGAAAGGAAGAATCGAACGTTGATAGAAGCTACCAGGAGTATACTTGCTTAATCTGGTCTTTCTACCAGTTTCTGGGCTGAAGCAATTGCTACTGCTTGCCACACCCAGAACCGGTCAGTGTATGTGAAAAGACACAAAAAGACAGCTTATGAAGTATTAAGAAATAGAAAACCATATATTGGTTATTTTCACGTTTTTGGATGTCCAGTGTACATCCTGAACGACTCCAGTCAGTTAGGCAAATTCGATGCCAAAGCTGATGAAGGGTATTTCTTAGGCTATTCAGCCATTCGCAAGGCCTTCAGAGTCTATAACAAGAGACTGGAGAAGGTCCATGAGTCAATACATGTCACATTTGATGAATCAAATGCTGCAATCAATAAACAGCCAATCCTTGATACTCCCCCAGTAACTCCAATTGTCTTCTGTGAATCTGATCCTATCAACTACAATAAAGATTCTTCAGAAGAAGTTTCCAGTCATCCTGATCTGGAACCTGTTCAGACTAAGAAACCCTCTAGTAGTACTCCATTCTATCCTTCAATTATTTTCAAGCTACCCTCTGAAATTATTATTGGATCAGATGTTCGTACTACTCCCCCAGTATCAGTCCCAGTTGAAACTGAACCAATACTTCAAGAAAAGCCTTCAAACGAAGAATTTCATGATGCAAATCGTGATTTAAATGATTCAGATGAAGATGTTGAAGTAGTCTGGCAAGATCATCCTCCTGAAGCAACACCAGAGGAGACTCAACTGAACTCTTGCACTGATATTGTTATCAGTAACAATCCTGGTCAGTACTCCAGATGGACAAAAGCTCATCCTATCGATCAGATCATAGGTGACTCCAGTAGAGGAGTTCAGACCAGAAGAGCCTCCAATAATCAATGCTTATATGTGAGTTTCTTATCACTGATAGAACCAAAGAAGATTGACGAGGCTATGGAAGATCCAAGATGGGTGATAGCTATGCAAGAAGAGCTTCACCAGTTTGAAAGGAATAAGGTTTGGTACCTGGTTCCTTTCCCAGTTGGAAAGAAAGAACCAATTGGAACCAGATGGGTCTTCAGGAACAAGGTAGATGAAGATGGCCACGTAATCAGAAACAAGGCCAGACTGGTAGCACAAGGGTACTGCCAGTCAGATATCGATTTTGATGAATCATTTGCTCTAGTGGCTAGACTTGAAGCGATCAGAATATTCTTAGCATTCGCTGCTCATCATCAGTTCAAGGTCTACCAGATGGACGTTAAAAGTGCATTTTTGAATGGAAAACTTGAAGAAGAAGTTTATGTCAGACAACCACCAGGTTTCATTGATGAAAAACATCCCCACTGGGTATATCATCTGGACAAAGCACTTTATGGTCTCAGACAAGCTCCACGTGCCTGGTATGATACTCTGACTAAACATTTATTGAAAAATGGTTTTAAAAGAGGTGCAATTGACAATACCTTATTTATTCTTCATGAAAAAGGTAATCTTCTGATGTACAAATTTATGTTGATGATATTATTTTTGGGTCTACTGATGACAAAATGTGCAAGAAATTTTTGAAAATAATGTCGACTGAATATGAAATGAGTTTAATGGGTGATTTAACATATTTTCTTGGACTCCAGATTAAACAAAACAAAGATGGTATTTTTATTAATCAGGAAAAATATGTTAGAGATCTTTTAAAGAAATTTGATATCAACTCTTCACCATCTAAACCCACTCCAATTTCTGTACCATTAACACTGGACTCAGATCCAGATGGTAAACCAGTGAACATCACTGTCTATAGAGGCATGGTTGGTTCACTGATGTATTTAACTGCCAGTAGACCAGATATTATGTTTTCAACATGTTTATGTGCCAGATATCAGTCTAATCCAAAAGAATCGCATATGCTTGCTGTAAAGCGCATACTGAAATACCTTAAATGTGTCCCCAGTTTGGGTCTTTGGTATCCCAAAGGCTCAGGCATGGATCTAATGGGTTATTCAGATTCAGATCATGCAGGTTGTAAGATAGACAGGAAATCCACTACTGGTGGATGTCATTTCCTTGGTGGAAAACTGGTCAGCTGGACCAGTAAGAAGCAAACTTCAGTTTCATTGTCCACTGCTGAAGCTGAATACGTGTTTGCAGCCAGTTGTTATGCTCTGATACTCTAGATGAAGAACCAGTTGCTTGATTATGGTAGTAAGTATTCAATGACCCCAATCTTTTGTGATAATACCAGTGCCATTGCTATCTCAAATAATCCAGTCATGTACTCAAAGACGAAGCACATTGATCTCAGATTTCTGGATCAACATTCCAGGGGGAAGACTGAAAGATATATTTTTGTCCTTAAAAATGTTTTAATTTCAGGGGGAATTTATTTTCTCACTGGACAAAATTCTCTGGAAAATATCACTGGTACCTTGTAAATGTGTCCCTCTCACTGGTAATTAGATGGGTTGACGTGCATGTTTGAGGTGACTTCTGTCTCCTTGTAAATGTGTCCCTCTCATTTTTCTGTATTAGTTGATGTGCGTGTTTGAGGTTGCCAGTCTCTTTCAAATGGTTTTCATTGGTACTCTACTGGAGCGTCCCTCCAGTGTACCATCAGTGCATGCATCACTGGCCTAATCCACCAGTGATACTGGAGTGTCCAGTCAACCTCCAGATGCACTATTATGTCAGTCATAATATTTTTAATACTTGGTCTTTGTGCGTGCCACGTATGCAAAATCTTTGAAAAGATATTTATCTTATTATCCTACGTGGCATGTAAATTTTCAAACCTAATGATGGAACTTTTACCTTGGGAAGACAAAAAGTGCAAGTTGGGTAATGTTTGTGGGCTGTAAACCGTCACACATTTATGTGTGATGTGATGTACTTAATGCGGATCTCAAAACCCGATCAAAATTATATTTGATAAATTCAAAGTTAACCGTTTGAGTTCCACACTCTCTCTCCTATATAAATATCCACTTTCACTTTCATTTGCATTTACTTCGAACATATTTACTCCCAAAATTCTTCAAATTCCTTCATTTACTCCATTTTTCATTCAATTTCCAATCATCAATCTCTCTCATATTTACTTCATCAAAATCTTCATAAACCCTAAATATTCTGTTTCATATCATCTATCTATCATATACAATGGCACCAAGACAATCAAACTCACCGAAAAATCTGCTCGCTGCTGAATATGCTCCCGTTGCCAATGTTGTAAAGGCACCTCATATTACTTTAGAGGCAAAGGCCATCAGAATAAACATGAATAATTGGATGGCTAGACTCACTAGCACCACTCATGCTCCCACCTCTCTTATTGGACGACTGAATGCCTTTTTCCTCAGTTGTCCACTCTACGGTGCTCTTACTCTCAATCCCGGAAAGATGTATCATGATTATTTATGTGAGTTTGGTACACTGCTGTGTATGTTGAAAATACTCAATCCATCAACTACACATTGCAACAAGGCACCAGGGCCTTTACTCTCACTGCTGACTCTCTTAGGGATATTCTTCATTTGAATTATTTGGATGAAAATGAGATGGCCATTACTCTCCCTACTGGTCTTAATTACAGGGATGTGTGTAGATTGATGGGGCACACTGATATACTGGATGAGCATGGCCAGTTATCAAGGAAAGGCACCATCTACATGAGCAAGCTTACAGACTCATGGAGATACTTTTTCACTCATCTTGTTGAGTGTTTGGGTGGCAGTTCTGGAGGGTTAGACCAGATTAATCAAATGCAACTCCAGATTGCCTACTGTCTCTGGTTCGGATACAGAGTAGATTTTGCTCAGATTTTCTTTGATGATCTGGTAGAGCGTCTAAAGGTGAAAGGTAGAAAACCGCATATTCCATATATTCATTTTCTGTCACTTGTTTTTCTAAGAGCTCTGGGTGATGAGTATGATTACGACATAAATCATTTTTCTGTGTGTGATTATCTGAGGGAGTTAAGTTCATTAAAATCAAGAGCTGGTGAGGTTAAAATTCCAGTAAATATGCTGAAACATTTTAGAAATGATGCACTTGATGCATCATCATCAGATGAACAGGAAGAGGCTCCAGGTGGAACCAGATTGTTGAAGGACCCTCTGGTGTCCTCAGTGCTGAAATTGTACAACCAGCAACGCAGGTGGCTCCTGCCGTTGTTACTCGACCCAGAACTTCCAGACGTCTTAGGAAGGCTGGAGTTCAGGTCAATCCTAATAGAGTCGAATCAAGCTATCCAGGTGACATCATGAATGAAGATGGGTCTTTGATTGTTGAGCAAGTAGAACATGTTGTCCAGGTGGAGGAGCAGGTGACTGGTGAGCAAAATGCTCAACTAGATTTAAATGTAGAAGTTGGTGATCAGACAGATGATCAGACAGTTGGGATAGCTCCAGATTGGGATGAGGTAGATTCCCCAATGTCTGAAGGTAATATGTTTGATGTGAATATGAATTTCCTGGGTGATGAAGTAGAAAATGTGGTTACTTCTGTTATTGCTTCAGTCACCCAACCACTTATCTCTACTGAAATGCCACCACCACCAGAATCCATTATTGCACCACCACCACCACCACCACTTTCAATTCCACAAAATATTCCTTATTTCAATCCACCCTCACTTCAAATTTCACAAAATCAACCACCACCACTTGAAACTCCAATTAATTTTCTTGAACACCGTGTGCTGGACTCCACTGTATTAACATCTGAAGCTTCCACTGAAGGGGTCCAGGCACAAGTACCTTTGGTGACCAGGTTGGCTTCTGAATTGGCACCTCCCAGTGGTCTCTCCACTTCTTCTTCAGCCGAGGTCCAAGGCCTTTTAAGTAAGGTGGCGGACCTGGAGAGATCACTCCAGTCTTCATCCCAGGTTGTTTCTGATTTTAAGTCTTTATTATCAAATAACCTTGCATCAGAAATGAATGTTTTTGCTGGAAATGAGAAGCTGGTGTTTGAGAAGATGAATGAACTGGTACTGGCCACAAATAAAAATTCTGAAAATATCAAAGTGGCAGTCCAGGGATTAGAGGCAAAACTGGTAAATTCTGTTCAGACTGCAGTGAAAGCTGAAGTTGTTCAACCACTGGCAGGTCTGACAGATGAGGTTCAGAAATTAATCACCAGGATTAGTAATTTGGAAAGCAGGCCAACCCTTGACCAGAATTCTGTTGTAAGCACCCTCAGTGATGAAGTTGTACGAAAATTTAGAGGTGAGATGCTGAAAGTTATCACTGAAGAGATGTATGTGTCAGTTCTTAGAACCATTCAAGATGGGTTGTTGCCTCAGGTGGTAAAGATGATTGAAAATGAAATGCCAAAGCACTTGTCTTCAGAAATTCAAATTATCAAGAAGGAAGTGACTGAGCTAAGGAAGACTGTGAATATCACAACTCCAGTGGCAGGAAGAACATTTGGTGCTCTAGACAGACACATGCTTGAACAGTTATGGAATGCCCACAAGTCTCAAACTGGTGGACATTCCAAGGGGGAAAAGTCTGTTGCCACTGAGTCTGTTCCAGAAGAGTTGGTGATGAAAAAGAAAGAAGTGATGGCTAGTGAAATTGAAAAGGCCTTTGGCACTGAAGCCATTGTGCAACAAAAGGAAGTGACTGGTACTGATGCCAGTGCACAAGAAGTAGTTGGTACTGAAGCCAATGTACAAGAAGAACAAGCTGCTGGTACTGATACCAGTGAGCCCCAATTTGAAGCATTCCCAGATATCACAACTTCTCTGAAGTCAGCAAAAGGAAAGCAACATGTGGTATCTGGAGAAGAAATTGAAACTGCTGAAGGTTCATCAGAACTCCCTACTGCTGATGATGACACCTCGAAGGGACTCTTGATTCTTACAATGCTGGCAGGTTGGGCATACATATTAATGTATATAAAAGAATGAAGGAAGATCCCAGAGTTCATCAATGTCTGGATGCATTGGATGACGTCTATATTCGCTCCAGGTACTCTGAAGAACAAACTTATGATGCAGTAACTTATGGTGTCAGTGTAGTGGAACTGATCAGACAAATGACGGAGGAACTGGTGAACCTCCAGAAAAAGATCAGAAAGAATGCTGGTGCTCTGGAGATAGAGTACAGAAAGAAGATAAAAGGCTTGCCTAAACTCACTGCCAAACAGCTAAAAGTAATCAGGGATGCAGATCTGAGCACCTTCATTCCTTTGGATACTTCACAAAGAATCAATCGTGAAGAACTCCAGTCTGCCATCGAACAACAGAAAGTATCCAGGGAAACTGAATACATGATCCAGATGGCAAAGCAAAAAGCCAAGTATGAAGATATGTTGAAATTCAGGGCTGATGCCAGAAGGATCATAGGTGCAGAGATTAAATTAGCTGAAAATCATGAAGGCATGAGCAGGTTTGAAGTAAAGTTGACCAGAGAGGGTAACTTTACTGATGAAAGGAAGAATGCTTCAGCCCAAGCTTTTGGATGGACTGAACTGAAGGAGATAGCCTTAACGTTCAGGGGGAAGACTGATTTGTCTATTGATGTTAAAGCATTTTTGAAGAGGATTGAGAAGGTATGGAAGAGAAAGCAACAGATGGAAGTTGCAATAGGTATGAAACCACCAGAGTCTGTACCATCCTCACCATCACCCAAGAGGAAGGCCACTGAAGAAGCTCAAGGACAGACGTCAAAGAGAAGGGCCTGACTCTTTTATCATTTACTTGTACTTGTATTTATTTTCCAAAATTGTAACTTATTTTCTGTTGATGGCTGTAAATATAGTTACATATTTTGATTCATAAGTAAGTGATCAGATTTAGTCTAAGTTAGAATTAAAAGATGAAATTGGAACACTGATGA
Source organism: Erigeron breviscapus (assembly GCA_034093135.1). Taxonomy (NCBI): domain Eukaryota; kingdom Viridiplantae; phylum Streptophyta; class Magnoliopsida; order Asterales; family Asteraceae; genus Erigeron; species Erigeron breviscapus. The sequence continues at coordinate 232,914,093 of CM067167.1, read as the reverse complement.
TTTATAAAGTGTTTTCCAGTAACTTAAAATTTTTAGACTAAATCAAAACAAGTGTTTTTCAAGCATACAAAATTGTATAGATAGAAGCTTGAAAAACCTTGCATTATTTCTAAACAAATAGGGGGAATTTGTTAGGTCCAGATTTACTGGACTCGCTCCAGACTTGAAGACTGGAGAGTCTCTGAAGACTTGTCCAGAAATAGTATTTACTGGACCCACTCCAGACTTGACGACTGGAGCCCTACTGAAGATTTGTCTAGAAATAATGGAAGACCAGTGAGCAAAATACTTGTATAGGAAATCTGGAGTCTTCCGGATTTCAGCTCACTGGACTTCACCCCAGTCCAGATCTATTCTACTGAAGACATTCTCACTGAAGTCAAAGACTGAAGTTAGAATAAAGAAGAATGACAAATAGCAGAGTCCACTGGAAGTCTTACCAGATCTACGACTGGAGGTTTGTCAGTGTTCTAGACCTTACAAGTATGAACACTAATTATGAGGAATTGACTTTTTGCCTTTACACACTTTTCAAAGAACATTCCACTTATCTTTACAAAAGTACTTACGTGTGTAAAGGTGGTCGGTTAAAATAATAAAGTCATATTGATGTGACTTTATCCTTGTACTTTAACCAATGCATTTAATGACCTTGTCGGTTCATTAAATGCATGCAACCATATTTGTACGACACAAATTTACTGGTGAATTTGTTTGCCTATAAATACAAAGTCATTTCCTTGTTAAAATTACTTTTAGCAATTAAGGTGAATTTGTCTAAATACTCTCGATCGTAACAAGGATACTTCACGACTTTAAGTATCTCGATCTAAAGAGTTTATTTGGCAAATATAGATCATTTGTAATTTATAGGTTGTTAGGATACTTACATATTTGTATTATCTTGATTCCGCACAACCTTGTATTTTATTTAACATCATAAATAAAATACACTTGAAAAATTACATTGTGTTCCACCTTTACTTTAAGTCTTGTATTACTTTGTTTATATACTTGCATTTATATTCAAGTAATACTAGTCCAAATCTAGTGCTTATTAGACTTGTTGTATTTTACACTATTGGGTTAAACCATCAAGTGGGGGACTTTACAGATCCTACTTAAAGCTCCTAGAAAGAAAGACATCAATGGCCTCATGTTAGGTGTTGATGATTCCAAGGAGCCAGTTTGCTTATTAACAAAAGCAAATGAATCTGAATCTCTGTTATGGCATAGAAGAATGGGACACATTCATTTCCGAAAGATGAATGAAATTGTGAAACATGGTTTGGTTGAAGGTGTTCCATTGAAAAGATTTGAATTGGAAGACAAATGTGTACCTTGTTTGAAAGGTAAGCAGCAGAAGTCTTCTCATAAAACAAAGCAAGAAAATTCTATTGCCAACCCATTTGAGTTACTTCACATGGATTTATTTGTCCCTGTGAATGTAAGAAGTATAGGTGTGATGTATTACTGTTTGGTGGTTACTGATGATTACTCGAGATTCTCATGGGTATTCTTTCTTTAATCGAAAGATGAAACTCCTCAGATTTTGATAAATTTCTTTGTTGAAACTGAAAATGTTTATGGAGTTCGTGTTAAGAGAATCAGGAGTGATAACGGAACTGAATTTAAGAATAAAACATTGGAAGTCTTTTGCTTATCCAAAGGAATCCAACATCAATTCAGTGCACCGTATGAACCACAACAAAATAGAGTTGCTGAAAGAAAGAATAGGACTCTAATCGAAACAGCCAGAACAATGCTTGCTGATTCAGGGCTCCCTACTATGTTTTGGGGGGAGGCAGTGAACACAGCATGTCATATTTTAAATCGGGTTTTGGTAGTTAAGCGTCATAATAAGACATGTCATGAGCTTCTACATAAGAAGAAACCAAATTTACAGAATGTTGAACCATTTGGTGTACCGTGTACCTTCTTGAAATATCTTCCTCAGTCAAAGTTTGATCCAAAGGTTGAAGATGGATTTTTATGGGTTATAAACCGGGTACTTTTATTCGTAGGGTTTACAATAAGCAGACCGACAAAGTTGACTTGGGTACTAATGTCAAGATTGTCAGTCATAAGCCCGCTATACATTCTGGAACCGGCAAGAATTTCGATTATGATAGTGTGTTTCGCTCATTACATGGTCCTTCAGGTTATTCAGATCCTAAAACATTTGATGATGTAATCATATTACGAGATCATATGGATTATACTCCTATTCCTACATCTCATCCTGCTCAAAATGTTGATACTACTCCAACCAAAGTTCAGTCTACTACTGTTGTTGGTGAAAGTAGTAAGAACAATGATAAGACATCAGATTCAGATGTTAATGAACCCGAGAACACTACTCCAACTACTCCTTCAAAGGTTCCATTGCCAGATGATGATCCTATTTCTGAAGAATCGGAAGATGATTTTAGTTCTCCTGAATTGCAGATTCAATCGAATCTAGGAGATAATCTAAATGTTGATTCGGTTCCTCAACACAAAATTAATAAGGCTCATCCAGTTGAGAATATTCTTGTTAGAACTAGAAATCAGTTAAATAAATAGATGACTAGTTTAGTTTGTGAAGTGAAGGATTCAGGACTAATAACTGAGTGTTTGTATTCCTGTTTCATCTCTCAAGAAGAGCCTAAGAATGTAAAGGCTGCACTTCAAGATCCTTTTTCGGTTGAGGCTATGCAAGAAGAATTAGCTCAATTTGAAAAACTTGGAGTATGGGAGTTGGTAGATGTGCCTAGAAATAAAGAACCAATTGGAACTCGTTGGGTATTTAAATGCAAACGAGATGACAAAGGGATCGTTACAAGGAATAAGGCACGTTTGGATATTCAGGGGTTTGCACAACGAAAAGGATATGACTATAACGAAACTTTATGCCAGTTGTCCAGATTGAAGCTATAAGGTTATTTTTAGCCTATGCAAGCTTCAAAGGTATAAAGGTGTATTAGTTAGACGTTAAGAGTGCCTTCTTATATGGTGAAGTTAAAGAAGAAGTTTATGTTCATCAACCACCTGGGTTTGAAGATCCTAATTATCCAAGACGAGCATATCGACTTGATAAAGCTCTTTATGGATTACATCAGGCACCCAGAGTGTGGTATGAAAAGTTGTCGACACATTTGTTGACAAATGGTTTTACAAGAGGATCGATAGATAGCACATTGTTTATCAAATGGCGGAAGCGAGATTATTTGATTGTACAAGTTTATGTAGATGATATCATTTTTGGTTCATCTAACACTAAGATGTGCAAAGAATTTGAAATGAGCATGTGATGTGACCAATTTATATAGATCGCCCACATCATTATTGGCCTTTTTCGTATGTGTTTTGAGTCGATTTTGTATACATTTGGCGCGTTTATGGTGTTTGTTAGTGCTTTCAGGTTTTTAGCAGGTTGCGCGTCCATTGGGTACATTTTCTGACGATTTTAGGCCAAGATGTTGATCCGAGTGTTCGCGAGATGTTGATAAAGAAGGACAAAGATTTCAGCAAGATTTGACTGCGCCGCAGTGGAGAGGAATGTTTCCCCACTGCGCCGCAGTCACTGGAATGAAGAAGCCACATGGATTCCAGCAAGTTTGAGCTGCGCCGCAGTGGGAGTATTCACACCCCACTGCGCCGCAGTCAAGGTGTGCCAAAGCCAAAGCTGTCCAGAGGTTTTACACTGCGCCGCAGTGGGAGGAATGTTGCTCCACTGCGCCGCAGTCCTTGGTCGATCATGAATAAAATATTTTTTCCAGTGGTTTAACACTGCGCCGCAGTGGGAGGAATGTTGCCCCACTGTGCCGCAGTCAACCTAGTTCACGGTTCCAGGGGTTTCCCACTGCGCCGCAGTAGGAGCGCACCAAGCTCACTGCGGCGCAGTGAGTGCACGGGGAGACCAGGGCTACAGCCCCTTTGCACCAGATTGGGGGGAGATATAAAAAGAAAAAAACCCTATTTTCATATTATCCAAGTTTTTCTTTCTAGGAGCTGTTCTACCAAGAGTGTCTAACGGATCATCGCAGATTTCATCATTTGATTCATTGAAGATTCAAGAACATCCATCTAGATCGTATCTAATTTTCTGTCTTGCAATTTATATTCAACAATCATTGGTACAATATGTTTTCTTTCAATTTCTTTATTGCAATTCAATTTAGTATGATTGGCTAGATTTCTAATCATCCACTTTGATGAAACTTGACGAATGATATGATTGCAATATTTTAATTCAACAGTTGATTCAATTATCGTTGTGTCGTGATCTTTATCAATTAATTCCTTGCGATTTATTCTTTTGATGTTGATGGTTTATGTGTTCATCGTTAGTGGTACTAGGTGAATACGTTTATCGTTTCAATTCGATTATCTTTGGTCGTTTGTCACCGGTTCATGGTATGACGGTGAATGTCAAATCTATAATAGGAGTTAATTGGTAAACGTGTTTAGAAACGGTTGGTGGTACCACGTTTCATTCACATAGGCATAATTGGTAATTGGATAATCAAGCAAACTAATTGTTGGGGAGATTTTCTAGGCATTGGTGGTACCTGCTTGGGTAATTTAACTAGCAACTTAGGTGTTTGGGTTACTTGTGAGCGGTTGGTGGTACCACGCGAGCATTTTATCCTTTCACGATTATCTTGTCAACTCTAAATAATCTGAACTTTATCGTGTGCAATCATAACTGAAGTCAAGTGGATTCGAAGTGGGTGATCTTTACTCATATTGTTTGAACTTTCTTTACTTTTCAAGTGTCTTGTCATTTAAATTTCTTTAATTTCATATTGTCAAGGTGAGGTAGCAATTCGGCTACGGTTCCACCCTTATTCCAAAACCACTTAGCTGACAACTATTTCAAAACCATTCCCCGTGTTCGATCCTGGACTTACCTTCTAGCTATACTATATACGAACGGGTCCACTGCCCGCAAGTGTGTAGTAGTCAGTTTTAGGGTATTCCTTGTTTTAAATTTTTAAACTCGATTTCACACATCAGCATGAAAAAGCAGTTTGAAATGAGTGCTATGGGGGAACTTCAATTCTTCCTCGGACTGCAGGTTAATCAGAGGAAAGATGGATTTTGGAGAGGTTTCAAATGTTAGAATCCAAGACATATGGTACTCTAATTCAGATTAATCATGGATTAGGGGTTATGGATCCTAAAGATCTGCCTGTGGATGCTACTTATTATCGTGTTATCATTGCTCGTTGATGTATCTGACAGCTTCACGACCGGATATTATGTTTGCTGTTTGTCTTTGCGCTAGATTCCAGGCGAGTCCGAAAGAGTCGCATTTAGTTGCAGCAAAGCGTATCCTACGTTATTTAAAGGGTAACCAAGGGCTTGGTCTATGGTATCCTTTGGGAGGAACGTTTGATTTTGTTGCATATACTGATTCGGACTTTGGCGGTTGTAACAACGATAGGAAGTCTACAACTGGAGGATGTCAGTTCTTAAGTGGGAGACTTGTATCGTGGCAGTGTAAGAAGCAGACATCGGTTGCTCAGTCTTCATGTGAGGCAGAGTATATGGCTGCTGGTAGCTATTGATCCCAGGTATTGTGGATTCAGCAACAACTGAATGACTACGGTATGGATTTTCTTGACACACCTATTAGAATAGACAATAAGTCAGCTATAGACATTACAAATAACCCTGTCATGCATAAAGTCACCAAGCATATTGATATTAGACATCATTTCTTGCGTGATTGTGCTCAAAAAAAATTAATTCATTTGGAAAAGGTTATAACTGATGATAATCTAGTTGATTTATATACTAAAGCATTTGATAAGACTCGCTTTCATAAGCTGATTTTTCTCAATGGTATGAAGAATGCTGATTCATATTAGATCTCTCAAAGAACTATTTTTATTTTTTTATTTGTGTCTTAGTTTAAGTCTGTAAATAGCTACAGTCATAAAAATATAAAAATAGTGTCTAGTTTAAGTCTTTATATAATTAGTGTCATAAAAATATAAAAATTTGAAAAATGAGAAAATCAAAATAAATAAGATAGAGATTTAAGTTGATGCATTCAGACGATTAGAAGTGAGGATAATCTTAGCTTTTAAGCCTGCTTAATCGTAATATAACTGCTTAGTTCAGTGATTACAATTTAGGATGTATCGGTAGGCACAAAGTACCAAGGTTTCCCTGAATTAATAATCTTTCAACGGTAATGTTCTTATGGGAAACATATTCAGATATATGGCTGAGAATGCTTGCTTTTCAGAAATGATTAGATCTGGTCCTTAAATTCTGTGAAAGATCTAGCATTATTATAGGATTTATTCAATATGTAGGCAAAAACCTCTACAAATCATGAGCATGAAAGTTAAATTTAGCTATAATGTGATATTGTTATTCTGTTTATGCAAATGAAATGAAAGTAATTAAGGGGCTAATGTGGTCTTTGAGATTCGGACAAGTATGTCCTCGGGGTGTCTTTGTATACCTAGCCTACCTAAAGCTTCCAACTTGGGATAGGTTGTCAGAAAGTTCGCTACACGGGTCTCATCAAAAATTACGGGTTCCCAATATAAAGAAATGCAAAAGCAAATAAATAAATTAAATCGCAAGATACTAAATTCACTTAATTGTATAAATCTTAAAAATTGTCTCATGGTTTGTTCAAGGATGTTTTTGAATATATATTGAATATTTGTTATCTTAGTGCTTGTGTCGATTACGGGAGTATATCTGGGTGTGGGTCACATAAGTTCACAAATAATAATGTGGCATGAGTAACTTACTAGGTTACATGGTGACTGTCCTTGACTCAAGTAATACGAAAGTGTCACACCTAAAGGAAGCTGGAAGTACCGAGTGTTTAAGAGGACAAACATACCGGTAATCGTTGTTGGGTCACTGTTCATAACTAATAATAAGAGAATTATTTCTCACCGCAGGCTTATGTAATTGCTAATCTGATCTAATACGCAGAAACTTAGAATTTCTTGTATATAAATAATGTAGTTTAGATTTAAAGTTTATTTTTGTTTTTATTTTTATTTTTATTTTTATTTTATTTTTGTACTAACATTTTACAGTAAGTGTCAGTTTGTAGTGTCAAACTAGTTCTTATTGCACGAGAGATTTGATAAGCATCTGATGATTCCATAGGAAGTTTATATGATCCTTAGTGGATTATATAAGTCTTGTTGCTTATGGTATATGTGTTTAAAAGATGGATTTTCTAATATAAACATGAGTTGTTTGCAATTAGAAAATGTTTTTGTTTTTGAAAAGTCAAAATATAATTTTGAATGAGTTTCAGTATATTTTTGAGATTTCAATTGATTTTGGTTGATAAGTATGCTTGACAAAGATTTGACTTGACTTAGATCTTATTTTAGTTACTAAGTTAAGATTTTGATTGTTTTTTTTTTTTACATGCTTATGTTGATTTTGATGCATTAATGAAGTTTGTTAAGTGTGCAGGTTAGAGATATCAAATTTCATTTCCATTGTTGAAACAGGTTTGGATAGTTTGCCAAAAACAGTGTTTTCCCGTATTTACCTCCAAGGTTTTTGGGAAACCACCTGTATGTGAAACATTGGTTTTCATTTAAATCATCAAATTTTGAATCAAGACTTCAACCTAAGACTTAGTGTAATAGGTTGATTGTGTAATAAAATTGATGAATTTTAATGCATTATACATTGAATTATAACAGACCTATCTTGATTCTGGTTTTGAGGTTCGGGCCTCCCCGGAGCACTTTGCGTGTTTGACGTTTCACCTACAGTCGTGCTATGGCCACCTGTCGTGATAATAGGCGAACGATAGTTCGACCCTGGCGTGTCAAAGGAGAACTGCTCCGGGAAATCTAATCCTCCTGGGGGTATTCTAGATCCCCCAGAGTTGGGTCATATTGGAGAGTATTACCCGTCAGCCATGAGATTTTATTATTATGATCGTGGGTGGGATTCGCTGTTTTTTTTTGTTATCTGTTATGGGTGTCCCACGGATGGCGCCAATTTGTTTGATCAAATAATCGCACTATGGCTCAACCGGAGGTGTGAGTGATGGGATTTGGGTGTTTGTGATGATTTGTAGGCGATTCCCTACTGGTAATAGCGCAACGGCCGCTTTACGCCTATGATTGTTGTGTGTTGTGCCGGATTTTGAGAGCCGGCGTGGTATATAGGTTATGTGTGTGTTTAGAGGGCAAAAAGATGATGATTATGATATCTTCCTCTATTTATATAGAGGGTAAAACTTGGAGAGGAGGGTAAGAGAGTTAGGTTAAATCTCTTCCTCTTTTGAGAATATCTTTATTTCCTTCTTAAGGGGATTTGTGGTGATCTTGCTACAAACCGTGTCCAAGGTAATCGGACCTTGAATATATTATTTTACTCGGATAAGCATAGAAATAATCTTCATCCGATAGCTAGATATGTTTCTCCTCGGAGTTGGGTATTTGTTACCTCGAGGGCTCCGGAATGGTTGTGCTGAACGGAGGTTGAGCTCCGTTCTGGGTATATAGATAAGTAATTTTACCTGTACGAAGGTGGCTTCGTATGTGCTTCGGGTACGGAGCTAAAGCTCCGATTATT
>CM067167.1:232844627-232904525 GCA_034093135.1 Erigeron breviscapus | reverse complement strand
GTTGATTGTGTAATAAAATTGATGAATTTTAATGCATTATACATTGAATTATAACAGACCTATCTTGATTCTGGTTTTGAGGTTCGGGCCTCCCCGGAGCACTTGCGTGTTTGACGTTTCACCTACAGTCGTGCTATGGCCACCTGTCGTGATAATAGGCGAACGATAGTTCGACCCTGGCGTGTCAAAGGAGAACTGCTCCGGGAAATCTAATCCTCCTGGGGGTATTCTAGATCCCCCAGAGTTGGGTCATATTGGAGAGTATTACCCGTCAGCCATGAGATTTTATTATTATGATCGTGGGTGGGATTCGCTGTTTTTTTTTGTTATCTGTTATGGGTGTCCCACGGATGGCGCCAATTTGTTTGATCAAATAATCGCACTATGGCTCAACCGGAGGTGTGAGTGATGGGATTTGGGTGTTTGTGATGATTTGTAGGCGATTCCCTACTGGTAATAGGGCAACGGCCGCTTTACGCCTATGATTGTTGTGTGTTGTGCCGGATTTTGAGAGCCGGCGTGGTATATAGGTTATGTGTGTGTTTAGAGGGCAAAAAGATGATGATTATGATATCTTCCTCTATTTATATAGAGGGTAAAACTTGGAGAGGAGGGTAAGAGAGTTAGGTTAAATCTCTTCCTCTTTTGAGAATATCTTATTTCCTTCTTGAGGAGATTTGTGGTGATCTTGTACAAACCGTGTCCAAGGTAATCGGACCTTGAATATATTATTTTACTCGGATAAGCATAGAAATAATCTTCATCCGATAGCTAGATATGTTTCTCCTCGGAGTTGGGTATTTGTTACCTCGAGGGCTCCGGAATGGTTGTGCTGAACGGAGGTTGAGCTCCGTTCTGGGTATATAGATAAGTAATTTTACCTGTACGAAGGTGGCTTCGTATCTGCTTCGGGTACGGAGCTAAAGCTCCGTATGGGGTATATCATCACCAAGTATCCTCATTTATTTAACGAGTCTAATTAAGTTTGAATTTCGGGACGAAATTCTTTTAACGGGGGAATGATGTAACATTTGCGAATTTTGACCTATTTGACTATGTTTGACTTTTGTTGACTATGTGATTAATTGTAACCCACGTGGTGTTGGACCCATTGACTTTCGTTATTTATGTATGTAACATTTGCTTTTTCTTTTCGGATTCATCTTTCATGTGTATAACTCGTGTTTCTAATAATAGTCTAAAAGTGGCGAAAATGGGAAATGGACAGAATAAGACTACATACCTGGGGTAATAGTCTAAAAGTGGCGAAAGTAGGAAGTAGAAAGAAATAGACTACTTATATGGGTAATAGTCTAAAAGAGTCGGGAAAAAAAAGTGGACAGAAAGAGCCTACTTACCTGGTGTAATAGTCTAAAAGTGTTGGAATCGAAAATAGACTAGTTGGAGACAAAAAGAGATTATTTACATAAGGTAATAGTGTAGCATTTGCCATTTTGACCCGTTTACTTATCGTGATTTATGTTGTTAGACTTGGATGAATTTATGTTTCGGAAATGAATATTTGAGAACTTTAGTGTAAATTATGCCCATAGGCATTTACATTATACTCGTGTCGAGGTAACTAGCTATTTGTGTGGCATTAGTGGGATAAATACCCACCTATTTTGTTCTCCCAAACCAGCCCCACATTCCCCCCTTTATGGTGGAACTAGTTTTACTCCCATCCACTTATCTTTTATCCTCTCCCTTTCTCACCCACATTTACTCTCTCATCTTTCTCTATCTCTCTCTCTCTCACTAAATGCACACCAACATCTCCCCTCTCTCTCTAAATTTCTTGAATCATTAATTGTGTTTTAAGTTGGAATCACATTAAATTCACCATCTCCTTCATTATTGGGTCATCATACCAAGGATTTGAAGGTCAAAGTCCAAGAAATCCTTCCATCTAGCTCAAATTCGGGTTTGACTCTTTGAAGGTAATTTTGGTAAGTAAAACTCATCTCAAATCCACCATTTTATGTTTATAATCATGTTTCAAGTCTAACCTAAACAACCCTTAGTCAATTTTCGGTTCAAAAGCTTAACGGGTCGATTTTAGGGTTTACAACTTGGATAATTTAGGTCAAAATCGGATTTGAGGCTTAATTGAAGTTATGGAATGATTTTAAAGTATGGGTTAGTTTCATACACATTACTTATGCCAAATTATGCTCAAAACATGTCTTAACACTCTTTAAATCGAGGTCTAGGTCGAATTCGGGTTTTGTGAGGTCAAAATGGGTCAAGAACGATTCTTGAGTTTAAAGTGATGTTATGGAACAAAATTATGAAAGGGGTTATGTTTGTTATGTTCAATCATGTTGATTATATGTCGAATTGAGTCTTGAATCTCACAAAAATCAGATTTCAAGTGTCGAATTAGGGTTTGGATGTTCTTGGTCAATTTTGACTTTTTAGTCAAACCATTCTTACCCATGTTACTGCCAGCTTTTGTAGATGCAGATTTGTGTGACAATAGCAACGTAGATTTGGTTAACGTTTTTGTTCTTAGGAATATTTATGTAATCGTTGAATAATAAGTCGTTAGGACATACGTTTGTGTTTAATGATTACGTTTGAACTTCAATAAGATATCTGTTTATGTTTATTGTTATGTTTGTGTGTTATATTATTGTTTTGCAGGTACAAGGACGTAGAGCCAAGGTTATAAGTATCATAGAATACTTAAACGGTGGCTGAACGTTATGTACGAGCGAAATAAAAGATCCAAGAAGACGCACCTCGTGCTGACGTCATCAGCACGTTGAAGTGTCTCCGTGCTGACGTCAGCGCGATGGCAGAAATGTTTTGGTGGATCGGGCTTAATCAACTTTGTGTGAAGCCCAAGCCTACACGAACTAAAACCATATAAGTATAACTACAAGCTTAAATCACGTAATTAAAAAACGAATTTGGTGAATTGATATCGAATTGTTGCTTGTGAATACTCCTACACGAATTAACACCTCGTGTAACAGCTTAGGTCGATTAATTACTCATTAATTGACAAAAGGAAATAGCAATCTAGTTATCTCAAGAGGATTCCACACTCTTGACATAACGAATCACATCTTATTACGATCCATACAACTATAGGGACTTACAAGAGGTATCAGAGCCCTAAGGTTGATTACCAGAAGGTGTAAGATCGTGTGATTTGCTATTGATTGCAAATTCAATTCGAAATTCACATTTTTCTTTGAATTCGTGTGTGTCTTCACGTGACCTCGTTCTTACGTCACTTCGTGCCACGTCAGCACGAAGAGATCTTCGTGTGCTCTTCGTCTGTTCTATTCGTGCCACCTTTGCACGAACCAGATTGTTACAGTAACTTATTTCGTTTGATTTAACATTTTAAAAGACTCGAAATGACTACTGTACCAGTTGCTGCCAACTCACCAAATGTCGTACTCATCAATCAATTGATCATGCATGACCATGAAGTTGGTCGTGGAAATACACCTCCAAAACTCTTCCGTATGGAGAACTATTTGATGTGGAAAAGACGTTTTAAAGATTATATGCGTCTACATGATATTGATATGTGGTTTATGGTGACACAAGGATATGACTGGCCGACTTATGAAAAGAATGGTGTAATCGGTAGCTATACCTACACGGATATGCCAGATGAGGAAAAGAAAAAGTATGTCATTGAAGGGAAGGCTCGTTCAACTCTAACAATGGCATTGCCTCAAGAAAGTGTTCATCTTTTCAAGAAGCATAAAACTTCAAAGGAAATGTGGGATGCTTTGGAAAAATACTGTGAAGGCGATGAGACTTTGAAAAAGAATCCTATAAAGCTGTTAAAGTGACAGTATGAAGCATTTAATGGTTTGAAAGGGGAGTCACTTGACGAAATAATTGCCTGATTCAACCATTTAACCACTGAACTATCCTATTTTGAGGTGTCATATCCAGAATCAGAGCTTGTTAACAAATTCTTGGATTCTCTACCGAAGATATGGACTGATTATGTTCATCATTTACAAGATGACAAGGAATACAGTTCATGGGATTTTGAGACTGTGGTTTCAAAACTGAAAAATAGAGAAATGAAGAGGAAAATTAAGGATACTCATGCGGATTTCACTCAAGATCCGTCACTGTATCATGTTGCCTTAGTTCATTTGGCAAGTACTAGCTCTGGAACTAATGCATTTCTAAGTGGTTCTGAAGCTTCACCAATAGTAGATGCTGATGGACTTGCAGGATATGTTGCTTATGACAATGCCACTACTACTGTCAAGAGCAATACTCAATCATTCCATTCCATGCCAATGAGTATGAGTTATGTAGAGGGAAGAATGAATCTGTATTCAGCCTTCTGTTCAGCTCATGAAGCTTATATTGGTGGAAAAAAAAAAAAAAAAAAAAAAAAAAAAAGAACAACAAAAACCGCAACCACCCCCCCAACCACCAGACCCACCAGCGCCCTCCGGAGCCCACCCAGACCCTCCCCCGAACCCCGACGCCCCCACCAGAAGCCTCCTCAGCGTCTGTTCGGCTCATGAAGCTTATATTGGTGGAAAGGTTACTGACCCTGCATTGATTGATGATGATTACAATCAGATAGATCCTGATGACTTAGAAGAAATGGATCTACAATGGCAGTTAGCTATGTTGACCATTAAGGTAAGGAGATTCTCTCAAAGAACTGGAAGATTTTTGGGAAATGGCACTAAAGGTTTTGATAAATCCAAGGTGAAATGCTATAATTGCGATGGATTTGGTCATTTTGCAAGAGAGTGTCAACGTCCAAAAAGGACTGATATTACCGTTGCAGGTAGACAGAACTACAATCAAGGCGGTATTACACCTCCAAATCATCAAAAGACTCAAGCAATGATTACATTTCCTGCTACTCCTACACAGTCAGGTTCTCCTCAACTTTTGGAGTCCAAGGCTGTTGTTATTCAAAATCCAGATGGTACTTATCAGTGGGATACACAGTCTGAAGACACTTCAAATCATGCTTATTTAGTAGAGATTTATGATGACTATGCGCATGTGGCTAATGAAGTTGTTGAAACTATTGATTATGTTGTGTATACAAGTGAAGAGAGTGCATCTGAGGTTGTGAAGCAGAATGTTAAGAAAGTTGCTGAGATAGTAAGATCTGAAAGTGAAATGATGACAGCTGTAAAAGCTCCAGAAGTGAAAGTTGTGTCAACTAAAGCTAATGATGCAAATACTGAAAAGAGCATTGAAGATCAAATGAAGGAATTTGTGATACCTGAAGGTATGACGACTGAAGATTTTGTTGCATACATGGCATACTGTAAAGCTGCTGATCAAAAGGTATCATGTTCCTTACTCTCAATTGTTAATGTTTGCAAAATGGTGTCTAAAATGAAACTAGAGGTGTCGAGTTTTAAAAACACTATAACTAACTTAACTACTCAAAATGAGGTCCTTAAAAAGGAAAATGATTCACTACTGCAAGTAAGTCTCAAAAAGGAGACAGAACCAGAATTAGAGTTTGATCCTAAGGAAGTTGTTTACTATACTCTTAAAGACTGTGATACAGTATTTTTTGATAGAGAAGTATCTGTAACTAGGATTCAACCTCAATCTAGAATTGATAAGGTCTGGTGTGCAGAAGATAAAGAAAATGGTTAGAAGAACAAGTTCCTTATAAGGATAGACATTTTGCTCCATTTAAGCCAGTAAAGACTATGGAAGATGCAATTCAAACATTAGATGCAATTGCAGAACTTAAGGCTTATGGAATACCAGTCCCTGAAATAGCTTATGACCATCCTAAAAGAAAATACGTTAAATCATGTTATAGTTGCCGTGAGAAAGGTCATATAGCTAGTAATTGTCCTCTTAAGAAGTCCAAAGATCATGAGAATGACACTTATGTCAAGTCAAAAGATGACATTGGAGCTTCTGAAAGAAATGGGAAGGGTAAATTAGTTGATCAAATTAGTTCAAGAGAATTTATGAGTGCATATAAAAGGAAATATTATGAGGATTATGCTAGAAGACATCCAAATAATATTGAAGCACAGAACTATGTAAAGTTCTTAAACTCAATGTCGTATGGTGAGTCTAGTGATTCTGATATTACTGTTCATAATGCCAGATTTAAGACCCCCAAACGACAGGGACATTCACAAAATGCTACTACCAGTAGTCAAGGTAGTGGAAGTCCGAGTCGATCCCGTACACCTCATAGGAGTAATTCACCTAGGAATAAGCAAGTTCAACAAAATCGGTCACCCCCACGTAGAAATGGAAATGCTTCCAAGCTCTATGATCGATTAGAAACCCATCCTAGGTTTGGTCCACATTCACCTAAGAATTCTCCTCCTAAAGCTCGTTTCACTTCACCGACTAAAAGAAAATCGGTGACACCATCTACTTCCAAGGCTCAACCAAAGAGCAATGGATACTGGACTGAATTAATTATGAGAGATGAGTCTGGTAAACCTAAACCTCAGAAGGTTTGGGTCCCCCTCCGAAACTAACTTAATTTGTATTAATTGTGCAGGGAGAACCAAGGAAGCCTATCAGTCTTTGGTATGTTGACAGTGGATGCTCTCGGCACATGACAGGGGACTGTAAGTCCCTTGGAACTGGATCGTTAATAGCTTGATACAGTTATCTTGAGGTGCGGAATTCCTCACTATAACTTGGTGATTCACAACAAGCCTTCAGATTATTAGCTGCCTCGCAGATCTTCTCTAGGCCTAACGGAACAGCTATTGACGACTATAACCTGCACAATATGCTTGATATTTCTACAAATGTTCAACCCTAATCTCTGTTAGGGTTCGGTATTTATAGGAAAACACCCAAAAGGCTTCAGCACGTCGGCCTCGTATTTCTGGCCCAACTCGACCTAATTACGAGGTCGTATTTGTGCTCTAGCCTCGTATTTGTCCCTGTAAATACGGGGTCGTATTCCCATAGTGAAATGCGAGGTCGCATTTCACACTTAGCAGATTAATACACATTTAATACTTCAACTTAATCTAGTATTCTATGCATAATACAAAGTCCATTAATGACAATCACATTACAAAGACATATTACAATATAAGCCCAAACAATCTAGACTGCTATTGACATAGACGTGCACATGACAGGGGACAAGAAATTGTTGTCCAACTATGTAGATATTAATGGTTCTTATGTTAGTTTCGCAGGTCCCAAGGGCGGCAATATCTCAGGTCAAGGTGATGTTGTCAATGGGAAAATTACATTGGAGAAAGTCAATTATGTGGAACAGCTATCTCATAATTTGATGAGTGTTTCTCAGATTTGTGACAAGGGTAATCATGTCCATTTTACTGAGAAAGAAGCACTTATTTTGAAACCGAGATATGTTATTCCTGATGACTGGATCCTGCTGAAAGCTCCTAGAAAGAAAGACATCTATGGCCTCATGTTAGGTGTTGATGATTCGAAGGAGCCAATTTGCTTATTAACTAAAGCAAATGAATCTGAACCTCTGTTATGGCATAGAAGAATGGGACATATTCATTTCCGAAGGATGAATGAAATTGTAAAACATGGTTTGGTTGAAGGTGTTCCATTGAAAAGGTTTGAAATGGAAGACAAATGCGTGCCTTGTTTAAAAGGTAAGCAACAGAAGTCTTCTCATAAACCAAAGCAAGAAAATTCTATTGCCAACCCATTTGAGTTACTTCACATGGATTTATTTGATCCTGTGAATGTAAGAAGTATAGATGGGATGTATTATTGTTTGGTGGTTATTGATGATTACTCGAGATTCTCATGGGTATTCTTTCTACAAACGAAAGATGAAACTCCACAGATTTTGATCAACTTCTTTGTTGAAACAGAAAATGTTTATGGAGTTCGTGTTAAGAGAATCAGGAGTGATAACGGAACTGAATTTAAGAATAAGACATTGGAAGTCTTTTGCTTATCCAAAGGAATCCAACATCAATTCAGTGCACCGTATGAACCACAACAGAATGGAGTTGCTGAAAGAAAGAATAGGACTCTAATCGAAACAGCCAGAACAATGCTTGCTGATTCAGGGCTCCCTACTATGTTTTGAGGGAAGGCAGTGAATACAGCATGTCATATTTTAAATAGCGTTTTGGTAGTTAAGCGTCATACTAAGACATGTTATGAGCTTCTACATAAGAAGAAACCAAATTTACAGAATGTTGAACCATTTGGTGTACCATGTACCTTCTTGAAATATCTTCCTCAGTCAAAGTTTGATTCAAAGGTTGAAGAGGCATTTTTCATGGGTTATAAACCGGGTACATCTATTCGAAGGGTTTATAATAAACAGACCAGCAAAGTTGACTTAGGTACTAATGTCAAGATTTTCAGTCATAAACCTGCTATACATTCTGGAACTGGCAAGAATTTCGATTATGATAGCGTATTTCGTTCATTACACGGTCCTTCATCTTATTCAGATCCTGAAACATTTGATGATGTAATCATATTACGAGATCATATGGATTATACTCCTATTCCTACATCTCATCCTGCTAAAAATGTTGATACTACTCCAACCAAAGTTCAGTCTACGACTGTTGTTGGTGAAAGTAGTACAAACAATGATAAGACATCAGATTCAGATGTTACTGAACCCGAGAACACCACTCCATTCACTCCTTCAAAGGTTCCATTGCCAGATGATGATCCTATTTCTGAAGAATCGGAAGATGATTTTAGTTCTCCTGAATTACAGATTCAATCGAATCTAGGAGATAATCTAAATGTTGATTCGGTTCCTCAACATAGAATTAATAAGGCTCATCCAGTTGAGAATATTCTTGGCGATGCTTCGGAACCTGTTCGAACTAGAAATCAGTTAAATAAGGAGATGGCTACTTTATTTTGTGAAGTGAAGGATTCGGGCCTAATAACTGAGTGTTTGTATTCTGGATTCATTTCGCAAGAAGAACCTAAGAATATTAAGTCTGCACTTCAAGATCCTTTTTGGGTTGAGGCTATGCAAGAAGAATTAGCTCAATTTGAGAAACTTGGAGTATGGGGGTTGGTAGATGTGCCCCGAAATAATGAACCGATTGGAACTCGTTGGGTATTTAAATGCAAACAAGTTGACAAAGGGATCGTTACAAGAAATAAGGCACGTTTGGTTGTTCAGGGGTTTGCACAACGAGAAGGATATGACTATAATCAAACTTTTGCACCAGTTGCACGGATTGAAGCTATAAGGTTATTTTTAGCCTATGCAAATTTCAAAGGTATAAAGGTGTATCAGTTAGACGTTAAGAGTGCCTTCTTGTATGGTGAAGTTAAAGAAGAAGTTTATGTGTATCAACCACCGGGGTTTGAAGATCCCAACTATCCAAGACGAGCATATCGGCTTGATAATGCTCTTTATGGATTGCATCAAGCACCCAGAGTGTGGTATGAAAAATTGTTGACACATTTGTTGACAAATGGTTTTACAAGAGGATCGATAGACAGCACATTGTTTATCAAATGGCGGAAGCGAGATTATTTGATTGTATAAGTTTATGTTGATGATATCATTTTTGGTTCATCTAACACTAAAATGTGCAAAGAATTTGAAATGAGCATTAAAAAGCAGTTTGAAATGAGTGCTATGGGGGAATTACAATTTTTCCTCGGACTACAGGTTGATCAAAGGAAAGATGGATTTTTCATTCACCAGTCTGAGTATGTTGATGACATCTTGGAGAGGTTTCAAATGTTAGAGTCCAAGACATATGGTACTCCTATTCAGCAGAATCATGGTTTAGGATTTCTTGATCCTAAACATGTACTTGTAGATGCAACTTATTATCGTGCTATCATTGGCTCATTGATGTATCTGACTGCTTCGCGACTATATATTATGTTCGCTGTTTGTCTTTACGCTAGATTCCAAGCTAGTCCGAAAGAGTCGCATTTAGTTTCAGCAAAGCATATCCTACGTTATTTGAAAGGAAACCAAGGGCTTGGTCTATGGTATCCTATGGGAGGAACGTTTGATTTTGTTGCATATACTGATTCGGACTTTGCCGGTTGTAACAATGACTGGAAGTCTACGACTGGAGGATGTCAGTTCTTAGGAGGGAGATTAGTATCGTGGCAGTGTAAGAAGCAAACATGTGTTGCTCAGTCTTCATGTGAAGCAGAGTATATGGCTGCTGGTAGCTGTTGTTCCCAGGTATTGTGGATTCAGCAACAACTTTGTGACTACGGTATGGATTTTCTTGATACTCCTATTAGAATAGAGAATAAGTCAGCTATAGATATTACAAATAACCCTGTCATGCATAAAGTCACCAAGCATATTGATATTATGCATCATTTCTTGCGTGATTGTGCTCAAAAGAAGTTAATTCACTTGGAAAAGGTTATAACTGATGATAATCTAGCTGATTTGTATACTAAAGCATTTGATAAGACTCGCTTTGAAAAGTTGATTCTTCTAATGGTATGAAGAATGCTGATTCGTATTAGATCTCTCAAAGAACTATTTTTGTTTTTGTGTCTTTGTTTTTGTCTGTAAATAGCTAGAGTCATAAAAAATACAAAAAGAGTGTCTAGTTTAAGTTTGTATATAATTAGTGTCATAAAAATTATAAAAATTTGAAAAAATGAGAAAATCAAAATAAATAAGATAGAGATTTAAGTTGATGCATTCAGATGATTAGAAGTGAGGATAATTTTAGCTTTTAAGCCTGTTTAATCGTAATATAACTGCTTAGTTCAGTGATTACAATTTAGGATATATCGGTAGGCACAAACTACCAAGGTTTCTCTGAATGAATAATCTCTCAACGGAAATGTTCTTGTGGGAAACATATTCAGATATATGGCTGAGAATGCTTGCTTTTCAGAAATGATTAGATCTGGTACTTAAATTCTGTGAAAGATCTAGCATTATTATAGGATTTATTCAATGTATAGGCAAAAACCTCTACAAATCATGAGCATGAAAGTTAAATTTAGTTATAATGAGATATTGTTATTCTGTTTATGCAAATGAAATGAATGTAATTAAGGGGCTAATGTGGTCTTTGAGATTCAGACAAGTATGTCCTCGGGGTGTCTTTGTATACCTAGCCTACCTAAAGCTTCCAACTTGGGATAGGTTGTCAGAAAGTTCGCTACACGGGTCTCATCGAAAATTACGGGTTCCCAATATAAAGAAATGCAAAAGCAAATAAATAAATTAAATCGCAAGATACTAAATTCACTTAATTGTATAAATCTTAAAAATTGTCTCATGGTTTGTTCAAGGATGTTTTTGAATATATATTGAATATTTGTTATCTTAGTGCTTGTGTCGATTACGGGAGTATATCTGAATGTGGGTCACATAAGTTCGCAAATAATTAAGTGGCATATTAGGCTACTCGGGTTACATGGTGACTGTCCTTGGCCAGGGTATGTCGAAAGTGCTACAACCTAGAGGAAGCTGGAAGTACCGAGTGTTTAAGAGGACAAACATACCGGTAATCGTTGTTGGGTCACTGTTCATAACTAATAATAAGAGAATTATTTCTCACCCGCAGGCTTATGTAATTGTTAATCTGATCTAATCCGCAGAAACTTAGAATTACTTGTATATAAATAATGTAGTTTAGATTTAAAGGTTATTTTTATTTTTATTTTTATTTTTATTTTTTAGTGTCAGTTTGTAGTGTCAAACTAGTTCTTATTGCACGAGAGATTTGATAAGCATCTGATGATTCCATAGGAAGTTATATGATCCTTAGTGGATTATATGAGTCTTGTTGCTTACTATATTTTTGAAATTTCATTTGTTTATGGTTGATAAGTATGCTTGACAAAGATGTGACTTGACTTAGATCTTGTTTTAGTTGCTAGGTTAAGATTTTGGTTGTTTTTGCATGCTTATGTTATTTGTTGATTTTGATGCATTGATGAAGTCTGTTAAGTGTGCAGGTTACAGGTATCAAATTTCATTTTTGCAAGAAGATCATTTGTTAAAATAGTGTATTTTAAAAACACTATGAGCTTTATTACTCGAGCATTTGAAAAGTGTAGACTCAGTTAAATTTGAATTGAATAACACTTTGATCTCAAACTATTGTTAGAACTATTAAAATTCGTGTTATAGTGCGGAAGTAAGATAATCAACAATGGTGGAAAGTGTGTGTGTTAGTGTGTGTTCTTGAGAGAGAAAGGTGTGTGTGGAAGAAGTAGGATTGATTGATTATCATAAGTGTGTAAAAAGGCTTACCAGGCTTACAAAAATTGAAGGCTTGAGGGGTATTTATACTCTAAGTATATTACATAAGCTCCCCCTCAACCTTACATTATATACACAAAATACAATGTTTAGAAATACAACTAAGCACTATTTTATATTTCTAACATTCTCCCCCTTAGTGCTTGGTTGTCCATCATTACTTTCTATGTTGTCTCCTCCTCTTGTTTGCACGTCTTTGCTTGTTCTTCCTTTTCTTATATCGTCGTGCAGCATTTGAGGTTGATGGCTTGTCAATCTTTGAACTCCAGAAGGCTCTCTTCTTATAACTGTTCCATGAATCATTCCAAAACTTCTTAGGGATGAAGTGCCAGTTATCACCTACAGGACGTTCATCTGGCAATTTGATATTATCTTGGAAGTTTACAGGAGGAATGTTATAGGGACCACGTTCATGACTAGGATTCCAATGAACCCATGAACCTGTCTTGGTATGAATAATTCCTTCTTGGGACTTGGGAGTTCTTGTGACAATTAGATCTCTAATCTTCTGACGCATATCAAGAGTATCTTTGATCCGTCTTATATGATCTTCTCTTTGAGACTTGATTTGTTCATCTTCTTCATTGTCAGAATCTTCATCTATTGCATTCAGAATTGATTGACAATATTTCAAGGTACCATCTGAATATTTGGGAAACTCAGAGGCACGAATGAAGATCTTTTTCTTCAGTCGATTAATGAAGACAGATCCATCCAAATTTTCAATTGGATCTCCAATCTGATATGAATCTAGCTCATAACCTCTGGCTCTTTGGTTTGGTTTTGTAAGGTTAATCCTGCTAGTTCTTCTTTCTAATCCAATCTGAAAGTCATTGAACTCATAGAATCTGATCAATGCTTGAATATGACTTTTCAATGCTTCGTAGGCTAGAAGTTGATCTGGAGTCTTGATGATCAGATAGGCATATTGGTTGTAGAGAAATAAGATGTCTGAGATCGTCATATGTTGAAAAGATTCTTCTTGAACAACATAGATATTGCCATCTGCTCGACGAACTCTGAATCGAACAAGTCTAAGATTGTGGTTTTTGAGAGGAGTAAACAATTGAAGGATTTTAGTGATTGGGATTTGAAATTGCTGATACCACCATTCAGCTCTTACAGAACTTTCAGCATTCATTAGCTCCATATATGCATCTCTTTGACCTTGATGTCTGAACAGAAAGAATGCTCTTAATCAGTTCAAGGTCATGTTGAGTCTTTCACTTGGTGAGCAATAGATTTGAAAGGCTCTTTCTTCAAGATATCTTGCTCTGCACACAATTTCTTCAGGTCTTGTGCTTAAATCCAAGATTTGTTCATAATTCTCAGCAAAATAACCCTCATTGATCCGCCATATCTTATTTCTTGAGATCCTTGGATGTCTAACTCCTTGTCCAAGTTCATTGGGAGTCTCAAGATTTTCTGTATTTCTGAGATGATAAACTATCTCTTCAAAAATATCTTCTCCATATTTTTCTTGAACTACACTTGCTGGAGCATCATCAGGTTTGTCAGAATCAGACTCATCATTATTACCATTTCCTGGTTGAAATGGATCAGGATCACTTGACTCATCAGAACTTGATGTGGAAGAATAATAATGAGAAATATTTCTGATGAGTGGAGGTAAATCATCCGACTCTTCTTGAATTTGAGTTCCTCCTTGAGTCTCTGTAACAACTTCTTGAACAGTTTCTTGACCATCTTGAGCTTGTGTCTCATGACCCTCTCTAATATCTCTCATATTCTCCCCCTCGGGTTGATCATCAGGATCTTGATCATCCCGACGACTTGAGATATTAGCCAGTCGACATTGTTGATCAAGCTCAGTGACTCGCTTTTGAAGAGCTTCAATTTGAGCCTGTTGTTCCTGTTGTGTGCTTTGGAAAGATAAATATGCAAGAAGTGATTGAAAAATAGATCTTTTATGTGAAGAAAGATGGGGTTCTTCTGATCTCAACCGATTCATGAGAGCGACAATTAGAGTATCGGTAGATAACCCGCTGGTGGCAATTCTGTTTGGCGAGCAATCGCTTAAGTATTCAGATGAATCAGATGAATCAGAAGAAGAGCTTGAAGAATGATGTGGTGAATTTGGATCAGGAAATGATTGTGGTGGTGGTGTTGGTGGTATGGTTGTTGTTGTTGTTGTTGTTGTTGTTGTTGTTGTTGTTGTTGTTGTTGTTGTTGGTGTTGTTTGTGTTGGTGTTGGAGTCTCTTCTGGAGAATGAATGCGTAAAGCACCTCCAGTACGTAATCTAGGTGGTTGAGATGTGGTTTGAGATGCAGGAAGTTTACCAGTGATAGTGTTTCTCGATATAAGTAACTCACTTCTTTGTCCCTCTTCAATTCCTTCAACAAAATGAGCAATTAACCTTTGAGCCTCAGGTGGTAATGGAATATCAGAAATTGGCACATCAGTAGTCTCAAGTGATTCTACTGAGTGACCCGAAGACATCATGACTGTCTCAGGATTTCCTGTTGGTTCAAAAGTATGAGCAACAGTTGATGATTCGGCTTTGCAACCAGAATCGGGTTGTTGTTGGGCAACACCACTAACAATACCGGGGTCACTGAGAATGCCCGTTAATACAGTCTCAGGTTGATCCTGAGGAACAGCAGTGTCACAACGGCGTTTATACTGCTCCCCAGTCTCTGTCTGAGGACTGTTACCTGCGGCTAAAGCTGGCGTGATGTTAGCTAAGGCAGGATTTCCAATCTGTCCTTGAGGGTCACACAAAGTGGGTCCCTCTCCGCTTGTTCCGGCACCAGTACTCAACTGGGCTTGTGATTCCGTGTGCCTAGGAGATCTAGACTCTTGTGCATGAACTGAAGGCGAGAGGTGGGGCTGGTCCTCTCTATTTTCAACACTCTCATCCTCCAAATGAGGAGAGTGTGGTGAGCGTGGCTGTTCCCTGTGTATTTCTGAGACTAACTCCTGTTGTGAGGAGTCAGAATGGCTGGGAGAGTTTGGTGCAAGCGAGAATGGGTAGTTCCCGACTTCTACTCTAGGGTAAACCCGGCGTTGATATTGGTTAAGACTAATTGGAGGCCAACGTTTTCTTTTTGCCTTTCACCTATCCCGGACCTCTCAACCTCTCTGGTATTTTCAACCCTCCCTCATTCCTTCCTTGTTCCTCCGGGATGTCTATGACATCATCAGCAAACTGATTTGCATCATCATCAGATGCATCATTATCAGAAGTAATCGTATCTTCTGGTTCGGGTTCTTGAAATCGGTCATACTCAAAACGAGATCTTTTAAAAGTTTTTCGAATATTAACCGGAATTGATTTCTTTCTTCCTTGAGTATATGTCGGTGGAGGAGTTCGAACAAAGGATGATGAAGGTATGGTTGAGGTAGACTGAGGTATGATTGGTTGTTCAGGTGTTGTAATATCCGGAAGTGGTGAAGATTGATGAATTGGTGATTGAGGTAATTTGGGTGAAGATGGAGATGATTGTTTTTGAGGTGATGGTGTTCTGGGTGATGGTGATCGGATTAAATTGATTGTTTTGGGGAGTGGTGATCGGATTTGTCTTTGAGACCCAGTAACAGATATTGTCTCCTCAGAAGATATTGGAGAAGAAGTTTCAGCTATAGCTTTGCTTTTGAGTTTCTTTGATGAACTCTTCTTCTTCTTCTTTTGATGCACTTGTTTACTCAATTTCAACACAAACATTTCTCCTTTTTGTTTCTTTCTTTTGGGCTTACTGGAACTGGATTCACCCTCACGCTCTTTTCTTTTTCTACTTGACCCCTCACCAGGTGTCCTATGTACAGCTTGGGTAGGAACCGGGAGGCTTTCCGGTCCCA
The DNA here is from genome assembly GCA_034093135.1 of Erigeron breviscapus. Lineage (NCBI taxonomy): Eukaryota > Viridiplantae > Streptophyta > Magnoliopsida > Asterales > Asteraceae > Erigeron > Erigeron breviscapus. The sequence goes on along the minus strand of CM067167.1, from coordinate 232,888,506 downwards.
GTGCTGTTCTAATCCAGTCCAGATAAGCAACTTTATCTTCATCAGTATCTGACACCATATCTAGTAGAAATGATGGGATCAGGAAAGTATAGTTAGCAGCTTCTGAGTCTCTAACATACTTGTAAAAATGTATAGTCACTTGGCTACTGTCTTGAAGCCTTGGAATGCTTCTTTCATGTCTTACTGCACTGTAGACGATTGCTGTGAGAAATCTTATGAATGAAATATACTTCTTGGGAGCAGACACTTTGCCATTTACTAATACAATCAGTTGATCCCACAGAAGTTGAGCAATGTCATAGTGTCTGTTGAAAACAACACCATAGAAAATGTGCAGCATTGGCTGTGTCAGATTGTCCATCCCTCTTGTGTATGGGGTTAAGCAGTTGCTTAGGATGGAATACACATAATACCAAATCTTTGGTAGATTTTTCAACTTGAAATCTCTTGTCCTGGATAAAGGACCTTCATAACCAACAGAAATTAAAGCAGCAAACATTTCTTCATTGGACTCAAAGTCATCATAATCAGCATGTCCATTGAAGTTTGCTTCAGGTAGTCTTAAAATCCTTCTGAAGTCATCAAGATTGAACTCAAACTCATATTTTCTATCTCCTGAAGTCAACTGATATTGAAAGTAGCCTTGACGACGAAGTTCAGGAGATTTTGATTTAGCTTTGGCTCTTGGATTTGTTGGATCATAAGGTTGAACAAAGATAATTGATCTCCACATATCAAAAAGGTAGACTTCAGCTAAGTCTTGTTCAACAGTAAGTACATATGTGAGAGGATGATTGTGAAGAATTCTTGGAACTATTTGAAAACCAGGAGCTATGAAAGGATCAAACAACGCTCTGTTATTTCTCATGCTACTTGTGTTTCCGGCAATGAGAATTTCTTCAATTGATTCATTTAGAGCAACCTCTTCATCATATTCAATAACTTCTTGATGATCCATTTTTAATTTTCTAATTTAAGACATAAAACAATTTAACGCACACATAAAATAAAGTTTGAATAGCAAATAACAAGTTTCACTCAAATGATTTATATAAAATACAAAGAGGTTCACAAAGGCGATCAACTCAGTGTATTCTTTATAAATAGTTTGAAATGAGAAGATAAACTCAGAAAATTAAGTATAATCATATAAGTACGATATATTTAAAAATAGCAAGGAAGTACACAAAGGCGTTCGATTCCCCGTATTTCAAATATATTGTGATTATATGATAATACAAAGCATTTTGTCACACCACACAAAATTTAAGAGAAAAAGAAAAAAAATTTGAAAACTTTTTTTTTTTTTTTAAGTATAGGAACTAGGACGATCTTGACAAGATCGTCCTGAGGTTGAACTCAGGTAAGATCGTCTTAAAGAATTGTCTTTTAAAAGAATGAGACGATCTTGAAATTTGAGAAAATGGGACGATCTTGTTAAAGATCGTCTTAACTTTAATTATTGAAAAAAATGTTAAGTATGGAAAAATTATGAACATGGGACGATCTTGTTCAAGATCGTCTTTGAAATTAGATGAAAAAATGGTACGATCTTGGTCAAGATCGTCTTATGTTTAATCTTTTGAAAAAAAAATTTTGAAGTGAAGGAAATGAACATGAGACGATCTTGGCAAGATCGTTTTGGAAATCAAATGTTAACAAAAATTCATTTCCCTTTTGAAACATTTCTAACACTTAGAAATATAAAGTGAAATCATCTCAATGATTTCCCTTTATAGTTATAAGTATTAGTTTTGAGCAAACCGATCTCTTGCGAGTTCAGTTACCCATTCATTTGTTTTTTTTTCAAAAACAATTCATCAACCACACAGCGAACAGACCCTAGAACGATCTTGACAAGATCGTCCTGGTCTTGGTCTAAAGGGTTACAAAGCAAATAAATATACAAGAAAGTGGAACTAAGACGGTCTTGGCAAGATCGTCTTATTTCTAAGTCGTTCTGGAACCAAGACGGTCTTGGGCAAGATCGTCTTAGGAACAAAATGACTTGAAAATACTAAGACTTTGCCAAAATCGTTTTATTTCCAACCAGGTTTATCATACCATAACATGATTCATTTTTACATCTAAGCTTAACAAAACATTTCTATGAATCACAGCAAGTAAACAATCACAACTCAATCACTAAAATCAAGACAAATAACCTAAAACAAATCGAAGATCGTCTTAGGTCATCTTCTTCACAAAACACAATAAGTTGCAGGTTTTTGAATTTTCGAAATCACAATACTAATCATTTAAACATGTAATAAACATACACATGTAACCTAAACATGCTTCTAAATCATTCAATCATCACAGAATCATCAACAGAAGCAGAAATTTTCAAGTAAAAATGAAAAAAAATCTTACATTCTAAGTCGAAATATTACTTGAAGATGTGATTAGATGACAATGATGTAATGGAATGAAATGATTAGAATGAGATTACCAACAAAACCCTTATCTTGTTTCAATGATCAGCCAAAAGTTGTTTTCGAAGTGATTGAGAGTGTTTATGGGAAACTGGGAAATGATAAAAGAAATGGAAAAAAAATCAGTTTCCCTCCTCCTTAAGGAAGAGAAAACCGATTTGGTTGGGTCGGGTGGGTTTTGACCCGATTTGAAAGTCATGGATTTTTGAGTTTTGGGCTTTTAACAAAAATGGGCTTTGGTTTTTGTTTTATCATCCCAACAAATAATAGAAAAAAAACTTTTATTTAATCAAAACAAGACAGAATAATTGACAAAAACAATTTTTATTTTTATGAATTTTTCAAATTTTATATTTGGTTTTTCTAATATAAACAATGAGTTCTCTTCAAATAGTGCAAATACACAAACTCCCCCTAGATTCATGAATTATCCTTTTTCTCCCCTTCAAACATTGCATGATATTTAAGCACATTGCACATAAGTATAGCATCAATGTTTGTCAGATAATGAATGAAAGAGAAAGAGATGAAGGATTTGTACAAAACATGCAGAGGCAAGTAAGTGCAATGGTAATGAGCACTTATTTGAGATTGTTTCTTGAAAAGAAACTCATTCCAGGATCATGTGTTGAACAGTATCCGAGATTGAAATACTAAACACAGACCTTTATTACCTGCAAAACACAATCAAGGTTTTCTAGGTACCCACCTTTGAATGGGTCCTTTTGGGTTAGTGTAAACATTCAAAGTATACAAATGAGGTTTTCGAACCAGAGGTTTATTCTTAAGATTCATCACAATTCCATTGGAATCAACAATCCAAGGTTTAGAAATCACAGTAGAAGATTTAGAATTTCTTACAGACCATGGTTTAGCTAAATTACTCAAATTTGAATTTTGAAATCACAATACTAATCATTTAAACATGTAATAAACATACACATGTAACCTAAACATGCTTCTAAATCATTCAATCATCACAGAATCATCAACAGAAGCAGAAATTTTCAAGTAAAAATGAAAAAAAATCTTACATTCTAAGTCGAAATATTACTTGAAGATGTGATTAGATGACAATGATGTAATGGAATGAAATGATTAGAATGAGATTACCAACAAAACCCTTATCTTGTTTCAATGATCAGCCAAAAGTTGTTTTCGAAGTGATTGAGAGTGTTTATGGGAAACTGGGAAATGATAAAAGAAATGGAAAAAAAATCAGTTTCCCTCCTCCTTAAGGAAGAGAAAACCGATTTGGTTGGGTCGGGTGGGTTTTGACCCGATTTGAAAGTCATGGATTTTTGAGTTTTGGGCTTTTAACAAAAATGGGCTTTGGTTTTTGTTTTATCATCCCAACAAATAATAGAAAAAAAACTTTTATTTAATCAAAACAAGACAGAATAATTGACAAAAACAATTTTTATTTTTATGAATTTTTCAAATTTTATATTTGGTTTTTCTAATATAAACAATGAGTTCTCTTCAAATAGTGCAAATACACAAACTCCCCCTAGATTCATGAATTATCCTTTTTCTCCCCTTCAAACATTGCATGATATTTAAGCACATTGCACATAAGTATAGCATCAATGTTTGTCAGATAATGAATGAAAGAGAAAGAGATGAAGGATTTGTACAAAACATGCAGAGGCAAGTAAGTGCATTGGTAATGAGCACTTATTTGAGATTGTTTCTTGAAAAGAAACTCATTCCAGGATCATGTGTTGAACAGTATCCGAGATTGAAATACTAAACACAGACCTTTATTACCTGCAAAACACAATCAAGGTTTTCTAGGTACCCACCTTTGAATGGGTCCTTTTGGGTTAGTGTAAACATTCAAAGTATACAAATGAGGTTTTCGAACCAGAGGTTTATTCTTAAGATTCATCACAATTCCATTGGAATCAACAATCCAAGGTTTAGAAATCACAGTAGAAGATTTAGAATTTCTTACAGACCATGGTTTAGCTAAATTACTCAAATTTGAATCAAATTTCCTATCAGGAACTTTCTTCTTGTAATCATTAGCTATCCAACTTCTTCTAACTGTTGATTTATCAGACACTTGTGTTTTAGCATAACTAGTAGATTTTATCAATGATGATTTAGAAATCCACTTATGGTTACTAGCTAAGCTCTTCTCTCCTTTCTCAGATTTAGTCCGAGGAGTTAAAAACACATTCTGATTTTTGCTTTGCTTGGTTGAAGATTTAATATTCTGTTTCTTTTGAGTTGCAACAGTGAACCAACCATACTGATCTCTATAGCTAGTTATACCATTAGATGTATCCTTAATTAGCAAAACTTGGTTAGTTTTAGACATCTTAGGTAAAGAACTAGATTGAGAGATTGCTTTAGAATCAGAGGTTCTAGAAACAGATGAAATATCAACTTTAAGCTTTGATTTATCAGAAATGGAATTCTTACCTTTGACAGCTGGGGCATGCTGACCTTTGGGTGAATAAAATGAAGTTGGAGCAAACTTAGATTTAGATTCCTTCTTTGGTTTAGATTTTTTGGGTGAGAGTTTTTCAAGCTCTTTTTCAACTTCTGGTGCAAAAACATGATCAGTTTCCAAAAACTTATCTAATTCTTCAACAGAAAGATATGGATAAGTAAACTGTAATTCTTTTGGTTGAACTTCTGATTTTAAAACAGTTTTGTTAGTCAACTTTTCAATCAATGCTTTTGCTTTAGCCTTCAGATCAGTAGGAATCTCAATCTTTTGCTCTAAGTTCAATTTATTTTGGTCAACAGGGGTGATTGAAAGAGTATCAAAAGAAAGTATTTTCTTGACAGAAGCAAGATGTTTAGCTTTCAAAGCTTGAACTTTCTCTTCAATGTGGAAGAATGATGACAGCATTGAGGTGGACATATCATGTATCTCTTGAGGAGAGATGCTATCACCCTGCATGTCTTTGTTAAAATTCTCACTCCCATTGGATGAAGTGGAGCAGTCAACAGAAGTTAGATCATGTAACATTTGGGTCTTGGTGGTCTCACTTACCTTTGGTGAATAATTTTGAGTTTTCAGATGTTGAATGACTTGTTGTTGAGACTCAATTTTTTGCTTTAAACCTTCAATTTCCTTTTCCAATATGGTAGTTGGAATGTAAAATCTTTCTGAAATTTGTTTTGAACAATCTTTTTGAGACTCATTTTCAGGAATTGAAATGCTGTCTATTTCTTCTAACTCATAGATGGATCTTTTATGAGTTTTCTTGTATGTGTCATTAATAGCAACATAATCAATCTGAAATCTGTTTGGTTTTTGTCTTTCAACATCATCTGACTCAAAGTCATCCTCAGATGGTCTGATGAATTCTTGAATCATGCCAAGTCTAAGATATTTTTCATCATAAAGTGGACCAAGGTCTTCTTTTTGGATTTTTTCTAAATGTGCTGGATTCTCATAACCCAACCCAAGAAGAAGTTCTGATCTATCAATCTTTGATTTATTGTAATAAGCAGTGAAATTCAGAAAAGGATTTTGTTCAGTTTTATAGATTTTTTCTTGATAGAACAAGATGTTTGCTTTCAAATCCTCAACTTGTTTTTGAAGAGTCTCAATTTCAACTCCTTTGAGAAAACAAGTACTGTTTAGATCAGAAATCTGTCTTTCATGCTTTTCACAGTTAGGTCTAAAATCTTTCATTTTATTTGTGAGAAACTCAACATCAGCTTGTCTTGCATTTGCTCTTAACCATTCATTGGTTTTCTCAAGCTTTAAAGTCTCAATGATTTGCTTGAGTGAATGGACAGTCTTTTCAAGGTCTTGACATTTGTTTGTCAAATGAGCATTGGGTGAAACAACTTGAGAACTGTTACTTGACAAATGCATTTCTTTTAAGGAATCATAGTTCACTTTGAGAGCTTCATGAGCTATTGAGAGTTCTGAAAAATCTTCATTAATTTTATCAAACTCTTGTTTAGCCATTTTCAAATTGGTTTTTAAAGTAAGATTTTGCTTTGTCAAAGTATCAGCAGTTGTTTGGATAGTCAAGTAATCATCTTTGGAAATGAATTGTACCTCACTTGTTGTTGTTTGTGAAGTAGTTTGTGAATGATTGGTTGTTGAAGTGACAGATGTCATCAAGCATGTGAGATCTTCAGAATCAGCATCAATATCTCCAAATAGCCATGGTTTCATCTTTTGTTGTTTGGCTAAGAAATTCTTTCTGATCTCAAGCTCTGAAATCATCATTGTTGTCCCTGAAACGAACGAACAAAGATTTGTAATTATTTTTGTTAAAAAAATTTTTGGAATTAAAACGATCTTGAAGAAGATCGTCTTAAGATTTGATTAGGACGATCTTGATTGAAGATCGTCTTAAGGGTTGGTAGGACGATCTTGATAGAAGATCGTCTTAGGAAAATTTTATGTAGAAAGGTAAGACGGTCTTGAATGTAGATCGTCTTAGGACTTGGTTAAGAAAAGGTAAGACGGTCTTGGTTGAAGATCGTCTTAAAAAATTGGTTGATTGAAAAATTTTCTAAGTATAGAAAATTCTGGAAATTTGGCCAGAATGATGTTATGATTTTAGAATTGTTGAGCAAAACCAATCTCAAAGAGATTAGTTACCCAAGGAAGTGTGTGATTCCCAATCACAACAACTTCAAATTATAAATCCACAACACACAGTTCACACAGAACCAAAAATATTAGGACGATCTTGGGAAGATCGTCTTAATACCAAAACAAGGTAAACACTAGGACGATCTTGAAGGAGATCGTCTTAGAATCCTTATGAAGATCGTCTTAAGGAAATCTGCAAGAACATCAGAAAAAGACAAAATAGTCGAAAAATTTAACAATTTTGCTTGTATTTCACTCAATTTTGAGAGTTACAACTTGATTCAAGCCCAGAAATGCTCAGAATACGATCGCGCACAACCCTAGAAACAATTCCATGGATTAAATCAACTCAAACTGAAAATTCAAAATCTCATCAACTTTCTAAAAATTTTGGATTTTGATCAATACTGTGAATTGGATTCTGAAATTTGACAGGATGTATTTAGAGGTGATTTAGAATGTATCTGTGAACAAAAACAGGAAAATTGAGTGAAAATTGATGGTGAATTGGTGAAGATCAGTGACAGTTAAAACGGTTATGGTGATGAACACGAATTCTCAATTTTGAACAAAATTTGCACCAATCTGCTTGAAATTTGTTCTGGATCGTCAACAGATTGTTGTTTTGCTCTGATACCACTTGTTAGAACTATTAAAATTCGTGTTATAGTGCGGAAGTAAGATAATCAACAATGGTGGAAAGTGTGTGTGTTAGTGTGTGTTCTTGAGAGAGAAAGGTGTGTGTGGAAGAAGTAGGATTGATTGATTATCATAAGTGTGTAAAAAGGCTTACCAGGCTTACAAAAATTGAAGGCTTGAGGGGTATTTATACTCTAAGTATATTACATAAGCTCCCCCTCAACCTTACATTATATACACAAAATACAATGTTTAGAAATACAACTAAGCACTATTTTATATTTCTAACAATTTTCGAGTATGTCAGATTTGAATGTCTTTGAAATAATTAACCCTAAATTGTAACCTAAGATTTCTTATGATAGGTTGAGGGTTAGATGAAATTTGAATTTTTTGATGCATTATACATTGAATGTGTTTCTTTGTAAGTTTTGCATGTGTTTAGTTTAAGCATCAATGAAGTAATGATCGATTTTTATGTCAAGATTATAATGTAAGATTATGTTTATACATTATTTTGATGACATGTTAGTACGGATGATTTATGGTAAGATTACATTTTCGAGCAGATACAAGGTTCAGGTAACATGTATCTACAGGTTTATGTATTCTGGAAATTTTTGTAATTTTTTCTTCATTAAATTTCTGGAAAAATTGACAAATGTTGAAGTGTGCAGATCGTGTGTATTAAATTCAGTTCGTCTGTGCTGACGTCAGCAGGCCTCGTGCTGACATCAGCAACAGCCCACGAAGATCTCTTCTGCCCGCCCACGAATTGATTTTATATAAATATGGGTTTTTACATTTAATTATTTACCTTAATCGAAATTAAACCCTAAGTAAATCACACGAATTTGTCCCTCCCCGTTCACACTGTTCATCCGCCCTATAATTCGATCTTTTCATCTACTTTTTGTGTTAATCTTCCAGATTTGTTGTTATATATTCAATCTAGGATAGATTACTGATGTTTTGACTTCGAAAATCATTGATTTTAAGTCATTATAATGCCCAAATTTCGACTTGTTCTTCGCGTGAATAGTAACTTGGGCGAATTTAATTTTGGATCTTTGATTTTTGATGATTTGGACTAAAATTGAACTTAAACATAGATTAATTGATGTTATAACACTCTAAATCTAACAAAAGTTTACATTAACATGTCTAAAATCAAGATTAATCGATTTTTTGTGTCATGGCCACTATTCACACGAAGCTTTGTGCTTACGTCAGCACGAAGTTGTTCTTCGTATTTGTTTCTGGGCACGATTAAATCAAAACAAGTTCACGATTGATATTAAAATGGTCTTTTAATCCATTTTGATGATTGATATGAAGATGTTTTCGATTGTTTTCTGGGTTCACGATGATCAGTTCGTGCTGACGTCACACGAAAAGGATTATACCTTGTGCTGACGTCACCACGAAGTATATCGTGGGACTTAGAAAAAAAATTTTATTTTTTTTATTTTTAACTTTTGTTTTTCTTTTCGTTTTCGTTTGTTTTGTGCAGGTATGGCAGGACAAGGTGCAGGTGCTCGTGTCTTTGTTAAGGAACATAATGCTGCTATCGATATCAGCATTACTCAGCAAGGATGCACGCCAGAGTTTCACGGTGTCCTTCAGTATCTCGCACGATCACGTATTCGATTTGCATTGACCGAGAACCCTCCATTGGTTATTAGTCTTATTACTCAGTTCTATAACTCGGCTAGATTAGTGCAAGTTGGTGATCATACTATCATTCGCACTACAGTTGAAGGACGTAATATTTCATTTTCTGCTGTAGAGTTAAGGACTATTTTGGATCTAGGTAGTGATGAAATGGAGCAAGGTCCGGCGGAGTTTGAAGAAAGCTTCTGTGACGGTGCTATTAGGCGTATGGGGTACGTTAATGAGATTAAGCATCCTTATCCCAAGAATCGCATTCGAGGCAAATGGAGATTGCTTGCCTACTACTTGTTGAGGTCCATAAGTCATCGGAGTTCAGGTCATGATCAGATGAATATACAGACTGCTTCATAGTTGGTTGCTCTTGTGCTGAACAAGCCCTACAGCTTCTCTCAGTATATATATGACAGTTTTGTGAGACAGTTGAGATCTTCTGGGAACGAGAAGAAATTCTTTCTTTTTTCACGCTTTGGAATGATCATTATTAGACAAAAAGCAGCTACTGTACCATTGGTTGGTGATACGTTTAATCTGGGTCGTCTTACGTATAGAGTGTTTGATGATATGATGAAACATCTACGGGGTACTGGTGTTCCGGCTGATGTTGATAATCCACCATTGTTCGGACACTTGGTTAATCCTGACTATGTTGCTCCACGACAAGGTTGGGAAGATGAAGACCCTGCTGCTGATGATGATGATGCTCAAGATCAGGGTGATCCTCAAGAAGAAAGAGCTGATCAGTTTGATGGACTGAATGATGTTCCTTTGTTTACTGGGAATCTGGAGAATGATCCAGAGATGGATACTCTTGAGGAGGATTTAAATGATCATGTAAATCTTGTGCCACCCACTGTTGGAGTTTCTACTTCTACTTCTGCTCCAGTTGGTGATATTGTTGGTCCGTCTGAATCACATGTTGTTACTGTTAATACTGCTGATGATTCAGAAACGAAAGATGAAGATGAAGATAGGCCACTGAATAGAAGAAGAGGACAAGGAAAAGGGATTGACGCTGTTGAGATATTACAAGCCCTTCATCATACTCAGTCAGAGATTGATAGAGAGTTTGCTGAGTATAATGCTGCTATGGAGGTGTCTCATACACCCGTATCAGTTGATGCACCCTCAGTTGCTGCTCTAAGAGCTTCTATTACTGATGTTCCGGTTTTAGTGTCTGCTAATTCTGTTGATACTTCGGTTGGTACTTCTGTTGGAGAGAAAAGGCCAAGAAATAAGTTTGTGATAAAAGGAAGTGCTTCTCAGGCTAAAGTTGTTGAAGCTACGACTGTTACGACTTCGAGAGCTCCAGAGTCGACAGTTCGTCAAGTGCAAGAGACCATAGTTCCTGTTCCTAGGCCTTAATCTACTCCTACTCAGGTGCTATTTCCTGTTGCTACTGTTATGGATCGTCTGTTGGCACCTCTACAAAGGCCTCAGATGCCTCCACCGGGAACTTTTAATGCTCGTATGCCTTCGATTGAGACTACGATGCCACCGCCTGTTTCTACATCTGACATTGCTTCTACTTCGGGTTCAGCTTTGCCAATTCAAGTGCAGGTGAGTCGTATTGTTTCGGAAAAGAGGTTGTTGGAGTTGCGTGTTACAGCATTGGAGTCACAGTTGAAGCTCCAAGCTGCAAAGCATCAAGAGGAGATGGACTTGATGACAGCACTTGTTCATTCTCTTGGTACTAGACTTGACCAATTCTTGGCTCAAGGGGGAGATAAAGATGGTTGTAAGGATGGTGAGCTAGCAAAGAAGCGAAGAGATGATGATCATGATGATCAAGATCCAGCTCAAGATCCACCAACCAGAGACGTTGTTGAGCTAGAGAATCAAGGTCAAGATGTTGATGTTGCTCAGATTATGGCTTCAGAGACTGCAGATGTTCAGGGGGAGTCGCCAAGACAGAGAGAGTCAGAGATTGCTGGTACATCCGATGCTAGTACATCTGGGACTCAGCAAGATAAAGGAAAAGTTGTGGTGGTTGCTCCAGATGCAGATCCTGAAGATCCAGACAACTCGTCAGATGAGGAAGATTCCAATTCAGGTAAATCCGATTCTAGTAATTCAAAGAGTCCTGATTATCACAATCCTCGTAAGGTGAGATCAGAACAGGAAAGACTCGAAAGGGAGATTGAAGAAAAATTTGTGAATGATCCTCATAACCAAGTTGTTGAAGAATCAAGAGCATGGGGAAATCTTAGCATAGAGGTCAATCAAGCGAATATATACCTTGATAGTGATCAATGGTCAGATTCAGATCGTCATTGGAGAGAGAGGAGACGACAAAGGATTTTGAATCAAATGTCGTCTGGCTCTGAGTCTAGTTCCAATGAGACTGAAGATTCGGATTATAGACCTTTAATGTTAATGATTTTTGTACTTAAGATAATTAATAATGATTATAAGATAAATATTAATGTATTAAGTAGTTACATTATATTTATGATATAATATTATTTTATCTTGTTTTATGTATTTATACTTGTTTTTATTTTAAGTCTTAACATATATTTTATGTTCTTTATCTTTGCATGTTTGAAACTGTTTTATTGCAGATAAGCTTCAAATAGGTGCTTTGGACGATCTTGATGATATTGATGACTTAGACAGTATCATAGATGAAGATTTGGAAGGAGAGATTATTCCTAGATCAGCATGGGAAAGGTTGATGGAAAAACCTTATGATTTTGATCGTGTTTTTGGAGGTGACAGAGTCATTCCAATAGAACCGATAGCTGAAGATTAATGTTCACGGTATTTGCAAAGATATTAGATGAAGAACGTGAAAATATTGTTGATCTTGGCTGGGAGATAGATGCTACGCGAGAATTCGATATTAGAGGTTTTAATATTCCTCCGGCGCAGCAAGATCCAGATTTTTGTATTGATCGATGGGTTCCAGAATACAGAAATCGTGCTAACATTCTTATGGGTGGAAATCTTAAGCCGTCGATGTTTTGGGAGTTTATCTCAGACAAGGACGCACCCACATATTTCTTAGTGATACAAAGTTGGTTCTACGATCATATAATTAACTTATTTGCTATCAAGAGAAAAGAGGGATGTCAGTACATGCCAAAAGACTTAAATCATTTCCGAAGTCTAAGTGATTCTGATTTGTTAGATTTGGGAAAGAGATGGTTTGTAAATCTTTAGAATAATGGATATGCTGATTATTTCTGGAATAGATTAAAAAAGGAAAGAAGTTGGCATTTTGGAGATAGAGGTTTGAAACCAGAAGAAAGATTGGTTAAACCTAGATCGTTGAAGAAAGTTACAATACCAGATGGCACAGTTGAGTTCGTTCAAAGAAAGATCAAGTGTGTTACAACAGTTCCCGCTATCAAATGGGACCAAGACTTGCTGACTACTATGACTTATTGGTAGATAGATATCAAGTCAGGCGAAGCACAGATGTTTGTTGATAATTCAAAGAAGCAGATGTTGCTACGCATTTATGATCCGATGCAGGTTTTCAATTTGTCAAGATGTGATCAAAGAAGATTTGAGACACCTTGTACAGCAAATAGATTTTGGAGAACAGAAGAAAGGCGCTATCGCAATATTCGTGCTTTTTTTTTAGCTGAAAGAATACATGCGAATAGCATAAGACTTTTGTTTAATGGATAACTTTGAAGTTCAAAGAATGCTTTAAAGAAATCTAGTAGCTAATGTCAAGGGGTGTTCTGTAGATGCAGATTTGTGTGACAATAGCAACATAGATTTGGTTAACGTTTTTGTTCTTAGGAATATTTATGTAATCGTTGAATAATAAGTCGTTAGGACATACGTTTGTGTTTAATGATTACGTTTGAACTTCAATAAGATATATGTTTATGTTTACTTGTATTGATTTGTGATAACGTGAAACCTTTTAGGGTTTCCTTGGACGTGATTAGGTATTCTAATCCTCGTATATCGTTAACGGTTGTTATCCCGACACCTGATTTTCATTACTTAAACCTACGAACTCACCAACTTTATGTTGACACGTTTTAGTACACTTTTCAGGTGAACAGGTTAATCAAAGACGTATTGGATGATTTATTGCTTGATTGTGCTAGGATTGGACTTGGACTTGGACTTGGACTTCATGGATGTTGCTTGATTGTGCTAGGATTGGACTTGGACTTGGACTTGGACTTCATGGATCCGTGATTCATAGTTCCCGATTATGGGTTATGCTTAGGATCATTTACCATCTTTTGAACTATTCTTTTGTAAACGTTTGATGGGCGTGCTCCTTATGCATTTTTTGTATGTTTCTGGTACTTGTAATTGATTGAATTATGGATTGTGCAATCCTTTTAATGCATTCTAGATTGTCTCTACTTAATTTCCATTTCGTGCTGTGCTTAGTATGTAACCCTCATGATTCCGCCTTGTTGGGGTGTTACACCTTGACACCTTTCTTTTGTTTTGGATGCTATGATTTTGGAACCACAGCAAACACCCCAACCTTTTTACTATAAATAGCCATTCCATTCTCTCATTTCCAAACCCACTCTTGTTTCTCACGAATTCAAGGCTGGAAAAACAGCCCTAAACACTCTATTTTAACATCACTTTGATCATGGTTTAAGGCTAGGAAAGATACACGTTTAAGTTAGTCTTTTTGGAGTTCGCACACTAACGGTTTGGCTACTATCTAGTATTCATGGAAGCTTCGTTACTCGTTTAAACCATCTTCAATCATCATGAATATTCAAGTAATGTAATTTCAGCCCTATAACAAGATCATCAAGGGATTTTAAGCAAAACATGCATAGGGAATTCAACGCTAATGATATTGGTGTTCTTGTTAGGATCATTTACCATCTTTTGAACTATTCTTTTGTAAACGTTTGATGGGCGTGCTCCTTATGCATTTTTTGTATGTTTCTGGTACTTGTAATTGATTGAATTATGGATTGTGCAATCCTTTTAATGCATTCTAGATTGTCTCTACTTAATTTCCATTTCGTGCTGTGCTTAGTATGTAACCCTCATGATTCCGCCTTGTTGGGGTGTTACACCTTGACACCTTTCTTTTGTTTTGGATGCTATGATTTTGGAACCACAGCAAACACCCCAACCTTTTTACTATAAATAGCCATTCCATTCTCTCATTTCCAAACCCAGACCAAGAACATTTCTCTTACTCTCTCCAAGATTTCAGCTTTCTATATCAAAGTATTCTAAGGAAACTATAATCAAAACATAAGGGTTTTTAAGTTAAACATTGGAGGTGTTCTACAACAAGCTTACTTTGATTTCCAAACCCACTCTTGTTTCTCACGAATTCAAGGCTGGAAAAACAGCCCTAAACACTCTATTTTAACATCACTTTGATCATGGTTTAAGGCTAGGAAAGATACACGTTTAAGTTAGTCTTTTTGGAGTTCGCACACTAACGGTTTGGCTACTATCTAGTATTCATGGAAGCTTCGTTACTCGTTTAAACCATCTTCAATCATCATGAATATTCAAGTAATGTAATTTCAGCCCTATAACAAGATCATCAAGGGATTTTAAGCAAAACATGCATAGGGAATTCAACGCTAATGATATTGGTGTTCTTGTTAGGAAGGATAATTTAATCTATCTCGTTAGTCATCACATACTCTCATTCGTCATCATATTCACTACTGCTAGAGGTGAGTTCATAGTCCCACTTTAAACTCTTTTGAACTATTTTGGGATGAGAATACATGTTCGATCATTTTACAAACTATTTGTGTTTCGTTAAAAAAAACAACATGTTTTATTACTCTATTATGATATAGTATATATTCTAAACTACGAGCTGCATGAATTACTCGTTGAACTATTATGGGTTACTCTTATATTGGACACAAGTGACAAATAGTTTGTGTATGTCTATGTATACAATCGCTCATGAAATCCCCTTGGTAACATGAGCCGTGAAACAAACGCGCGAATATTATGGATAGTACTATCGGGTTTGACACCCTTGTCCGGGCTAGTCATGCTAGTTGGGGAAACGGGCATATAATATTTGAAACGATAGTGTTTTGAGCGAAACACTACTTAAGGGGTAACAATTGTTAGGGCATCGGTTTCAAGGCATCGCATACGAAACTACTAAACTATGTGTTACATTATCAGTGAAACCTTGTGGTCCACGGAAATCTCTAAAGGGAATCATGTGCTCGGTTTTCTGGAAAACATGTTGTGATACACTCTTCTTACAAATTATTTATACTCTTTTATGGACACAAGACAAACTATTTTACGTATTGCCCATGTATTATCTTTTACGGATTGAAATCTTGGAAACATCATAGTGCGGCACTACAATTCAGAGTATGGTCACTATTTTAAAGGGAAATCAAAACATTTATACATAGGGCAATGACAAAACTCTTTTAATGTTTTTATACTACTTATGACATTGTAAAAACAATGGTCACTCAGGTCTTGTGGTCCACATAAATATTTATCGAAAACCTATGAACTCACCAACTTTATGTTGACGTATTTTAGTATATTCTCAGGGAATTAAATACTCGGAGTATAAGTAGAAGAAGCATGCTTTTTGGGAGTCACATATGCATTCACAAAAGAAACGGAGATTTTCAAGCGCATTTTTATTAAACTAATCATGTTGTAAAACCTCTAGAATAAGTTTTGTACACTTCATGTAAGATCCTGGTTTTTATATAAATAATATTTCAAAAACGTCTCATTTAGAGGTCGTTTGTTATGATTTGTGATTGTGATCCTGAGAAGTCACCCTCCGCTGGGACCCACCTTGGGCAGGGTGTGACAATGATCCATCAAGATCAACTGATTCAGCAAGGCTTGATAGTTTGCGGGTAATTGAGACATCATTTTTTACGAGCTGTAAAATAATACGAACTGTTTAAAAATAAACGAGGTAGCAAATTAAAACGAGGTCGCAAAAATAAACGAGGTCGCAATTAGAACTCGAGGTCGTAATTGAACTGGCGAGGTCGTAAAGAGCTCACGAGGTCGCAAACGAAAAACGAGGTCGTAATTGAACTAGAAAGGTCGTAATTAGCTACCCACGTCGTAAATCAAAATGGATGAGGTAATACGAGCTGGCGAGGTCGCAAACGATGTTGTAATCTTCGATCTTCTTGAATTCGAATCCCTAATTGCCAAAAACCTTCTGAAAGCACTGCAAACGCCAATAGAGGTCACCAAAAAGGTTTTCGATCGTAAACTCGTGAAAGAATCACACATAAACGACCCTAAACCGATGTTGTCTATCACCAACAAACTATAACCTTCCGGTATGAAACCAAGAGGCTCTGATACCACTTGTAAGTCTCTTGAATCGGATCGTAGTTTGCTCTAGTTATCTTGAGGTGCAGAATCCCTCACTATAACTTAGTGATTCACAACAATGAAAAACAAGCCTTCAGATTATTTGCTGCCTCGCAGATCTTCTCTAGGCCTCACGGAACACTAAACGACAACTTAACCTGCAAATATGCTTGATATTTCGACAAATGTTCAACCCTAATCTCTGTTAGGGTTTGGTATTTATAGAGAAACACACGACTTGGGCGTCATCACGTCGGCCTTGTATTTCAAGCCCAGCTCGACTCAATTGCGAGGTCTCAATCTAGTCCTAGCCTAGTAATTGTCCCCGCAATTACGAAGTCGCATTTCCTCTATGAATTGCGAGGTCGCAATTCATACTTAAGCAGACTTTATACATTAAATACATCAACTTAATCTAGTATTCTATGCATAATATGAAGTTCATTAATGACAATCACTTACAAAGACATATTACAATATAAGACCAAACAATCTAGACTGCTATTGACATAGACGTGCACTTACAAACTGACCTTGATCGGTAATACAAGCTAAGAATTGAGCTACAAGCATTCAATAATCGTCACACGTTCACGACCTATAGTTATAGATACATGCACATTAATATACGTATTCACGTTCATACGTCGGGACTTGGTTGACTCTAGGAAATCAAAAAGGAGGTTCATGAGATTGATTTAAGTTTAGGAGGATGTTAACAATCAACACGACAAGTAAATAACAAGTTCGAAACATGAGGAAGGGAAGCAGAGGTCGAATGCGCCGCACCAAGTGGACTGCGTCGCAGTCAAGCATACGAGGATACCACTGCGCCGCACCTGGACCACTGCGCCGGATTTCAAGTTTCGACAGGCAAGCTGCGCCACACCCTGCCACTGCGACGCAATCTACCCATATTCTGCACAACCCTTGAAGCCAAATACGACCCAAAACATACCAAAACTTCATTTTTGACCTAGGAACTGATTTTGGAAGTTTAGATACTCATTTTCAAGCATAACAAATGTATTTGAACATAACCCATATCATAAATTCGTCCATAACATTAACACAAGTCCAAAATAACCTTTGATTCAACCAAACCCTAATTGAAACCCTAAAATTGACCCAAATCCGGTTTTGACTCGATTCTTGACCCAAAAATGCTTAGATTTGACTGGAGACACATTCAACAACATAAAATGGTGAATATGAGATAGTTTTAACTTACCAAATCCTCCACAAGACTCCAAATCAGAATTTGACCCAAAAGTAGAGATTTCTTGCACTAGGAAACTTGATCTTTTGATATGATGTTAAGTTGATGGTGTAGATGAAGAATTTAATACAAATCTAACTTGAATAACATTAATGATGCAAAGAATTTAGAGAAAGATAGAATAAGGGTTCTTGCATTCAATTTAGAGAAAGAGAGAGAGAGATAAGAGTAAATAAGGGTGAGCGAGTGGGTGAGAGGAGAGGAGAGTGTAAGAGTTGGGATGGGATTGGGTCAAATGGGTGGTTCATGGGTCAATTGGGTCGACCCGTGGATCACCCGATTACATTACACGTTAAATAGAAGTCGTCTTGCATTATAAAATCGACTAACACAGCCCAAGGTCTCAACTAATACGTCAAACGTCACAAAATCGTCAAATAGGCAATAATTTATTTCACTAACTAAATTAGTGAGTCAATTAGCACGTTTAGGTCATCGGGTCAAAGTAAATAAAATTTCACTAAATCATGAAACTTAAATTACATTGAGTCACGTTTAAGCACGTCAAATTACAAGTCAATCGAGTCAAAATATGCAAATGTTACAATATCATAATCATTTCAATTATTTTAATTCATAGTTATAACAAATGGAGTTCGGCCCCGTGTTACGAGGCTTCAGTTATCGTGACAATACAATTTTGTTATGTTAGTGTAATCGTGTCGAACCTACAACTGTCTTATAAAACGACTACCGGATATACATGTGTTTGAGTCACACCTCCCACATTTGTGCGGATGGATTAATTGGGGATTTTTGAAAGTCTCGGTTCCAGACATTCGTGTAATGTAAGAGTGAGAGTAAAATAGTTTATATCATTAAAAAAAATTATTAATGTTATGGATAGGTTGGTTCAAAAGTTTTTCATATCAAATGACTTATTAAATATATTTCTGTTTATTCGAGGGCAATACCACAATCAAAGTTTACGGTATCAAATACATATATTTATTTGTGTAAAAAACCCATGGTTGTAGATATCGACTGGATTGGCCGATACTCGAGATCTATATCGGGCAATGTTTTAAAAACCGGTATTTTAGTCATACTGGTGTAAAAACAATTTCCGGTGTTACCGGTATTATCGGTATTACCAGAAATATCGATGGTACGACTATTTTATATTATTTTTTTTTTTTATAATACTACAACACTTGTTACAATTTAACGAAAGTAGTCAAAATACAAGTATAATCCACTTAAAAATAATACCAAATAGGTATTTCATAACAAAATATTAGTTTTAAAGTTCACAACCAACAAAAAATAACATTAAAGTATCATAAAAATAATTTTAAAACAAATTCAAAAAAAGAATAAATGAAAATACCGAAAAATACCGGGAATACCGGAAATACCGGCCGGTATTGAATAGTGAAAATACCAGAAAATTACCGGGGTTAAAATACCGGATTACCCTCTGGTACCAGTATTTAAAACATTGATATCGGGATCAGCATCCTGAGGAGACGATTTTGCTGAAATCGGCCCAAAAATCGGGCAGTGGCGGTCAAGCGGTAGTCAACGGTCAAACTTGACCGGATCCGCTCAAATTAGGTCTGAAATTCACCTTTTGGCTGGAGATTGTTGTGCTGGAGGAATAATCGTGGTCTCTGTCGCCGATGATGGTGGTTGTGGTGGATGCTTGGTTATTAGGGGTTGAATAAGATTAGATGGAAGAAAGGGTTGAATAAGAGAAGATGGAAGTGAGCGAAAGGAAAGTGACAAACTTATGCATCTTTTTCATGGAAAAAGCCAAATAAATGATAGAGCACGTGAATTTCATTTAAATATTTTGTTTTATTATTATTTTTATTTTTTTTGAAAGATACTTACTCTTTTACTTAATTTTATATTATATTTTTAATTATATTTGTTTATTTCCCCGATTTTTAAAAAAATCTGCCACCGATCCGATCCCGATCCACGAGTTCTACAACCTTAAAAAAACCCAAAAATCAAAAAAGGAAGGAAAACAAAAAGTTGAATGAAAGTTTCCAATATATTAGTAAAAAAATTAATAAAAAAAAAGTGTAAGAAACGAATAAAAAAACATGAAGAAAAATAAGCCCAAACATATGGTAGTTACAAAATCCAAAATGGTACGATGTGATGCGGAAGAATGGGCACTTAAGAAAAAAACTGTACAAACAACCAAACAAAAAAAACTGAAAGAAAACCTCAAACCGGATGCAACGTGGAAAAATTCGAACAATAATGCGGTGTATAACGTGACCAATGAAACAATGTCACCTAAGGTGGCACTGTTCCTAAACATGGTTGTTAATGTATGGAGTAATATATGTATAGTTTTATACTAAGATGGTATATGGGACTAAGGGTTATCACTCATTTACCTTTTTTGTTCAATTTATATTGTAAATCTTATGAATTAAAATGTTTCAAAAATTACAAATGTTTAAAATATTAAATGTTGTTGGGATCGATCACCACAACGAAGAAATCAACACGCAAATAACCAATAATAAAGTAAACAAGAAAAAGCAAACGACACAATGGTTTACTTGGTTCGACTCAATGAGTCTAATCCACTACCACATCGTGACGTGGATATTATTGGGAAAAAAAATTAAAAAGTCTAATCACCAAATTACCCACAAACTTGTATGGCGATGATAAAAAAGAGGTTGTTGTGGCAAACAATAAGGATGGATTGGAGATGTGAAAAAGGATGGATGGGGTTTATTCGACCAACAAATAGAAATAAATATATAGTTTTCTTACATTATTATAGAGTTGTATTCATGTGCACATGGGGTTTTTGGTGCACACAAAGGAACAAATGTGAGCCATTGGATCAACAAGGATGGAAGGTCAAGATTAAATCCAAATTAACACTGGAAGGGTAAATACGTCTTTTGCCAACTAAAAAAACAGACACGCTCAAAGCAAATCAAACACACACCGGAAAAAACACACACACCTCTCAACCACCGTCGTCAGTCAACATCACTTCCCCTTTTTCCGTCAACATCTTAGATCTGAAATCATCTCATTCAACCATCACTTTCGCTAGAGACCTAATCGGAAAACCACCACCACCGTGTGCAAATCGAAATGGACACAACCACCGTCGCCAACAAACATCGTCACTGTCATCTCAAATTCTACTTCATCTTCATCGTGAATCAATCTCAATTACAAATTCGTCATCTTCAATGTAAATATTAGAGTAGATTTGTACAGATTGTGATCGAAGAATTTGTACAGAAGCTTCTTAGAGTTGATTCGGAGCGAATTCGACGGCAGATGCAGGAAGTTGCGGTGAATAACTATCGCGCATTCATCTCTGCTGCCGATGCTTTGGTTTCGATCCGTAATGAAGTCTCGCCGATTGATAAATACTTGGAATCTATGGTAAAGTTGCTGCTTAAGTAGTTCATGTTATTTAGTTATTGTATGATTTGGAGTTAGAAGTGGAATTGATTTCATTTAGTTAGGTGTATGTATCGGTTTTATGTGAATTTGAAGTGGAATGGTAATGTGGATGTGTAATTGATCAGATATAGGTAGTTGTATCTATAGGTTTGTGTATGCATTTGTGATCAGATCAAATTAATAAGCAAAAAAGTAAGAGTTTGTGATGAGAAGGAATGTGTGTTATCATGTGAAGTTGCTAAGATATATAGTTGTATCTATAGGTTTTGTGTATGTATTTGAGAAGTGAAATTAAAACTGAAAACATGAATACGAGTTTATGATTAGAAGGAATGTATGCTAATACGTGACGATGCCATGCATTGCAACCAATGAGGTTGAATGGGTGAGATATGGCTCATTGTATCTATAGGTTTGTGTATGTGCTTGTTATAGCATAGAGTAAAGTTAGAAAATTAAGAGGACAATATTTTATCATGTATAAGTACGCTGCAAGTTGATAGATCTAAATGAAGAGATATATGGTCGGTATATTCATATATTTGTAAATGAACTGACTTATTAATGTTTGGTTTAATTTTTTATACCAAAATTGCTCCATTTGATTTGATACTCATCTTTTATAGTTTAAATATTCTATACTTCCATGGAACATGGATTTTGATATAACTCTTTGTACACCATTATTATCTTTTAGTTTGTTTGTAGCATAAATAGATACCCTTGTCTTCTTTTAGTGTAACTAGTGTACTTTTTTTCAAGCTTAAACATCTAGAATCTTTATATATTCATACTCATGAACAGTATTACTCGGAAGTTGCACATAGTGGATATGAAATCTGTGATAATGCTTAGAAATACCATTTTTTTCGAGAGAAAAGATATTTTGTTTCTTGCATACTTTGTTACTTATATCATTTCTTTTAACTTCGTTATAGTTATAGGCAAAAGAAGTCCACCGACTTTCTGATAACATGGTGCAGCTCGGGAAAGAGGTGTTGTCCAAGTATTTCGTTTCTTATAAATAATTAGGGTGCTGAATATGATTAAAAATGCAATAGATCTTAGTATGGTCCTGATTTTTGAATTAAAATTATTTGGAGGTTTATTTGCATTAAAAATACACTTTAGGTGACGTTTGAGCCATTTGTCCCATATCTTTTTCAGCTAATTTTTGGTTATTTTAACTGTTTGGCTCGGTAGAGATCTAATGTTACATGAATTGACTCAATCACAAGTAAATGGGTTGAAAACTAAGTGAGGTTTTTAATCTACCATCTTCAGGTCTTTTAAACCAAGCCAAGACAATACGACATGGTTTTGCATCATCATGTGTTGTCTTGTAAAATTGAAATTAGACATTTAGTTGTATCCGCTAGTTTTTCTTTTCATGTTAACCTAGTAACTGGAAAAGTAGGATTTATCATGATATCCAGCATTGTGAAGCAAGTTCTCGTCACGTGGCTTCTCGAGGAACGTTCGACAAAATTGAAGGTATATATAATATCATGTCGTTGTTCTTTTCAAGTTAAGGAAGGTGCATATTGAGAATGAACTCGCTAGGTTGCAAGTGTTATTTTATATTTGGATGAGTATGTTGTTTGTCTGACTAATTTTTTGGTTCAAGAATCATAACCAAGTGTCGTTTAACTAGGTGTTTTATTTTTATTCGGTGTCTGAAAAAGTTACTAACATTTTTTTTTTTCGTGGTATTTCTAGGCTTACACCATTGAACCTGAGTAAAGAATTGAAACGGAAGGTATCAATATCTTGCATAGAATGAGTTACTATCAACTTTCTAGCATAAGAACTTGATAACTATATTAACCTACCAACACAACAGTTACTCAATCAGTTATTATATCAAACTTTTGAGCTAACTTACTTGATTTATTGCAGGCGGAGATGATGGAAATGCAGCAGAATCAGGTATTTTTAATCGTCTATTGTTAAATTAGTAGAATGTATGTACGTCATTTACTATGCATCCATGAGCATGTTCGTTTGTTTATTATGCGAGCATGCTCATAGTTGCTTGTCATTCTTTGTGCAAAATGAGCAAGTCGGGCCTCAAGTCGGATCACGAGTCAATATAAGGTTCTTTTTAAGCGGGCCAAAATGTGTCAAAATAAAGCCTATATAATTGCAATAACAATTTAATTTTTAGATTAAAACGAATTAAGAGCTCGACGCATACTTGGCAACTTGGTGAGTCTTTAGACCAGACGTGTATTCTTTTGGGCCATTTTATATGACATAACCCAAAACAACCCATTTGAAGTGAACGGGTTGAACTTGCTACAACTATTATAAGGCATTACTTTATTAAGTTGGTCAACTTGATCTCTTAAATCATTATTATCACATCCAACGATAGCAGGTTATGGAGATGATGAACAGGCAACCTAGTCCAAAACGACATTATATGAGAAGAACATAGTCTGGTCCATGGTGAAGATATTCAGAATATGATCATAGGTTATTTTAAAAGAAGTTGTATCTAAACTTTGACACATATATTGCAGTTTCCTTCCCTCTGGATATTGTGAGACTATGGATGCGGCTGGAAGGAGCTGAGTATGTTGTTTGTCTGACTAATTTTTTGGTTCAAGAATCATAAGCAAGTGTCGTTTAACTAGGTGTTTTATTTTTATTCGGTGTCTGAAAAAGTTACTAACATTTTTTTTTTTCGTGGTTTTTTTTTTTTTTTTTTTTTTTTTTTTTTTTTTTTTTTTTTTTTTTTTTTTTTTTCTTATTTTTACCACTTAACTTATTTTTTTTTTTTTTTTTTTTTTTTTTTTTTTTTTTTTTTTTTTTTTTTTTTTTTTTTTTTTTTTTTTTTTTTTTTTTTTTTTTTTTTTTTTTTTTTTTTTTTTTTTTTTTTTTTTTTTTTTTTTTTTTTTTTTTTTTTTTTTTTTTTTTTTTTTTTTTTTTTTTTTTTTTTTTTTTTTTTTTTTTTTTTTTTTTTTTTTTTTTTTTTTTTTTTTTTTTTTTTTTTTTTTTTTTTTTTTTTTTTTTTTTTTTTTTTTTTTTTTTTTTTTTTTTTTTTTTTTTTTTTTTTTTTTTTTTTTTTTTTTTTTTTTTTTTTTTTTTTTTTTTTTTTTTTTTTTTTTTTTTTTTTTTTTTTTTTTTTTTTTTTTTTTTTTTTTTTTTTTTTTTTTTTTTTTTTTTTTTTTTTTTTTTTTTTTTTTTTTTTTTTTTTTTTTTTTTTTTTTTTTTTTTTTTTTTTTTTTTTTTTTTTTTTTTTTTTTTTTTTTTTTTTTTTTTTTTTTTTTTTTTTTTTTTTTTTTTTTTTTTTTTTTTTTTTTTTTTTTTTTTTTTTTTTTTTTTTTTTTTTTTTTTTTTTTTTTTTTTTTTTTTTTTTTTTTTTTTTTTTTTTTTTTTTTTTTTTTTTTTTTTTTTTTTTTTTTTTTTTTTTTTTTTTTTTTTTTTTTTTTTTTTTTTTTTTTTTTTTTTTTTTTTTTTTTTTTTTTTTTTTTTTTTTTTTTTTTTTTTTTTTTTTTTTTTTTTTTTTTTTTTTTTTTTTTTTTTTTTTTTTTTTTTTTTTTTTTTTTTTTTTTTTTTTTTTTTTTTTTTTTTTTTTTTTTTTTTTTTTTTTTTTTTTTTTTTTTTTTTTTTTTTTTTTTTTTTTTTTTTTTTTTTTTTTTTTTTTTTTTTTTTTTTTTTTTTTTTTTTTTTTTTTTTTTTTTTTTTTTTTTTTTTTTTTTTTTTTTTTTTTTTTTTTTTTTTTTTTTTTTTTTTTTTTTTTTTTTTTTTTTTTTTTTTTTTTTTTTTTTTTTTTTTTTTTTTTTTTTTTTTTTTTTTTTTTTTTTTTTTTTTTTTTTTTTTTTTTTTTTTTTTTTTTTTTTTTTTTTTTTTTTTTTTTTTTTTTTTTTTTTTTTTTTTTTTTTTTTTTTTTTTTTTTTTTTTTTTTTTTTTTTTTTTTTTTTTTTTTTTTTTTTTTTTTTTTTTTTTTTTTTTTTTTTTTTTTTTTTTTTTTTTTTTTTTTTTTTTTTTTTTTTTTTTTTTTTTTTTTTTTTTTTTTTTTTTTTTTTTTTTTTTTTTTTTTTTTTTTTTTTTTTTTTTTTTTTTTTTTTTTTTTTTTTTTTTTTTTTTTTTTTTTTTTTTTTTTTTTTTTTTTTTTTTTTTTTTTTTTTTTTTTTTTTTTTTTTTTTTTTATTTTATTCTTTGTTGAAACTTAGTTTGATACACAATTGTTACAGTTGGTGAAATACATATTTGCTTAATCTGTAATTCTTTATTTTTAATGATTTGGTGATTATCAAGTGTATTCCCATAGTGTGTTTTTGTTTATTCAGTTGTTTTTAAAGCAATTACAAACCCTAAGAAATTAACAAAGATGACAAACACATCTGTTTGTGTATTTTAACACTTAATCACCAAGGATTGGCCATTAATCACTGAGAGATTTTAAACGTAACTGGTTAAAACATTTCTGTTTGTGTATTTTAACAGTTAATCCCCATGGGATTGACACATAATCACCAAGGGATTGGAATATAATCACTAAATGATTAAATAATCCCCATGAGATTGGGACTTAATCACAAAGAGATTTAATTACTACATTCTAATTACCATATGACTGATATCACCAAGGGATTAGTAATTAATCACCAAGGGATTGACACATAATCACTAAGAGATTTTAACCATAACTTGTTAAAATTAATCACAAGGGATTGTAATTAATCACCAAGGGATTATAATTAATCACCAAGGGATTAGGAATTAATCACCAAGGGATTGGCACATAATCACCAAATTATTAATCACCAAGGGATTAGAATTAATCACCAAGGGATTGACACATAATCACTAAGAGATTTTAACCATAACTTGTTAAAACATCTGTTTGTGTATTTTAACACTTAATCACCAAGGGATTGGCCATTAATCACTGAGAGATTTTAAACGTAACTGGTTAAAACATTTCTGTTTGTGTATTTTAACAGTTAATCCCCATGGGATTGTCACATAATCACCAAGGGATTGGAATATAATCACTAAATGATTTTAACCATAACTGGCTAAAAAGTTTACAAAGAACAAAAACAAATAATCCCCATGGGATTGGGACTTAATCACAAAGAGATTCAATTATTACATTCTAATTACCATATAATTGATATCACCAAGGGATTGTCACATAATCACCAAGGGATTGAATAATCACCAAGGGATTAGAATTAATCACCAAGGGATTGGCATATAATCACTAAATGATTTTAACCATAACTGGCTAAAAAGTTTACAAAGAACAAAAACAAATAATCCCCATGGGATTGGGACTTAATCACAAAGAGATTTAATTACTACATTCTAATTACCATATAATTGATATCACCAAGGGATTAGCAATTAATCACCAAGGGATTGACACATAATCACTAAGAGATTTTAACCATAACTTGTTAAAACATTTTTGAACAATAAAAGCAAATAAACCAACAATCAACTAGTTATTTAGACAAAGTACTTTCTAATTACTTCATTGCATCAGATTCTAATATTGTTTAGACGAGTAGTGACAATATATAAAAAGTACATGATAAGTTTCACAGTGATACGAAATGTTTGAAATTACAATTACCCTAGAGCGGGATGTAGTAGGGGGACGGATGTATACGTGTTGAGTACCAATGTTAATTGTAAATTTAATGATAACAAATCTGACCTATAAACACTTAGTAATGTTTTGGTTCTTGTAAACTGATCTGGGTCAGACTAACCTGACACAGCTTACGATCTGTCTCTGACCCAGATCACGCTTTATACTTTGTAAATGTAATATCTTATGGAAGCAAGTGTTATTCAAGCTGTATCAACAATGTATTAGCATTCAGTCCAAGTCGAAGAGGAGGATTGAAGATAGAAGATCAAGCTGTTAGTGGAAGACAGCTTGGGATTAGCAGTCGGCTTGGATACACTTAGGCAGATTGGTGCCTTGCCAAACGGCCCAATCTGTGTCTGACAATTAAGTGAAGATAACAACCTGGATTGAAGATAAAGACAAATGACGTGACTAGGAAGAATCCTAGAATCCAGGTTGGTGGTTGGTTTTACATATGCGTGTCCATGCTCTTATTGGTTGATGAAAGAATGTGCGTCAGTACGTGGGGGACCACAAGTACCATGAAAGGCACGATTGATTATTCCTTTATCATCCACTGAATGAAGAACACGTAGCTGCAACGGAAACCTAATGAAGGAGCGCTTTCGCCTATAAAAGCCTCATTCATGGATTGCATATGTGTGGCATTTTTCCTGAGAATCATTCTTCACACAAGTTTCTCTGCTCTTATACACAGCTTAGTTTGTACGAGATCAGCTTGGGCTGATTCTCTTGAGCTGAAACTTATTGATTGTTGTTTGTCATTTCATAGGGTTGTTTAGATATCTATAGGCTATCTTTATTCCGCAACAACCCTGTAATTCTTTATATAGATTATTTCTTAATAAAGGATTACATTTGAAAACCACAATCTGTGTTCAAGAATGTTTTTATTTCTTTACTGTTTTACTGTTTTAATGATTCCTGCTCTTTACTTACTTGCTTAATATTCTAAACTGAATCTTAAAACCTTTTGTGTTAAAAGTTTGTAAAGATTGAGGAAAGTTGTATTCACCCCTCTCTACAACTGTTCTGTGTACAATATACTTTGGTATATTGATACACCGTGGGACGTATCAATTGGTATCAGAGCAGGGGTTAAGAATTAACTTGACTTGATCCTTGCATTATTTCTTTTATAGTAAAGCATTATGTCATCATATATTGATAATGGTTCTTCAACCCGACCACCCATGTTTGATAAAGATGATTTCAGTGGGTGGAAAGGTAGAATGTCTTTGTTCCTTGAATCCATCGATAACAATATGCCTGACATCCTTGCGGATGGTCCTTATGTTCCTACACAAACCATTGTGGTAGAAGCTGTGGTCAGGGAATGTCAACCAACCATTCCTGCCACAGTCAAATCGATTGTAAAGGACAAGGCAGATTGGGGGGATGAGGATAGGAGATTGGCAAACTTGGATGTGAAGGCTAGAAATTTCATTGTCCAAGCTGTGCCCAAAGACCTTTACCATTCTATTAAAATGTGTTCAATAGCTAAGAAAATGTGGGGTACATTGACTGTCATGTTTGAGGGTTGCTCTACCTCCATGGAATCCACAATTACTACATTGACCAAGAGGTATGAGAGATTTTTCTCTTTGAGAAATGAATCCTTGACTGACACTCATACCCGCTTTAATGCTTTGGTAAATGATTTAGCTGCTGTTGGAATTAATAAGAAAAATGAGGTTTTAAAGAGTAAATTTCTTGATTCATTACCACCTAAATGGAACAACTATATTTCTTCTGTTAAATTAAGTTCTGTTTATCATGATCTTGATCTCCCTGGACTTTTTGGTTTGCTTCATAACCAAGAATGTTCAGAGGCTGAAAAGTTAATTGCTATGGGTGATTCTTATAGTCAGCCTGCTGCTGCACTTGTTGCTTCTATGACTGAACACCCTAGTTCAATTAGTAATGAGATCATTCCTTGTGTTAATGATGATATTCCTGTGATGTCTAATCCTAACTCTGTTTGTGCTGAATCTGAATGTGATGAATCTGATGGTGGTGAACTAGCAAATGAAGTTGCTATGTTGGCTGAAAGGATCAGAAGGAGATCCTTTAATAAGTTTAATGGAAAAGGAAGAGGTGGCCAAGCTGACAAGACCAAGAAGCCATTTGACATGTCCAAGGTCACTTGTTACAAGTGTGGCAAGACTGGACATATGGCTGGAGATTGCAGATCTAAAGAAACTGCTCAAGCTGTGCCAGCCAAAGGTGGAAGAGGTGAAAAATACTCAAAGCTCAAAACTAAGTACAAAGCCTTGAAAGCACAAGTAGCTGAGCTGACTGAGAAGGTGAATAAAAGTGAAAAGAGTCTGGTAGCCAAAGACTGGGCTGAAAGTGCCACATCATCTGATGATGAGCTGTATAAAGATGCCAAGTGTTTCATGGCTAAAGAAGCTACTCAAAGATTTGCTGAAGATCTGGTGAAAATACAACAGCAATCTGAGTCAGCTCACCAGGCATCTACCAGTCAGACTGCTCCACCTGAGGTAACTTCTTTTTCCAATCTGTCTAATAATGAGAAACTGTCCAGATTGAATAAACTTGGTGATGAGGTTCTACTACAAAAACACTTTAATCAAGAACTCAAAAAGGAAATAAATGTTTTGAAACTTGATAACAGCTCTATGAGTCATACCATTGAAAAACTAGAATATGAAGTTAAAGCTCAAAAGCAATTAAACTCCATTTTGATTAAAGAAGCTAAAACTGCAGAAGAAAAGTTTTTAAAGGTTAAATAGATTACTGAAACATGGTGTATAAGTTCAAAAAGAGATGCTAAGTGTGTAAATGAACAAATACCTCATCAGATCCAAGCCATTTTTGATGGTGATTATGATAGGGCTATAGCCATTGCTGAAGTATGTGCTATGGAGCCTTGTTATCAGCCTCCTTCACCACCCAAAGTCCAAACAAGTGGAATGAATTCTAAACCAATTAAGATGGTTCAGAAATCGGGTATTAGGTTTAAAGATCCTGAAACCATTGGTCTGACCATTGCTGAAGCTGATAAGGTTTTTGAGTTAAAACCTGAAGAAAGTCTTGACTTGACCAAGCTGACCATTACCCAATCTGTATCAGATTCAAAAACTAAAACAAACAAGGGTAGTTTAAAGAAAATCAAAAGAAAGGTTAGAGATCATAGTGTTCCTAAAGAGAAAATAAAGCTTTTAAAGAGTAAGAAGTCTGGTTCTCTAGGAAATGAGTCACAAACAAAATCTGAGTCTGTTCCAAGTAACACCAAGTCTGACTCTGACATGTTGATTTTAAAATATGTTGAGTCCAAAACTGATAAGGTGTCAATAGAAACAAATTTTCTTAAGAATGTGTCTGATCCAAAAACTGTTGATCAAAGAAAATTGAGAGCAGAATGTAAAAAATCTGGAATAGGCAAAGGTTTTGTTCAAAAGGAAACTCTAAATATTGCTAGAAAGAACTTTGAATCTGGTAAAGGACAGACCAAGCAACAATGGGTTTCAAAATGTGATAAGAGTCTAAGTTCTGTTACCCAGTCTGAGTCAGACCAGAAGGTCAGCTCTGGTGAACCCATCTTTGGATGGGTTCCCAAAAAGAACTAATCTCTTATCATAAATGCAGGGCAGTCATGACGATAACACCTGACACTTGGACAGTGGATGTTCCAAGCATATGACCGGATGTAAGTCCCTGCTATGTAGCTTTAGGATTCGCGCTGGTCCTAATGTTACTTTTGGAGATGACTCTCAAGGAAAGACTGAAGGTTTTGGTATACTCTCAAATGGTCCTCTTACTTTCATAAGAGTCTCATATGTTAATGGTTTGAAGCACAATCTGATCAGTGTGAGTCAGTTGTGTGATGTTGGTTATGAAGTGAGATTCAGGTCTGATAAGGGTATTGTTCTTGATTTAGAAGGCAATGTGGTTCTTATTGCAAAGAGGGATGAGTCTTTGTATTCTTTTAACATGAGAAATCCAACTGTCACAAGAGAAGTCTGTTTCATGTCAAAGTCTCAAGATGATCTGAATTGGTTGTGGCATAAAAGGCTGTCTCATATGAATTTCAAAGACATCAACAAGCTGTGTAAGAAAGAGTTGGTGTCTGGTCTTCCAGTGATCAATTATGAGAAGGACAAGCTGTGTGGTACTTGTGAGAAAGGCAAGCAACATAAAGCCTCTTTTAAGTCTAAAACATGCTCAACCATTGATAATTGTTTGGATCTGCTTCATATGGACTTATTTGGACCAATTAGTACTCCATCATTCACTGGAATGAGGTACTCCTTGGTAATTGTTGATGAGTATTCAAGATACACATGGGTTTTCTTTCTAAGACACAAGAGTGAAGCTGCTGACAGCATTATTCATTTCATCAAACAAGCTAAAATTCTCTACAAAAGGCCTGTTAGGCAATTAAGGAGTGATAATGGTACTGAATTTAAGAATATCACTCTTAATTCATTCTGCAGTGAAAAGGGAATTTCACAAGTCTACTCAGCTGCCAGAACTCCTCAACAAAATGGTGTTGCAGAAAGAAGAAACAGAACTCTTATTGAAGCTGCCAGATCCATGATGGCTCAAAACAATGTCAAGTCTCATTTCTGGGCTGAAAGCTTTACCCAGAACAGATCCCTCATTGTGAAAAGACACCAGAAGACTGCATATGAACTTCTTAGGGGGAGAAAACCTGAAATTGGTTTCCTAAGAATGTTTGGAAGTCCTTGCTACATTCTGAATCAGAAAGACCATCTTGGAAAGTTTGATGAGAAATCAGCTGAAGGTATCCTACTTGGATATGCAACAATGATGAAGGCCTACAGAGTTTACAACAAGAGAACTAAAACAATTGAGAACTCTGTTAATGTAAGCATTGATGAAGGTTGTTCTAAGCCAGATTGCTCTCCTCCTGAAGATGAAGACTTCAATTTTGAAGAACTGGCTGTACCTGAGAATGAGCCTCCAACTAATCCTCCAGTTGGAGCTGGTGATGATCAAACTCAGGGGGAGCAACTTTTAGAAGAAGAAGAAAGTGTTCCAATCTTTGAAAATGCACAAGCTGATCCTGCTCCTACTGAAGAAATTGTTCAGAATCCATTAAATGACTCTCCAACTGGTTCAGATTCCTCCATTCCTGTCCAAGCTGATCAGCCTCTTTCTCAAGCTGATCATTCTCGTCCAAGCTGATCAGCCTCTTTCTCAAGCTGATCATTCTGAACCATCTAATCTGAATCAGTCCATTGTCCCTGTTACCAGATGGACAAAGAGTCATCCAATTAACCAAATCATTGGTGATCCACTCTCTGGTGTTAAAACAAGAAGGAAAGCAACAGGCAACTTCTGCATGTTTGTCAATTTTGTAAGCAAGGTGGAACCAACTGAGGTTGATGAAGCTCTGGCAGATCCCTCTTGGGTAAATGCAATGCAAGATGAGTTAACACAGTTTGAAAGAAACAAGGTTTGGGAACTTGTTCCAAGACCTCATCACAAGATGGATGAAAGGGGAGTTGTGACCAGAAATAAAGCAAGATTGGTAGCTCTTGGTTACAGACAAGAGGATGGAATTGATTATGATGAGACTTTTGCACCAGTGGCAAGATTAGAGGCAATCAGAATGTTCTTGGCCTTCTCTGCCCCAAAGGTTTCAAAGTCTATCAAATGGATGTGAAGAGTGCATTTCTAAATGGAAAATTGGAAGAAGAAGTCTATGTTGAACAGCCTCCAGGTTTTGAAAATACAAAGTTTCCTGACCATGTGTTCAAGCTTGACAAGGCTCTCTATGGGTTGAAGCAAGCTCCAAGGGCATGGTATGATACTCTGTCTAAATTCTTATTGGCTAATAACTTCAAAAGAGGTAATGTTGACAAGACTTTGTTTGTGAGAAAGTATAATGGTGATATCCTGCTTGTACAAATTTATGTAGATGATATAATATTTGGGTCTAGCAGTGAAAGACTTTGCAAAAAGTTTTCTAAATTAATGTCTAAAAAGTATGAACTGAGCATGATGGGAGAACTAAACTATTTTCTGGGTTTACAAGTTAAACAGACTAAAAATGGAATTTTCATAAACCAAGGAAAATATGTTAAAGATCTCTTAAACAAGTTTGGTTTTAGTGATTGCTCACCTATGAAAACTCCTATGGGAACTGGTGATAAGCTGGATGAAGATAAAAATGGCAAATTTGTTGACATCACAGCTTATAGGGGTATGATACGATCATTACTTTACTTGACTGCTAGTAGACCAGATATTATGTTTGCTACATGTCTTTGTGCAAGATATCAAGCTAGTCCTAAGGAATCTCATCTTAAGGCTGTGAAAAGAATCTTTAGATACCTTAAAGGTAGTCCCAATCTGGGTCTTTGGTAACCCAAAGACTCAGGATTTGATCTAATTGGCTATTCAGATTCTGACTTTGCAGGTTGTAAGATTGACAGAAAAAGTACTTCAGGAGCTTGGCAATAGACTTGTAAGCTGGTCCAGCAAGAAGCAGCATTCAGTTTCTATTTCCACTGCAGAAGCTGAATATGTTGCTGCAGGAAGTTGCTGCTCTCAAATTCTTTGGATGCAATATCAGCTTCAAGACTATGGTATCACTGCATCAAAAACTCTAATCTTTTGTGACAGTACCAGTGCCATAGCAATTTCAAACAATCCTGTGCTTTATTCAAGGACCAAGCACATTGATATAAGATATCATTTCATCAGGGATCATGTAATGAAAGAAGATGTTGAACTCCATTTCATTCCAACAGATAATCAGCTTGCTGATTTGTTCACAAAGCCATTGGATGAATCAAGGTTCAACTATCTCATAAGTAAGCTAGGTATGCTAAATTTGTAAAATGCAGTGAGCTAAGTAATAGCAAATCTGACCCCTTAGAGTTATACTAAATTTTGAGGGTAAGTTGTGTCAGACCCAGACTACCCTTTCAGACTTGGTGTATTTCCAAGTAAAAGAGGGTAAGCTGAGTCTGACCCAGCTTCGTGGTTATTTTTGTTATTAAATATCTTAGTGCGTTTTATTACTTTCATTATTTTATTTAGTATACTTGTTGATCCTATTGGAGTGTGACACGTGTAGTGGTTTCAGCCGGTTACTAAAAAAGTACCACCACTACTTGTTGATCCTCCAATCAAAATCTTTCTCTCTCCAACTTTTTCAAACGGGATATTTTGAGTTTTGTATATAACATTCATTTAACCTAAATCCCAAATCACTTGTTCTTATTTTCTCAAATCAATTTTTCTCTCAAATCTGATTACTGTTTTATTAAATTTATTTTCTTCTAAAAAATTTGTTTTCAAAATGGCATCATCATCTGTTTCTATTCATTCTAATGATTCTCAATCTAGTTCTTCTTCTGAACCTGAAAGTCGATACCCAGCTCCAATAAGCGCCAACAAGCTTTCACCTTATGTGGTGGGAAGTAATGTAGTAGTGGTCCCGGCTGATCTTGATACTGGTAAAATCAAGATTGGCAGTCTGGTTTATGCCAATATTCATCCTCCTTCATGGGCAAAAGGATACGATAAGATTGTGGCTTTCTTATGGTATCATCCTTTTGGCAAAGTGATGATTGAGAAGCCAGACTGGGTGTTTCAAGATCTCCTGTGTGAATTTTGGGCGAGCTGTTTTGTGGGAAAGAATAAGAAAAGAGATGTTGCAATCTATGGTACAATCCTCAATGGTAAGAAAAAGGTATATATTTCTTATGAGAGGATTAGGTCTGCTTTTGAGCTGTCTTATATGCCTGATGATATTTATGAAAGTGTTGTGTCTCACACTGAAGCCAAAAGTGTTTTACAAGAGGTTGGATATACTGGTCCTATGGCTTCAGTGGTTAAAATGAAATTTTTAACTGGTATTTGGAATTATTTACTGAGCATAATTTCTAAAACTTTGCAAGTAAAGGGAGGCAGCTTTGATCAACCTAATGTTCTAGAATTGCAGATTTTTCATGCAATGGTCACTATGACCAGAATAGATTTTGTTGGCTTAATTTTTAAGGACTTAGTTGATCGTGTTCATAAGAAGAGTCTTACCATACCTTATGGTAGGATTCTTGCTCTTATCATTGAAGCAATACTTGACAATGATTACAGTCTGGCAACTGGTCAGACTGTGGAATGCAAGTCTATCAACAATAACATTTTCAATAGTCCCAAGGTATCTGTGCAGGGTCTGACCCGAGCAATGCAGATCTACCTTGATTTTTGCAGGCAAAGAGAAAGGGAACAAGAAGCACTTGGGGAAGTTGTCCCTTCTTCGACGCGATCTGAGTCTGACACTCAATCTGCTAATCAGGGGGACCCAGGTACACATGCTTCTGAACCCTCAAACTCTTCTCAATCTATTCAATATTCTACTCCTTCAAAAGAGGGTGAAGGGTTGGCCAAAACATCAGCCACCCTAGCCACACCCTCATCCACTCCTTCAAAATCCGCTTCTAAAAGACCCATTGTTGAGGACTTAGTGCCTCACAGTGCTAAAAAGAAAAGATCAAAAAGGAAATCTGTGCCAGCTTCTGGGGTTGATAATGCAACATCAAATCTTGAGATCCCCCAAGGTGCAGTGGAAGCTAAGGAACGTTCCAAAGCTGTCCCTGCCACCCAAGCTGACAAGCCGAAATCGCCTCGCCCATCTGCACTCTCCCAAAAGAGTGTAGACGAGTTAAAGGGAACACCTACTGCTACCCAACCCTCCAAACAGGGTGAAGGTATTGAAAGAAAGACCTCCTCCCAAGGTCACACTGTGTCTGCACCAAAATCGCCATCATCAGCCTCCCAAAAGGTTGATGATATCATTAAAGGGATAACAGAGGATCTAGCCCAGATCCAAAATGAGTCAGAGTCTATGCACATCGATTCTGAGGATGGTCAGCCAAAGGAGAGAAGTATCGAACGCATTGGTGACACTGCTTCTCCTCCCCAAGCTGATCAGACTCCTTCTCTCTTACACTCTGAGTATGCACAGGCTGTCAATCCCCTTTTTATGTCACAAGGAGGGGTACAGGCCTCAATTCTCCCTAAGGATACTTTGGTGCAACAACACACCTCTGTTGAAGGGCAATCAATTACACAAAACATTACACCTGCAGAGTCTGTGTCTGCATCTGTCCTTGGAAAGAGGGATTCTGTAGGTTACATGGCTGTCTTTAAGGCAGTTGTGTCAGCCCCTTGTGCAGCAAAGGGAACCATTGGTGGTCCTCACGATGTCAATGAGAATATGATCACTATCTCCGGAAGTGATTCTTCATTAGATGATGAGTCTGCCCATCCATCCTCAAGGGATGCTCTGATGGAAGATGCCAGTGGAGGAGTTGATCAAAATCAAGATCAACACATTCCCACTGGCCTTCAGCCTGAACCAAACGTTAATCTTTCTCAGGCTGACCAACTCATCATCAATTCTGACAGATCCACTCATGAGACTCACTCTCATGAGCAAATTTTCCAAAACTCCTTAAACCTCCACCCCCTTCTAAATGAGCCCAATGACCCTGATATTAAGGATTGCAGGCTGCTCTTTCCAGAGTCAGTGGCTTTTAAGCCAACTGCAACTTCTTCCAAGCTGCCACTATCTCATTTTCAGATGTGGTGGGTCAGCTCACTGAGTTCAAATCAACCTATAAGGTTGAGAGCTTACAGCTGACCAAATGCTTGGAAAAGATCCAAAAGGATCAGGATTTGACGGATAAGAAGGTGGATAAGCTGAGTCAAGATCAGACTGCATTGAAAGAAAATGTGTTAAAGGCAGTTGATTTGATGCAGCAGAACCTGAGCAAGCCGACAGAGTCTCTTGATAGTCTTACAAAGGCAGTCAATGAAGAAAATGAAAGAAACAAGAGTACTCTGGGTCAGATTGAGAATGCTGCAACCAAGTTTACAAGGGAAGTCACATTAGAACTTCGATCTGCAAACAAGTCACAAGCAGATTTCAAGAATGATCTGATTGAAGTTTCTAAGGGTGTTAAATCCAAGATTGAACTCCTCCATGAGGATTATGTTGAGATAAGAAGAGCCTGTTGTCTCACTAATGTCAAGATTGACTTGATCAACCAGGATCTCAAAGGCCTCTTTGCCACTCCAGTGAGCTCTTTCCCTGCTGATGATGACAAAAAGGGGGAGAAGAATGCTACTAAGAGAAAGAGGAGTGCTATGAGTGAAGCTGAAATGGAGCTAGAAAGAAAAAGACAACAAGCTCAGGTTGACAAGGAAATTGAAGAATACTTTGAAAGACTGAAAGAGAGACGGAATAAGGCCAGAGCTGAGGAGGCAGTCAATGATAGAAGAATGGTTGTGCATGGTTCTAAGGTGGAAGGTGAGAAGGAAACAGTAGAGGAGATAAAAAGACCAGAATCTGAGTCTGGTGGTGAAAATGTTGGGAAAGTAAATAAAGAAGCTGAAAAGGAGAGTGATACAACCAAGGGGGAGACTGTTGATGTGGAAATGGGAGATATAAGGAAGGATGTTGGAGTTGAAAAAGTGAAGAAAGCTCAAAAGAAAAGGAAGTCCTCTCAAGCTGTCCCTGTGCAAGCTGTGCCAACTCAAGCTGACCCAGCTCCCAAAGAACCATTTGATGAATCTTCATCTAGTGAAGACACAGCCACTTTGTCCCAGTTCATGATCAAGAAAAGGACAACAGAAGTTGGGTCAAGTGGTGTGAAGATCTTAACTGAGAAAGAAAAGGATTGGGAGCTTGCAAGAGAAAAAGCTCCACAGCTTGGGGTAACAGTTGAGGTGGCATACAAGATGATTAAAGAGGACAGATTACAAAGAGAAAGAATGGCTGCAACTGAGTCTGATCCTGAAATTGCCAAGGCTGTTCAAGAACAATTAAATAAGGAAGATGAAGAAAATCTTGCAGTTATTGGTTCCAAAAAGAAAGTTGTGGCCAAAGGAAAAGAAAAGAAGAAGGTGGTGGTTCACTCTAAACCATCACAGAAGGTTAAAGATGTGAAGAATAGTGGTGAAGCCCATGATTGGTTAGAGGCTCTGGAGAAAAGAAAAATAACAGAAAAGATAAACTATAGAAGGCATCCAGAGCCAATCCTTCAGGTTCTACTCAAAAGGAGAAAAGGAAAGAACATTCCCAGCATAAGGTTTACAAGGAAAGATTATGAAACAAGCTGGGAAACCCATGATCTTGACAATCTACTTGATTTAGGATACACTGAGTGGGTGGAGTTACATGATATCATAACTGGTATTTATGGAATTCACAAAGAGACAGTCTTGGAAGCCATTGAGAAGAAGTTGGCTGCAATTGTAAAATACAAGATTGATATCACTGGCCTTCCAAGACCAAAAGCATATGATATGGATGATGAAGATGAGTCAATTGAGCCACTCAAGAAGAAAAGAAGAAGGTTTGAAAGGATTGATGCTCCTGGAGGTGATCATTCTGTTTTTCTCAAAAACTTGTCTCCTTCAGAGTTACTTGCACAATTATCTTCTGGTGCTATTGACAAGATTCTGGATAATCTCAATCTGTCTCTACCTGCTGGTGTTGAAAACACAAGATGTGGGATGTTCATCACTGAACCTGAACATGGGATGTATTTTATGGATGCAAGAGGGAATTTGGTTTTCCAAAGGACTGCTGAACTAAAAGAGGTACCAGCTTTGCACCTATTTACCTTATACAGATTCTGTAGAAATTTTAGTGAAGAAGGTAATGGGTATGAGCAGTTCCTCATTGATGAGGGGTTAGATAGGCAGTTAGATGTGAGAGTTGCCCCATCATTTAAAGTTAAGCAAGAAGCTATAGAAATGCTTGGAGAATAGTGTTATATCATGTAATATCTTTGTTTTGTTCTCTATATATGCAAAGGTAGTTGTACAAATCTAGTTTCTTTGTTAAAACTTCATTTCAGTTCAAAAGAACCCAAAAGATTCAAAGGGTCACAATCTGTTAGTTTCATTTTACTTTGATTCTTTGTAAGCTGATAGTCAGAAGTGTAGTTGGGTTTTGTCATCATCAAATAGGGGGAGATTGTTGAGTCCCAATGTTAATTGTAAATTTAATGATGACAAATCTGACCTATAAACACTTAGTAATCTTTTGATTCTTGTAAACTGATCTGGGTCAGACTAAGCTGACACAGCTTACGATCTGTCTCTGACCCAGATCACGCTTCATACTTTGTAAATGTAATATCTTATGGAAGCAAGTGTTATTCAAGCTGCATCAACAATGTATTAGCATTCAGTCCAAGTCGAAGAGGAGGATTGAAGATAGAAGATCAACCTGTTAGTGGAAGACAGCTTGGGATTAGCAGTCAGCTTGGATACACTTAGGCAGATTGGTGCCTTGACAAACGGCCCAATCTGTGTCTGACAATCAAGTGAAGATAACAACCTGGATTGAAGATAAAGACAAATGACGTGACTAGGAAGAATCCTAGAATCCAGGTTGGTGGTTGGTTTTACATATGCGTGTCCATGCTCTTATTGGTTGATGAAAGAATGTGCGTCAGTACGTGGGGGACCACAAGTACCATGAAAGGCACGATTGATTATTCCTTTATCATCCACTGAATGAAGAACACGTAGTTGCAACGGACACCTAATGAAGGAGCGTTTTCGCCTATAAAAGCCTCATTCATGGATTGCATATGTGTGGCATTTTTCCTGAGAATCATTCTTCACACAAGTTTCTCTGCTCTTATACACAGCTTAGTCTGTACGAGATCAGCTTGGGCTGATTCTCTTGAGCTGAAACTTATTGATTGTTGTTTGTCATTTCATAGGGTTGTTTAGATATCTATAGGCTATCTTTATTCCGCAACAACCCTGTAATTCTTTGTATAGATTATTTCTTAATAAAGGATTACATTTGAAAACCACAATCTGTATTCAAGAATGTTTTTATTTCTTTACTGCTTTACTGTTTTAATGATTCCTGCTCTTTACTTGTTTAATATTCTAAACTGAATCTTAAAACCTTTTGTGTTAAAAGGTTGTAAAGATTGAGGAAAGTTGTATTCACCCCCTCTACAACTGTTCTGTGTACAATATACTTTGGTATATTGATACACCGTGGGACGTATCAATACGGTACGCTTTAGGGTTTAGGGTTTGAAGTCATAGGGTTAGCCTAACGGCTAACCCTACAATCCCATGGGGATTATTTGCTTTTATTCTTCTTAAATTTTTTAGCAAGTTATGGTTAAAATCTCTTAGTGATTATATGTCAATCCCTTGGTGATTATGTGTCAATCCCTTGGTGATATCAATTATATGGTAATTAGAATGTAGTAATTAAATCTCTCTGTGATTAAGTCCCAATCCCATGGGGATTATTTGCTTTTATTCTTCTTAAATTTTTTAGCAAGTTATGGTTAAAATCTCTTAGTGATTATATGTCAATCCTTTGGTGATTATGTGCCAATCCCTTGGTGATATCAATTATTTGGTAATTAGAATGTAGTAATTAAATCTCTCTGTGATTAAGTCCCAATCCCATGGGGATTATTTGCTTTTATTCTTCTTAAATTTTTTAACAAGTTATGGTTAAAATCTGTTAGTGATTATATGTCAATCCCTTGGTGATTATGTGTCAATCCCTTGGTGATATCAATTATATGGTAATTAGAATGTAGTAATTAAATCTCTCTGTGATTAAGTCCCAATCCCATGGGGATTATTTGCTTTTATTCTTCTTAAATTTTTTAGCCAGTTATGGTTAAAATCTCTTAGTGATTATATGTCAATCCCTTGGTGATTATGTGCCAATCCCATGGGGATTAACTGGTTAAACACATATAAATAAATGTGTTTTGGTCATCCAATCACTATATGATGGTAGGATTCACTTGATGA
The DNA here is from genome assembly GCA_034093135.1 of Erigeron breviscapus. Lineage (NCBI taxonomy): Eukaryota > Viridiplantae > Streptophyta > Magnoliopsida > Asterales > Asteraceae > Erigeron > Erigeron breviscapus. The sequence continues at coordinate 232,847,770 of CM067167.1, read as the reverse complement.
TTGTTGAAAATAATCCTTAGGTGATTGGTATTACCACCCGGTCAATGTTGGGTAGGTAATCACTAAATGATTTCAATAGATAATTAGGTATTCTGTGATGTTGAATGATCCAGTAAAATAATAACCAAAGAACAGTTGTACATAGAACAAAACATAACTCATTTAACTGAAATATTGCATTTTAAAAAACAAGAAATCATTTGATTACATTTTTAAAACCTACACATTAACAACTAGAAACATACAATAGAAATCATGAAATTTGAATACTTGATAACTTATTTTTCTTCAACTTTCACGTTCAGCCCTATTTTTCAGCCATAAAATAACAAGTTGCTTCATTTCTTCCTCGTCGTAAGCATTTACAAAATCATATGCTCTTTGTAAATTATCAACAGCCAACCAATTGGTTCAGGATGTGTTTAAGAAACTTGAAATTTACAAAGTAAAAGTAAACAGCCACATGTAAATTCATTATATATGTTGAACTCTCATTTAATGAACATAGCTAACATAGCAAGTGGTGACAACTAATTTTATATCGCACCATACGCCTGCTGCGGTGTAAAGAACTAGATAGATAAACTACATGAAAAAAGAAGTAAGATACATGGTCAGATCTACATTGTAGTGAAAGAGAAGAACATTGTCCTTCAAAACAGATCAAAGTTGTACCCAATCAAAAATAACCAAATACAAAGATCAAAGATATCATAGCTTGTACTTTATTTCTTTACCTGAATTGGAGGAGATGCATCATTAATTTCAAATTCGAAACCATCGGGAGGATCATCATGACTCGGATTATACCTGTAAATATATGAAAATCACCATCAAGAGACTAATAACATGAATGCTTTTTTCAAAAGTCATGCCTATTTGACATTTTAAGAAGCTATAACAATAAAACACCAGGCAAAACTTCTTTTAATGATTTAAGTACACTTTACTAATATAGCTTAAGAAACCAGACTCAATTGCCACTTGCAGCTGCCTTTGATATAAAGACGCATTTTCCATTAATGCAGCCATACCAAGATATGCAAATAAACAGCAGAAGAACAAACTCAGATACATTGTAAGTTGAAACTAACCATGCACAAAAATGATCCCAAGTTACTTCTGGAACCAACTCTCTGTATTGTTATCCTTCACATAAGTTATCCAACTCTCCTAACATCATTTTCACATAGATGCCTAGGAAAATAAACTACTTTAGAGTTCAGAAGAACACTAGAAACTGAAGTGCATAAAACAACCATTATATTGCAACTTTTGTCCGAAATGGGTATCCTTCTTTCTTTTTTCTGTTGTATTTTCTCATTAACAAAGATGGCTTTGTAACAGAAGACAAAGTAATTGTTTGAAAGGTCATAGTCCCTAAAAAGTAGAGGTGGCAATTTCGATTAGGGTAAATTACAAAAATGGTACCTGAGGTATGTCAAAAACTACACCCATGATACCTACAACTCAAAAATTACGCGAGACATACCCACAGTTTCCATTTCTTTACACTAGTCATACCTAACCCTAACGGAAGCTAACTGGACGTTAAAAGGGCATCACATGCGTGTCACGTGCGTGGGTAAATGACTATTTTGCCCTTTTGAGTTGTAGGTATCATGGGTGTAGTTTTTGATATACCTCAGGTACCATTTTTGTAATTTACCCTTATTAGAATTATATTTATATTTATATCTATAACAACAAACCCACAATTTCTTTAACAACTGATTTATAACAAAACCCACAATCATTTACTTTTCCTTTCCACCATCTATATCTGTATCTATAACTTACCAAATTAAATTACAACAAATCTATAATCATACACAGATCTGATCATCTTCAATACTGAAATCTTAAAACATTCTTCATTTAGTTATTCATCTCCAAAACTAAAATCTTAAAACCTTGTTCAATCCAATACGCATAAATTTATATATATATCTACAAATTCATTATCCAACTATTTCCTCTGTTCCTTATCTTCCTTTATTTATGTCATTTTCACCGAAAGACCAATAATCAATCCATTATCATATCTACACCACAATTGTCATAATCAATGGATCTATGCATATCCATATATCTACAAATCCATATATTTATATTTTATCTCTATGAAAATTCATACATATTCAATCGATCTATATATAGATCTATACACCACCCATTATTAGATCTACACCACCATTGTTATAATCACTCCATCTATATATATCACCATTATCATAATTAATCCATATATATATATATATCACCAAATCAAAAAGAAAATCCGACAGGAGGGTATGAGCAGCAGCAACAGGAGGGTATGAGCAATCCAAAATGTCACTATCTGACTGCCGCCGTGGTGTCCAATAACTCCGACCAAAACCAACTTCATCTTCTTACCAAAACCAGCTTTCATTTTAATTCGTAAACCCAGAATGATGATGATGGTATTCAAAGATGATGATGGTATTGAAAGAGACAACATACAAATGATGGTGATGTTGTGTTAGTGGTGGTGGTTAGTTTCTCCGATATGCTCCTCCGTCGCACCTCCACCATCACCGGCGGCGGCGGCTACAACTTGGTGTTTTTTGATCTATTTCTTGCTACAAAAATGGAGCATGAATCTTGTCTATAGATCTTTTTTTTTACGGTGGGTATAGATACTATGTATATACATTTATATTTATAAATAGAGATATATGTTAATTTGGGGATTTTATTTGGATAGATGGTGATCATTTGCTTGTGGTTATTATGTGAAAGTTTGTGTCTTGCTGAATCTATGATCCCACAAAAATGTCACACCTTTCTGTTTCTGATAAGAAAGATAAAATTAGATGTAATGTTTTATACTCGTATGTAAATAAGTGTTAGGGTTTGGTAGGGAAAGGGTTGATGATGATAAGAGTAGAAAATATCAATTTTAATTTTTTTATGGTTTCTTTATAATATAAAGAAGAAATGGAAAGAAAATATATCAAGTTTGGTCCTTTAGTTTTGAAAATGAAAGGACTATAATACTCTCATGTGTATGGCACGTGAGAAAAAAAACGGAGAAGACAAAACGTCCGTTTGCATAAAGAACTGGATGTGATCCTTATCCTCTCCAAAAGGACTGTCAGTGTCATTTCAAGTAATAGATG
>CM067167.1:232834627-232839627 GCA_034093135.1 Erigeron breviscapus | reverse complement strand
GAAAAAAAAAAAGTGAAAAATTGAAAAAAACAGAAAACAAATAAAAAAAAAAAAAAAAAAAAAAAAAAAAAAAAAAAAAAAAAAAAAAATAAAAAAAAAAAAAAAAAAAAAAAAAAATTCTAAAAATTGAAAAAAAATCAAAGGAATTATTTAAAGGAGTGTACGATGAAAAAAAAAAAAAAAAAAATGAATCATAACTAATAATTATTGTGCAACAGGCAACAATTTTTTATTTTGTTGGATCAAAAATCGTAATCAGAAGTTACTGATTTGTATGATGGAATATGATTTGCTAATAACATCAGTTTATTACGCAACATGGTTATCTAAGACCATGCAATTATGTCAAATACTTGACATGAATTATCATGATGAATTAGTATACATGAATTTCATGGCTTGAAAATCAAAATTTTGATACATAAATGACAAACAAATATATCTTTGTAATAACTCTTTCTTGAAAAGAAAGTCATAAAATGATATTTTACTTTAATATTACAGTTTTATAATATATTCAAATATTTTTATACTTATTATTCTTTGACTAAGGATCGACTATAATCATCAAGCTATGTGAAATTCATTGTTGTGTGTAATTCAGACTATTGTCTATATGATTCATCTAACTCCATATAATTATGGGCTCAATATGAGAGCATATCAAAATTCGTGACAATGGTCATAAGAAATTTATGAAAATCACAAACATGTGATTCTTTTAAAGTCTCGCTACAATTTGTTGCACGTGAAGTTGCAAAATTTGTAAAATATAAGCGAGTACAACTTCGCATGGATGCTCATGAAATATCAACTTGATTCCTATTTGTATTGCATGCGGAATAGGATTGTTATAAACTACTTAGAGTTAGTTTCACTACCCGCACATAAAGAAATCCCTGCCATCCTATGAGAAGCACCTGACCGTCTACACTCCCTGTTGCCCTGGACGGTTGCCTAAGCCATAGTGTAGATACGGGGTGGTCCTTCATGTCTGCCCATCCCAGTTACCGGACATGGACAGCCACACGCCAGCTTATAGGCGGATTTTGCTAGGTTGCTCTGGACGGTTGCCTAGGTACTATTCGGCAAGGATGAGACTAAACATGCCATAGGATCAAAAGTGATCAAAGTCTCATTAAGAGTCGCAATGTGCGATCGGTCGTCGGACCGGTCAAATTGATAACACAAAACATGTAGTCGTCCGGACGATTGGATACACGTGATGTGGGTTCGATTTGGTTCTTTAAGCTTTAAAACCATAGATGATTTTTAAGATACATTCGTAGATTAAAATCTAAGGGTAGTTGTTTTAGTTAAAGCCTTAAATATCTAAATCCCTATGTTTGAACGTTACATTTAGATGGCCTCTACCACTCAAAATACCATTAAGTCTGCATTGCTCAAGTCCTTGTTTGATAAGGACAAACTAGATGGTGACAACTTCAATGAATGGTATCGCAATATGAGAATTGTGCTTAAACATGAAAAGAAGTTGCACATTCTTGACACACCGCTTCCGGTTGCTCCAACTAGTGATAGTACCCCTGAATATCGTGCTGACTATCAGAGTAAGTACGATGAACAGAGTGAGATAGCATGCCTTATGTTGTCAAGTATGAACTCTGAACTTCAGAGGGACATGGAGAATTTGGATGCTTATAGCATGATTAAGGAGCTCAAGAGCATGTTCGAGAAGCAAGCTCAGCAAGAACTATTCCAAACTGTTCATGCATTACATGTATGCAAAATGGAAGTAGGTCAGCCCGTGAGCAATTATGTCCTTAAGATGAAAAGCTATATTGATAATCTTCAGCGACTTGACTCACCCATTCATCAAGACCTTGCGGTGAATCTCATTTTGAATTCACTTACAAAGGACTATGATGGATTTGTAATGAATTACAATATGCAAGGGTGGAAGAAAAGTATCTCTGAGTTGCATCAAATGTTGAAAACGGCTGAAGATGCTATGCCAGCCAAGACTCCAGCGGTCTTGCATATCGCTGAAGGAGGTGTCAAGAAGAAGAAGTGGAGAAGTGGAAATCAAGGCAAGCAAGATGCCTCAAAGACCACTTCACGCAAGAAGAAGAAAAGAGATCACCCTGTGAAAGATGCTACATGTTTCCATTGTGGAAAAGTAGGACATTGGAAGCGTAATTACCCTGACTATCTCGCTGGGCTCGAAAAGGTCAAGGGAAAGGGAAGCTCCAAATCAGGTATCTCTTGGTAAACTATCATTTTCCTTGAACCGTTGATATAGATTATCAATCTAAACATTTGTGTGAAATGTTTTTCAGGATCAGAAAAGAAGTAGTGAGAGCGAGACTGAAGATTCAAGGCTCGGATAGTTGAAGAGTATTTATTAATAAATGCTGAATCTTAATTTTTAAGTCTTGTTTGTTTTAAGACAATTTTAGTATCTCGCTTTAGTCGAGTTTTTACTTTTATGAATGCTTATGGATATTTGATTCTTATGAATCTTTATGGTTTTAATAAGTTACTCCTTTAGCTTTATATATCTTGAGCATTTGTTTAAAAAAAAAATTGTCTCTACTACTTTTGATTGTTTATATATGATTGTTTTGGATAATTTTATGAGTACTTGTTTGAAAGTATTTGTTTGAATCAGGACACACTCTAGATGTGACTTGATATAATCCAAAATAACATTATCTTGAGACTTGCACCACTTAGATTCTATCGAAGATGATTATGAGAGATTTAGACAAGATCAAAGTTTCATAAGTTAAAGGATCTCGTGAGTTAGCCACGATAGATCTTACAACTTTGATTCAAAAAAGGATCGAGTCTAGATCTTGATTATTTCGTCCCAAAATAAGTAAAGTCTTGAACTCACTAAGATCAAGGATTCTTGTTAAATCTTAGATTAAGTGGGAGCAAGATTCAATACTTATTAAATCGGAGAATTCTTGTAAGTTCTTAGATTAAGTGGGAACGAATAACCTTGCTTAATATATTTGAGGATCCTTTTGAAATTCTTGAGATTTAAGGAAGGAAGACGAACCATAAATCTTCTTAGGATTCTTACCTAAAGATACGTTAAGTACTTGAGAAAGAGATCTCGAAGAACAATGTTAAAAGGAAACACAATAACATTTCTAAAGATTGATAGAACTTATAGTTCATTCAAAAGTCATGATAAATGCTATAAGAATGCAATCTATCATACATGGCGAGTTCTTGTGAGCTTGTTATAGATAGATTTAAATGAACATGGGTTAAGGTATAATTCTTGAAATCCACGAATATCAAGAATAATCTTAAAGTAATCGAGATATGAAATTATCGTTAGCGAGGACGAAATGCGATAAAAGAATATCTCGAAAAGATTGTTCACAAAAGCATTGTTTATGTAGGTTATGTAATTAAAGGAAATTTCTTGTAAATATCTTTTGAAATGACATAACTAACATATGTGTTTTACTTGGTAAGACGATGTCAGACATTTCCAAAATTAAGACTTGAAAGTACAAGGGAAATATGGAAATGACACACATGAATCTAGAATCAAAAGGTTATTTAGAAAGGCAATGTACTATGTGATTAGAAATTCTTATTAAGAGTTTTTGGTTAAGAGAAATTAATTAATTATATCTTGTGTACAAGATAAGTAAGATGTCGCAAGAATCTTACAAAGTATTAATTATGAAAATGGTAATTAAGAGTTAGAGAAAATTCGAGTCTATTGAATTTAATTAATGAGGTAAAATGAAAGTAAGCATTGTAATGCTATAATGGGAAATAAGAGATTTCTGCATTGGGATGGAATCATTTCATGTCTTCTCAAGACACATAATGAATTCATCAAGTATTACAATCAAGGAATATTATGACACAATAAGAGTATCACTCTGAATTGAGTCTATAGCACATGATTGAAATTATGTGAAATATTCCGTGAGGGTTCAACACAGTTGAAGAGAGGTTTGTAAGAGAAGACCTAATAGTTAAAGGCATAAAAGTTAGGAATACTCTTACAAATACCTTCCTCTGATTTATTTAGATATCAGGGCCGATCGAGGGTGTTTAAAGACGTCATGATTTTCATTTCAGTTCTTGCATCTATGAGCTCCATATTTGCATGTTTTAAAACATATCCATGAGGTTGCGTAAAGCAGTTTCTAATTAAAAGATCCATTACTAATCATTGTCACAGGAGTGAAATGGTGAAAGTAATTGTGAGACTCGATACATAGGTTGATGTATCGTTTCACAAGTATTCAAGAGAAAGTTTTGAATATTGGTTGACCCGCTCCTCGAGAAAATCACGTGGATCGAAGACATAGATAAGTATCGAGAAGTGGTCATGTTTATGTGTCCTTAGACTTGAGATGCATAGGCGTGTCTCGGAGTACGTAGTCACATACTTTGATTCAGTACCGAACCTGGAACTTAACCGACAGTAGTATAGGCTGTTTTGGGTATGTGGTGAAATATGGAAGAGACGTATGTAGTCAATAAAGGATTTGCTCGCCAAGTTTTGGATAAGATGGCCGTGATGAGTAGGAATGATAGAAGTGTACGACCGTACCCCGGGACATTACTAGAATTCGTTTTTAGTAAGTGTTTTTGGTTTGAATCATTTCCATTCAAGGATATCGAGAAACTAAATCAAGCTATATGAGTATGAAGCGTATCCGCATCTCATGGCTTGATGTGCGCATCGGAAGCATAGAGGGAGATATAAGAATTTGACCAAAACATTAAAAAGGCAAGTTTTTAATGTACAATAATCAAAGAGTTGATAATTATCATGAACGTTGTTTCGGTCAAAAATTACCCAAGATAATTTTAGGAAGGATTTTAGACAACTCAAGTACCGAAGATTTGTAAGTGGGGTTTGGTGTTTTAGGATCTTCAATTAAAAGTAAAGTTTTCTTAAATATAATGACTAAAACTAAGAGTTTTTATCATAAAGAGTTTTATGAAAGTCTTTGAGACAGAAATACTGAAAGTGGTGGGTGATCGATCGATTC
>CM067167.1:232803473-232822998 GCA_034093135.1 Erigeron breviscapus | reverse complement strand
TTCGTCTATAAGTTTGAACATTGACAAATTAAATCCCTCAAGTTTCAAGAATGACAATTTGGTCCCTCAAGTTTCAAGAATGACAATTTAGTCCTTTTAAATTTTTATAACATAAATGAGTTTTCATTTAGAAAATACTTGAAATGATACTTAAAGATAAATTCAAAGACTTATAAAAACACAGAAAGTAAATTACGTTGACAAGCGTATTAAAAAGATAACCTTATAGTTGTATGTCTATATTTGGAATTTAGCACGAATATAAATCAATTCACATTGAAATTAGGGAATACGTAACATGGCCAGTTGACTCACTCGTCATCGTTGACTACATCAATCTCTTCTACTTTGCTGTTGAACTATCAAGAATAAGGTGAGTTTTCGTAACTCCCTACTCAATTGAGATTCGGGCTGGAAAGTGTACTTATATATATGTATTTATATATATACTTATATAGATAACTGCTTATGTGAGTGTTTATGGGAATTGATCCCAGTACCTTGATTTGGTTATTGTGTTTGTTGTAATTGTTGATAATGATGTTGTTGATGATGTTGATATTGATGTACGCACCCCGTTTTGGAGGGAACCTTGTGCGATATTTGATGATGTGCACACCCCGTTTTGGAGGGAACCTTGTGTGATATATGTTGATAATGATGGGTTGAACTGATATCATTGGTACTTGTTGGCATAGTTGTTTAATTATTGTATTTGAAGAAATGATTGTTGTGTGAACATATGCCTAACACAAAGAGCTTACAGTAAGTATTGTTATTGCTCTATGATATTGTACAAGTACTTGATATATTATCATAATTGATGTTGTTATTTGACACCTACGAACTCACCAACCTTGTGTTGACACTTGCTAGTACACTTTTCAGGTAATCAGGGTAATTCAGAAATCAGGAATAATTGGATGCTAGAGATAAGGCGACTTAGTATTCATGTGGTCTTTGACCCATATGCCCCCTTGTTTGGGGATGAACTTATGAAATTATGTAAAATATTGTTGTGTGATTTGCATGTAAACCTTATGAGGTTACCTTGGTTTGAACTATTGTATGTTTGATATGTTTGACAATAAACCATTTAGTGTTGCTCTATGTAATTTCCATGCTCATATGTGCTATTTCTCGACATCCCATGATTCCGCCATTGTTGTAGTGGCAAATCAGAACAGCAGATAATCCTCGTGACAAGTTAATCTTAGTACAGCTCAAAACACTTTGCAAAGTACTTTACTATGCTCAAAATGTACTACCGGGTACCTAGAACAAGTATAAGATCAACTTTATAAGCTACCACAAAGCCTAAGTGCAAAATAAGGAAATTTCAGCATGTCCCAGCTTTGCGCTATCTACTTGACAACGACTTTGGGAAGTCAGGAAGACCATATACAAAAATACTTTTCCTGTTACCACAGTTACTCAATTATCATCTATCATATAATTTCCATAACATGTACTGGGCCAATTTCATAGTCTGCTAATATGGTCCTAATTCTAGAAGTTCAAATATGACATTATAATTGGCCCAATTTACAGATAAATGTACACAATTATGTCCAAATTTCCGTTTATTGAAATAGTTAATCAAATTACATGCACAATCAAACCGGTAAAATTTCACGAATGTTACATTATTCCCCCGTTAAAGGAATTTCGTCCCGAAATTCCAAATCCACTAATTACTAAACAAGTGTGGGTATTTAGACTTCATGTGGTCCTCACGTTCCCAAGTAAACTCGGGTCCACGTCTAGCTTGCCATCACTTTGACAATCGTATATCGGGTATTCTTTAGTTTTCTAGTTTGTCGATCTAGAATTTCTATTGGTTCTTCCACAAACTTCAACGTTTTATCAACACGGATTTCTTCGAGGGGTACGTGAAGTGTTGGATCGGTCAAACACTTCCTAAGATTACAAATATGGAAAACATTATGAACTCCACTCAAATTTTGAGGAAGTTCTAATCGATATGCTACCGGACCAATACGCTCTAAGATCTTGAACGGGCCAATGTACCGTGACCCCAACTTGCCACGTTTCACAAAACGAACCACACCTTTCCACGGGGATACTTTCAATAAAACATAATCACCAATTTCAAATTGTAACATTTGTGATTTTTACCCGTTTGACCGTGTATGTAATTTGAGTAACTAATTCAATAAATGAAAACTTTGACATAACTGCGTACATTTATCTGTAAATTGGACTAAATATAATATGATATTGGGCTTCTAGAATTAAGCCCATATTATGTGATTATGATATTGGCCCATATGTGTTATGGAAATATAGACGGTAATTGAGTAACTGTAGTAACAAGGAAAAACGTATATACAAAACCTTAAGTATAATATACGGTTTAAACAGTGTCGGTGAAACAGTGTCGGTGGAACAGTGTCGGTGGCTAGATGATAATTCCATTAATGGGACAAAGACCGACATAACTTTATGTAAAAGAGAATACTTGTGAAATCTCCGTTGTTTGTTATTGATCATGAATCTAATCCCCTAACTGGATATATACCCCTTATTCAGTCATTTAATCATGCACTCGATCATTTAATCAATTATTCGTTCAATCATCCTCTCACTTCCCTCTCTAGTAAATGAACACACACACACTCAAACTTCATCTCCCTCTCTCTCACTAAAAATCTTCTCCATCTATTGTGGTTTAATCTAAATTAAAGTTAGAATAATAATCTTCATCATATTCTTATCAACATATCACAAATTTGGTTCTCCAAGCTTAAGAAATCATCCATTCGGGTCAATTTTCGGGTTGAACTTTGGAGGTGACTTTTGGTAAGTAAAAACTTCACTCAAATCAATTATGTTATGTTGTAAACTTGTTTCTAGTAAGAGTTATGCATTTTGGGTCATAAATTGAGTCCAAAAACACTCCTAGGTCAAGAATTAAGGTTATGTGTTCATGATTGGTTTTGATATGATTTGGAAGTGATTTTGAAGTTTTGGATTGAATTCATGAAGTGGGTTGGGTTTGATTATATGTATATATGTATATTTAGGTCCAAAAACGAGTGGAAAGGGTTCATGGTCGATTATGGGGTCAAAAAATGGGGTTTTGGGTTGTTTTGGATCGTTTTTGGCTAAGTTTCTGCAGCAGAATTGGCTGACTGCGGCGCAGTGGGAGGTGCCAGACCCCACTGCGGCGCAGTGAAAAACTACTGACCAAGTGACTCTTTGTCAACTTCAAACGCTTATAACTTTTGATCCGTAAGTCCAATTGAGTCATATGACCTATCGTTGGAATCGTGAGAGAGTCTACTTTCTCATGGTAAAGTCCTTTTGATCTGAACCCTTTTCCATTTCTAAAAATGTCGGGTCAAAGTGTTATAGTTCATGCTCGGGAGAGTCATTAAGGCGTTGTGGGATTGTGGCGTGACTCAAACTTACTTAACCAACTTGTGTAGGGTTATAGAGTTGATTTTGATGTCACTATGATATATATTAATAGGTTGTGGGCACGTGGCGGTCGTTGGACATTTATAGCTCGATATTAACTTGTCGATTGCTTGGAAATCAAGGTGAGTTTCGTAAACCCCTACTCAATTGAGATTCGGGCTGAAAAGTGTACATGCTTGTTTAACTGTTGATTGTTGATTTGATTGATTGTATGATTGAATTGTTTATGTGGACATGTTAGCGCATTGGTTACTATGTAAGTCGCACCGTTAGCGCATTACTTATTATATAAGTCGCACCGTTAGCGCATTATTCATTATATAAGCCGCACCGTTAGCGCATTGTTAATTATTAACTATGTAAGCCGCACCGTTGTTGAATGTTATTGATTGTTATGGAACGTTGTTGAACGTTATATGGAATCGTTGTTGTTGAACGTTGACTTGTATTGAATTGTGATAATGTGAAACCTTATAGGTTTTCCTTGGATGTGATTAGTTCTCCTAATCCTCACTTATTGTTAACGGTTGTTATCCGACACGGTTATTCCTTGTTACTTGTCCCTACGAACTCACCAACTTTATGTTGACGCTCTTTAGTACACTTTTCAGGTAATCAATTTAATCAGAGACAAAATGGATGATTGCATGCTTACTTGCTAGGATTGGACTAGCTTTGGACTTTCTGGATCCATGATCCTTACTTCCCTTTTATGGGTTACTTTTAGGATCAACTACTATCGTTTGAACATTTTTCTTTTAAGTATGGATTGAGTGTGTTTTGATGAATGTTGATTATTGTAATATATTTGAATGAGCTTGTGGATTGTTTCAATCTATTGAATGCATATAGTTTGACTCTACATAATTCCATGTCATGCTGTGCTTTTCTAAGTGATACCCCATGATTCCGCCATGTTGGGGTGTTACAGAATGGTATTAGAGCCGTGGTTGTAGAGAACTAGGAGGATTTACCTAGTCTATAGCCATCGCACCCACATTTCATATTAGCATGCATGATAGGGAACTTTGTGTGCAACGTGAACTGTATGATGCATAAAAACGTTTTAAACGGAGTTCGTAGGTTGCTTATAATATGATGACTTGATTGTTATGTGAGAATTGTTGTGATGAACGTATATGATAGTGTCGGATACACCGTTAATTGTGGAAATGTTATGATGAACGTTGATGTGTTGAATTTTAGAAGCATTTATTATTTGCCCCCATAAGCAAAATGAAACGATGACATTAATGGAGTATAACATTCGGTAACCGTAGAGGCGACTAATCAACAAATCGAAAGTTATCCTATGTCATACAAAGTTAATGATCTCATGGATTGCGCCTTGTGGATAGAGTATAGTAGCTACCCCGGTATGTTTAATGAGTGTTGATTAGGTGGAGGGTTAGCCGCTGGTACACCCTGTATACATACCCGGTCAACACTTAGAGAACATATTGGAATCGAGTTTTGATATCCATTCAATATATTAACAGTGTGGAGGGTTAGCCGATGGTACACCCTGTATACAAACACTTTTAATGTATTGAATGTTGAGGTTAAAATTCGGACTATGCTTTACCCACCTTGTTATGACTTGACCCTTTTATATAGCGTTGAATGTTTTCGTGATTGTATTGTTGATTGTAAATTGTACGATTGTTGAAGCCTTAGATTATTGCCATGAGAATATCCCTGTAGAGATAACTATATTCATGCAATGATTTAGAAGGATTTAGGTATGTAATGTTTGTTATATGACAGTCGATTTTGATTATTTGTGTGAGAACTAACTTGCTGATCTAACACGCGTGTCCAGGAAAATGGTTAGACCAAGGAGAGCTAACACTAACTATGGACCTCAGAATGAACCCGAGGACCCGATTGAACAAGAAGTAGTTGGTGGTCGTGGTGGTAGAGGTGGTCGTGGAGGTAGAGGTGGCCGTGGAGGTCGTGGTGGCCGAGGTGGTCGGGGTGATCCTAATCCCCCGATAACCGCCGAGGTTGTCACACAAGCTCTAAATGACCTCATGCCGGATCTTATGGCCCGAATTCAAGCGGCCATGGGAAATAATAATGAACAAGAAGAACCGGAAGATGAAGCGGTTCCCGTACAAAATGAACAAGAAAACGTAAATGTAAACGGTGTAGGTGTAGGAGAAGTTTTACCTAGACCGAATTATGATGTTCGTCAACCGGGATGCTTGTTTAAAGACTTCAAACTTTGTGGAGCCCCGGAATTTAATGGAGATAGTGGTGCTACGGGTTGCTTGGAATGGTTAGAGAGCATTGAATCTATCATTGCTCGAAGTGGTTGTGCCTACCACCAAAGAATCACTTATGCTTCCGGTATGTTGAAAGGTGGGGCTCTTGAGTGGTGGAACGAAGAAGTTGATGAATTGGGATTGATGCGGCTAATAATCTTTTATGGGGAGAGTTCAAGAATATGATAACTACTAAGTATTGCCCGGCCCATGAACTGAGGAGATTGCAAGTGGAATTTTCTAAACTTGCCATGAAGGGAGGAGACTACGAGAGTTACACACGCCATTTTGGCCAACTCTCTAGGCTCATTCCTCATTATGTGAGACCCCAAGAGGTTAAGATTGAGAAGTATGTTGCGGGATTGCCACATGAAGTGAGAGTGCTTGTCTCTCACCCCACCATGCCTTTGACTTACAAAGAAGCAACCACCCGTACCGCTAGTATAACCTTGGAACTCATTAGAGGTGGTAAGTTAAATAAGAACGATAACAAGAATGACAATAAAAGGAAGGATGTTGCCGAGTCAAGCGGCACCAAGAAAGATGATCGGCGTGATAATAAGCGCCATGGTCGTGGTGGAAAGGTTTTTGCGACGGTAGTACCAACAAAGGGTCCTCAACGGGTTGGTTACACAGGGGGTAGTCCTTTATGCCCTAGGTGTAATCGCCATCATTGGCCCACTGTGAATTGTGATGCTTGTTTTCATTGCAACCTACCGGGACACACCTCAAGATTTTGTCCAACTAACCCCCGGAATGGTCCTTTAAATGTTGCTCCCCTTAATGCTATACGTCCCCCGATGGTTCCGGGTTCTTGTTATGAATGTGGTAGCCAAGACCACTACCGCAACCGGTGCCCAAATCTTATTGGCCAACAAGTCCAAGTGACTGTGCATCCTAACCAGTTGCAAATTGCCGGTCCGAATCAAAACCGAGGAAACCAAGGACAACAACAACAACCTCCTCAAGCTCCTCGCCAACAATTGGCCCCCCGTGGAAGAGCTTTTGCCGTGAATGCGGCCGAGGCTCGTAGTGATCCTAATGTCGTAGCAGGTACCTTTCTCCTCAATCATCAATATGCTACCGTGTTATTTGATTCTGGAGCCGATTATAGTCTCATTTCCAATGATTTTATTTCGTTGATCGATGCTAATCCTAGCCCGTTGTCCTATTGTTTTGAACTTGAAATGGTAAATGGTGGATTGTCTAGGATTAGTCAAGTTGTTCGTGATTGTGTGTTAGATTTATGTGATCACCCATTTTACATTGACTTAATGCCTTTTGATATCGGTAGTTTTGACGTGATTGTGGGTATGGATTGGTTATCGGCCATGAACGCGGTAATTGATTGTGGTAGTCGAACTGTGAGGATTCCGTTAGAAAATAGGGAAGAATTAGTGGTTCAAGGCGAAATGACCGAACTATGGGATGGGAATGTATATAGTGTTAAGATCACAAAGATTGAATTGAAAACCGTGCCCGTAGTTAAAGACTTTGCGATGTATTTCCGGATGACCTACCGGGTTTGCCTCCATCTCGTGAACTCGATTTTTGTATTGATCTTATTCCAAATGCTTCTCCCGTGGCCAAAGCACCCTATCGCTTAGCCATGACCGAATTACAAGAGTTGGCCGCCCAACTCAAAGAACTTCAAGAGAAGGGTTTCATTCGCCCTAGTCAATCTCCTTGGGGCGCACCGGTTTTGTTCGTTAAAAAGAAAGATGGCGCATTCCGAATGTGTATCGATTATAGAGAATTGAACAAACTAACGGTAAAGAATCGTTATCCTCTTCCTAGGATTGATGATTTATTCGACCAACTCCAAGGTGCTCGTTTCTTTTCCAAAATTGATTTGCGGTCGGGTTATCATCAATTACGTGTTCATGAAGACGACATTCCAAAAACCGCCTTTCGAATGAGATATGGACACTTTGAATTTACGGTGATGCCTTTTGGGTTGACTAACGCACCAGCTGTGTTCATGGACTTGATGAACCGAGTGTGTCAGCCCTACTTGGACCAATTTGTCATTGTCTTCATCGATGACATTCTCATCTATTCCAAGACCAAAGAAGATCATTTGGAACATTTGAAACAAGTCTTAGAGTTACTTCGGAAAGAAAAGCTTTATGCCAAGTTCTCCAAATGTGAATTTTGGCTTGAAGAGGTCCAGTTTCTTGGTCACGTAGTGAGCAAAGAAGGAATTCATGTGGACCCAAGTAAAGTTGAAGCAGTAAAGAATTGGAGACGCCCCGAAACACCAACCGAAATTCGCCAATTTCTTGGTTTGGCGGGTTATTATAGACGATTTATTGAAGGTTTTTCAAAAATTGCCCAACCTTTGACTTTGTTGACTCAACGAGAAAGAAGGTTTGATTGGGGTGAAAAGCAAGAACAAGCATTCCAATTGTTGAAAGACAAATTGTGTGATGCACCCATCTTGAGCTTGCCCGATGGAGTCGATGATTTCGTTGTATATTGTGATGCATTCGGGCAAGGATTGGGTTGTGTCTTAATGCAACGGGATAAGGTGATAGCATATGCATCAAGACAATTGAAGGTGCATGAGAAGAACTATCCGACCCATGACTTAGAATTGGGAGCAGTGGTATTTGCTTTGAAATGTTGGAGGCATTACTTGTATGGCACCAAGAGCGTGATCTATACCGATCACAAAAGCCTTCAACATATTTTCACTCAAAATGACCTAAACATGAGGCAAAGAAGGTGGCTTGAGCTGTTGAGTGATTATGATTGCGTTATCCGGTATCATCCGGGTAAAGCAAATGTGGTAGCCGATGCTTTGAGTCGAAAGGAACGTATGAAGCCAATACGAGTTAAAGCCATGAGCTTCACTGTATTAAGGAGTGTCCGTGACTCCATTATCAAAGCTCAAGAATTGGCAACTAGACCGGAGAACTTCACCGATGAAGCTTTACACGGTCTAGAAGAACAGTTTGATAGGAAGAACGATAATGGTTTGTATTTTGTTGATCGATTGTGGATCCCCATTCTTGGAGGATGGCGATTGAAATTGATGGATGAAGCTCATAAGTTGGCTTATTCGGTTCACCCGGGTTCCGACAAGATGTATTTTGGATTGAGAGACTTGTATTGGTAGCCGGGAATGAAGACGGACATTGCTAGGTATGTTAGTCAATGCCTCACTTGTTTACAAGTGAAAGCCGACCACAAGAAACCACCGGGTTTACTAGTCTAACCAGTAACACCGGTGTGGAAATGGGAAGAAATTGCTATGGACTTCATCACGAAGTTACCTAGGACGAGTAGTGGTCGGGACACTATTTGGGTGATAATTGACCGGTTGACTAAGTCGGCTCACTTTTTAGCCATCCGGGAGGACGATAAATTTGACACCATGGCACGTTTGTACATCAAAGAGGTTATATCCAAGCATGGAGTGCCGATTTCCATGATATCCGATCGGGATGCCCGATTTACTTCAAAATTTTGGAAGGCGTTCCAGAAATCTATGGGTACTCGTCTCGGCATGAGTACGGCGTTCCACCCACAAACTGATGGTCAAAGTGAAAGAACAATCCAAACATTGGAAGACATGTTAAGAGCTTGTGCTATTGATTTTGGTGGTAATTGGGATGTGCATCTTCCTTTGGTTGAATTCTCCTACAATAATAGCTATCATGCTAGCATTGGAATGGCCCCATTTAGAGCATTATATGGGAGAGATTGTAGGTCACCGCTAGCTTGGGCAGAAATTGGTGAAAGCCAACTCATTGGGCCCAAAATTGTTATTGAAACGACGAAAGTGATCTCACAAATCAAAGAAAAGTTAAGAGTGGCCCGAGAACGACAATTGAAATATGCTAATGTTAGGCGACGACCCCTCGAATTTGTGTAACACCCCAACATGGCGGAATCATGGGGTATCACTTAGAAAAGCACAACATAACATGGGAATTATGTAGAGTCAAACTATATGCATTCAATAGATTGAAACAATCCATAAGCTCATTCAAATATATTACAATAATCAACATTCATCAAAATACACACTCAATCCATACTTAAAAGAAAAATGTTCAAACGATAGTAGTTGATTCTAAAAGTAACCCATAAAAGGGGAGTAAGGATCATGGATCCAGAAAGTCCAAAGCTAGTCCAAAGCTAGTCCAATCCTAGTAAGGATCATGGATCCAGAAAGTCCAAAGCTAGTCCAAAGCTAGTCCAATCCTAGTAAGGATCATGGATCCAGAAAAACTACTGACCAAGTGACTCTTTGTCAACTTCAAACGCTTATAACTTCAAAGACTTATAAAAACACAGAAAGTAAATTACGTTGACAAGCGTATTAAAAAGATAACCTTATAGTTGTATGTCTATATTTGGAATTTAGCACGAATAAAAATCAATTCACATTGAAATTAGGGAATACGTAACGTCGCCAGTTGACTCACTCGTCATCGTTGACTACATCAATCTCTTCTACTTTGCTGTTGAACTATCAAGAATAAGGTGAGTTTTCGTAACTCCCTACTCAATTGAGATTCGGGCTGGAAAGTGTACTTATATATATGTATTTATATATATACTTATATAGATAACTGCTTATGTGAGTGTTTATGGGAAATGATCCCAGTACCTTGATTTGGTTATTGTGTTTGTTGTAATTGTTGATAATGATGTTGTTGATGATGTTAATATTGATGTACGCACCCCGTTTTGGAGGGAACCTTGTGCGATATTTGATGATGTGCACACCCCGTTTTGGAGGGAACCTTGTGTGATATATGTTGATAATGATTGGTTGAATTGATATCATTGGTACTTGTTGGCATATTTGTTTAATTATTGTATTTGAAGAAATGATTGTTGTGTGAACATATGCCTAACACAAAGAGCTTACAGTAAGTATTGTTATTGCTCTATGATATTGTACAAGTACTTGATATATTATCATAATTGATGTTGTTATTTGACACCTATGAACTCACCAACCTTGTGTTGACACTTGCTAGTACACTTTTCAGGTAATCAGGGTAATTTCAGAAATCAGGAATAATTGGATGCTAGAGATAAGGCGACTTAGTATTCATGTGGTCTTTGACCCATATGCCCCCTTGTTTGGGGATGAACTTATGAAATTATGTAAAATATTGTTGTGTGAATTGCATGTAAACCTTATGAGGTTACCTTGGTTTGAACTATTGTATGTTTGATATGTTTGACAATAAACCATTTAGTGTTGCTCTATGTAATTTCCATACTCATATGTGCTATTTCTCGACATCCCATGATTCCGCCATTGTTGGGTGTTACAGCAAATCAGAACAGCAGATAATCCTCGTGACAAGTTAATCTTAGTACAGCTCAAAACACTTTGCAAAGTACTTTACTATGCTCAAAATGTACTACCGGGTACCTAGAACAAGTATAAGATCAACTTTTAAGCTACCACAAAGCCTAAGTGCAAAATAAGGAAATTTCAGCATGTTCCCAGCTTTGCGCTATCTACTTGACAACGACTTTGGGAAGCTACCACAAAGCCTAAGTGCAAAATACGTTTTTCCTGTTACCACAGTTACTCAATTATCATCTATCATATAATTTCCATAACATGTACTGGGCCAATTTCATAGTCTGCTAATATGGTCCTAATTCTAGAAGTTCAAATATGACATTATAATTGGCCCAATTTACAGATAAATGTACACAATTATGTCCAAATTTCCGTTTATTGAAATAGTTAATCAAATTACATGCACAGTCAAACGGTAAAAATCATGAATGTTACATTCTTCCCCCGTTAAAGAATTTCGTCCCGAAATTCAACAAACACTAATTACTAAACAAGTGTGGGTATTTAGACTTCATGTGGTCCTCGCGTTCCCAAGTAAACTCGAGTCCACGTCTAGCTTGCCATCTCACTTTGACAATCGTATATCGGGTATTCTTTAGTTTTCTAGTTTGTCGATCTAGAATTTCTATTGGTTCTTCCACAAACTTCAACATTTTATCAACACGGATTTCTTCGAGGGGTACGTGAAGTGTTGGATCGGTCAAACACTTCCTAAGATTACAAACATGGAAAACATTATGAACTCCACTCAAATTTTGAGGAAGTTCTAATCGATAAGCTACCGGACCAATACGCTCTAAGATCTTGAACGGGCCAATGTACCGTGACCCCAACTTGCCACGTTTCACAAAACGAACCACACCTTTCCACGGGGATACTTTCAATAAAACATAATCACCAATTTCAAATTGTAACATTTGTGATTTTTACCCGTTTGACCGTGTATGTAATTTGAGTAACTAGTTCAATAAATGAAAACTTTGACATAATTGCGTACATTTATCGGTAAATTGGGCTAAATATAATGTTATATTGGGCTTCTAGAATTAAGCCCATATTATGTGATTATGATATTGGCCCATATGTGTTATGGAAATATAGACGGTAATTGAGTAACTGTAGTAACAAGGAAAAACGTATATACAAAACCTTAAGTATAATATACGGTTTAAATAGTGTCGGTGAAACAGTGTCGGTGGAACAGTGTCGGTGGCTAGATGATAATTCCATTAATGGGACAAAGACCGACATAACTTTATGTAAAAGAGAATACTTGTGAAATCTCCGTTGTTTGTTATTGATCATGAATCTAATCCCCTAACTGGATATATACCCCTTATTCAGTCATTTAATCATGCACTCGATCATTTAATCAATTATTCGTTCAATTCATCCTCTCACTTCCCTCTCTAGTAAATGAACACACACACTCAAACTTCATCTCCCTCTCTCTCACTAAAAATCTTCTCCATCTATTGTGGTTTAATCTAAATTAAAGTTAGAATAATAATCTTCATCATATTCTTATCAACATATCACAAATTTGGTTCTCCAAGCTTAAGAAATCATCCATTCGGGTCAATTTTCGGGTTGAACTTTGGAGGTGACTTTTGGTAAGTAAAAACTTCACTCAAATCAATTATGTTATGTTGTAAACTTGTTTCTAGTAAGAGTTATGCATTTTGGGTCATAAATTGAGTCCAAAAACACTCCTAGGTCAAGAATTAAGGTTATGTGTTCATGATTGGTTTTGATATGATTTGGAAGTGATTTTGAAGTTTTGGATTGAATTCATGAAGTGGATTGGGTTTGATTATATGTATATATGTATATTTAGGTCCAAAAACGAGTTGGAAAGGGTTCTTGGTCGATTATGGGGTCAAAAATGGGGTTTTGGGTTGTTTTGGATCGTTTTTGGCTAAGTTTCTGCAGCAGAATTGGCTGACTGCGGCGCAGTGGGAGGTGCCAGACCCCACTGCGGCGCAGTGAAAAACTACTGACCAAGTGACTCTTTGTCAACTTCAAACGCTTATAACTTTTGATCCGTAAGTCCAATTGAGTCATATGACCTATCTTTGGAATTGTGAGAGAGTCTACTTTCTCATGGTAAAGTCCTTTTGATCTGAATCCTTTTCCATTTCTAAAAATGTCGGGTCAAAGTGTTATAGTTCATGCTCGGGAGAGTCATTAAGGCGTTGTGGGATTGTGGCGTGACTCAAACTTACTTAACTAACTTGTGTAGGGTTATAGAGTTGATTTTGATGTCACTATGATATATATTAATAGGTTGTGGACACGTGGCGGTCGTTGGACATTTATAGCTCGATATTAACTTGTCGTTTGCTTGGAAATCAAGGTGAGTTTCGTAAACCCTCCCTACTCAATTGAGATTCGGGCTGAAAAGTGTACATGCTTGTTTAACTGTTGATTGTTGATTTGATTGATTGTATGATTGAATTGTTTATGTGGACATGTTAGCGCATTGGTTACTATGTAAGTCGCACCGTTAGCGCATTGTTAATTATTAACTATGTAAGCCGCACCGTTGTTGAATGTTATTGATTGTTATGGAATGTTTTTGAACGTTATATGGAATCGTTGTTGTTGAACGTTGACTTGTATTGAATTGTGATAATGTGAAACCTTATAGGTTTTCCTTGGATGTGATTAGTTCTCTTAATCCTCACTTATTGTTAACGGTTGTTATCCGATACGGTTATTCCTTGTTACTTGTCCCTACGAACTCACCAACTTTATGTTGACGCTCTTTAGTACATTTTTCAGGTAATCAAGTTAATCAGAGACAAAATGGATGATTTCATGCTTACTTGCTAGGATTGGACTAGCTTTGGACTTTCTGGATCCATGATCCTTACTCCCCTTTTATGGGTTACTTTTAGAATCAGCTACTATCGTTTGAACATTTTTCTTTTAAGTATGGATTGAGTGTGTATTTTGATGAATGTTGATTATTGTAATATATTTGAATGAGCTTATGGATTGTTTCAATCTATTGAATGCATATAGTTTGACTCTACATAATTCCCATGTCATGTTGTGCTTTTCTAAGTGATACCCCATGATTCCGCCATGTTGGGGTGTTACATAATTCGAGGGGTCGTCGTCTAACATTAGCATATTTCAATTGTCGTTCTCGGGCCACTCTTAACTTTTCTTTGATTTGTGAGATCACTTTCGTCGTTTCAATAACAATTTCGGGCCCAATGAGTTGGCTTTCACCAATTTCTGCCCAAGCTAGCGGTGACCTACAATCTCTCCCATATAATGCTCTAAATGGGGCCATTCCAATGCTAGCATGATAGCTATTATTGTAGGAGAATTCAACCAAAGGAAGATGCACATCCCAATTACCACCAAAAGCAATAGCACAAGCTCTTAACATGTCTTCCAATGTTTGGATTGTTCTTTCACTTTGACCATCAGTTTATGGGTGGAACGCCGTACTCATGCCGAGACGAGTACCCATAGATTTCTAGAACGCCTTCCAAAATTTTGAAGTAAATCGGGCATCCCGATCGGATATCACGGAAATCGGCACTCCATGCTTGGATATCACCTCTTTGATGTACAAACGTGCCATGGTGTCAAATTTATCGTCCTCCCGGATGGCTAAGAAGTGAGCCGACTTAGTCAACCGGTCAATTATCACCCACAAATAGTGTCCCGACCACTACTCGTCCTAGGTAACTTCGTGATGAAGTCCATAGCAATTTCTTCCCATTTCCACACCGGTGTTACTGGTTGGACTAGTAAACCCGGTGGTTTCTTGTGGTCGGCTTTCACTTGCAAACAAGTGAGGCATTCACTAACATATTTTGCAATGTCATTCTTCATTCCCGGCCACCAATACAAATCTCTCACCAACCAAAGTACATTTTATCAGAACCCGGGTGAACCGAGTAGGCTGACTTATGAGCTTCATCCATCAATTTCAACCGCCATCCTCCAAGAACGGGAATCCACAATCAATCAACGAAATACAAACCATTGTCATTCTTTCTATCAAATTGTTCTTCTAGACCGTTTAAGGTTTCATTGATGAAGTTTTCCGGTCTAGTTGCCAATTCTTGCGCTTCAATAATGGAGTCACGAACACTCCTTAACACGGTAAAGCTCATGGCTTTAACTCTTCTTGGTTTTATACGTTCTTTTCGACTTAAGGCATCGGCTACCACATTTGCTTTACCCGGGTGATACCGGATAACACAATCATAATCACTTAACAGTTCAAGCCATCTTCTTTGCCTCATGTTCAGATCGCTTTGATTAAAGATATGTTGAAGGCTTTTGTGATCGGTATAGATCACGCTCTTGGTGCCATACAAGTAATGCCTCCAACATTTCAAAGCAAATACCACTGCTCCCAATTCTAAGTCATGAGTTGGATAATTCTTCTCATGCACCTTCAATTGTCTGGATGCATATGCTATCACCTTATCCCGTTGCATTAAGACACAACCCAATCCTTGCCCGGACGCATCACAATATACAACAAAATCATCGGCTCCATCGGGCAAGCTCAAGATGGGTGCATCACACAATTTGTCTTTCAACAATTGGAATGCTTGTTCTTGCTTTTCACCCTAATCAAACCTTCTTTCCCGTTGAGTCAACAGAGTCAAAGGTTGGGCGATTTTTGAAAAGCCTTCAATAAATCGTCTATAGTAACCCGCCAAACCAAGAAATTGGCGAATTTCGGTCGGTGTTTCAGGTCGTCTCCAATTCTTTACTGCTTCAACTTTACTTGGGTCCACATGAATTCCTTCTTTGCTCACTACGTGACCAAGAAACTGGACCTCTTCAAGCCAAAATTCACATTTGGAGAACTTGGCATAAAGCTTTTTTCTTTCCGGAGTAACTCTAAGACTTGTTTCAAATGTTCCAAATGATCTTCTTTGGTCTTGGAATAGATGAGAATGTCATCGATGAAAACAATGACAAATTGGTCCAAGTAGGGCTGACACACTCGGTTCATCAAGTCCATGAACACAGCTGGTGCGTTAGTCAACCCAAAAGGCATCACCGTAAATTCAAAGTGTCCATATCTCATTCGAAAGGCGGTTTTTGGAATGTCGTCTTCATGAACACGTAATTGATGATAACCCGACCTCAAATCAATTTTGGAAAAGAAACGAGCACCTTGGAGTTGGTCGAATAAATCGTCAATCCTAGAAAGAGGATAACGATTCTTTACCGTTAGTTTGTTCAATTCTCTATAATCGATACACATTCGGAATGTGCCATCTTTCTTTTTAACGAACAAAACCGGTGCGCCCCAAGGCGATTGACTAGGGCGAATGAAACCTTGTCTTGAAGCTCTTTGAGTTGGGCGGCCAACTCTTGTAATTCGGTCATGGCTAAGCGATAAGGTGCTTTGGTCACGGGAGAAGCGTTAGGAATAAGTTCAATACGGAAGTCAAGTTCACGAGATGGAGGCAAACCCGGTAGGTCATCCGGAAATACATCCGCAAAGTCTTTAACTACGGGCACGGTTTTCAATTCAATCTTTGTGATCTTAACACTATATACATTCCCATCCCATAGTTCGGTTGTTTCGCCTTGAACCACTAATTCTTCCCTATTTTCTAACGGAATCCTCACATTTCGACTACCACAATCAATTACCGCGTTCATGGCCGATAACCAATCCATACCCACAATCACGTCAAAACTACCGATATCAAAAGGCATTAAGTCAATGTAAAATGGGTGATCACATAAATCTAACACACAATCACGAACAACTTGACTAATCCTAGACAATCCACCATTTACCATTTCAAGTTCAAAACAATAGGACAACGGGATAGGATTAGCATCGATCAACGGAATAAAATCATTGGAAATGAGACTATAATTGGCTCCAGAATCAAATAACACGGTAGCATATTGGTGATTGAGGAGAAAGGTACCTGCTACGACATTAGGATCACCACGAGCCTCGGCCGCATTCATGGCAAAAGCTCTTCCACGGGGGGCCAAATGTTGGCGAGGAGCTTGAGGAGGTTGTTGTTGTTGTCCTTGGTTTCCTCGGTTTTGATTCGGACCGGAAATTTGCAACTGGTTAGGATGCACGGTCACTTGGACTTGTTGGCCAATAAGATTTGGGCACCGGTTGCGATAGTGGTCTTGGCTACCACATTCATAACAAGAACCCGGGACCATCGGGGGACGCATAGTATTAAGGGGAGCAACATTTAAAGGACCATTCCGGGGGTTAGTTGGACAAAATCTTGAGGTGTGTCCCTGTTGGTTACAATGAAAACAAGCATCACACCTCACGGTAGGCCAATGATTGCGATTACACCTAGGGCATAAAGGACTACCCCCTGTGTAACCAACCCGTTGAGGACCCTTTGTTGGTACTACCGCGCAAAAACCTTTCCACCACGACCATGGCGCTTATTATCGCGCCGATCATCTTTCTTGGTGCCGCTTGACTCGGCAACATCCTTCCTTTTATTGTCATTCTTGTTATCGTTCTTATTTAACTTACCACCTCTAATGAGTTCCAAGGTTATACTAGCGGTACGGGTGGTTGCCTCTTTGTAAGTCAAAGGCATGGTGGGGTGAGAGACAAGCACTCTCACTTCATGTGGCAATCCCGCAACATACTTCTCAATCTTAACCTCTTGGGGTCTCACATAATGAGGAATGAGTCTAGAGAGTTGGCCAAAACGGCGTGTGTAACTCTCGTAGTCTCCTCCCTTCATGGCAAGTTTAGAAAATTCCACTTGCAATCTCCTCAGTTCATGGGCCGGGCAATACTTAGTAGTTATCATATTCTTGAACTCTCCCCATAAAAGATTATTAGCCGCATCGATCCCCAATTCATCAACTCTTCGTTCCACCACTCAAGAGCCCCACCTTTCAACATACCGGAAGCATAAGTGATTCTTTGGTGGTAGGCACAACCACTTCGAGCAATGATAGATTCAATGCTCTCTAACCATTCCAAGCAACCCGTAGCACCACCTTCTCCATTAAATTCCGGGGCTCCACAAAGTTTGAAGTCTTTAAAAGAGCATCCCGGTTGACGTACATCATAATCCGGTCTAGGTAAAACTTCTCCTACACCTACACCGTTTACATTTACGTTTTCTTGTTCATTTTGTACGGGAACCGCTTCATTTTCTGGTTCTTCTTGTCCGTTTACATTTCTCATGGCCGTTTGAATTCGAGACACAAGATCCGGCATGAGATCATTTAAAGCTTGTGTGACAACCTCGGCGGTTATCGGGGGATTAGGATTACCCCGACCACCTCTGCCACCATGACCTCCACGGTTATCTCTACCTCCACGACCACCTCTACCACTACGTCCACCTACAATTTCTTCTTGAACTATCGGCTCCTCTTGTTCATTTTGACGCCTATAGTTAGTGTTAGCTCTTCTTGGTCTAACCATCTTTCCTGAACACACGTATTATATTAACAAGTTAAGTCTCACAATTCACACCCGAATATCAAAATTTACCTTCAAGTAATACACAATTTCCACATCAAGTCCTTCTAAATCATTGCATGAATATAGTTATCTCCACGGGGAATAATCTAAGGCTTCACCAATCGTACAATTTACAATTAACAATACAATCACGAACCATTCGACACAATATAAATGGGTCAAGTCATAACAAGGTGGGTAAAGTATAGTCCGGATCTTAACTTCAACATTCGACACATTAAAAGTGTTTGTATACAGGGTGTACCATCGGCTAACCCTCCACACCGTTAATATATTGAATGGATGTCAAGACTCGGTTCCGATATGTTCTCTAAGTGTTGACCGGGTATGTATACAGGGTGTACCAGCGGCTAACCCTCCACCTAACCAACACTCATTAAGCATACCGGGTTAACTACTATACTTTACCCACAAGGCGCAATCCACGAGATCATTTTACTGGGGGGACAAATAATAAATACTTCCAAGATCCACATATTAACGTTTATCACAATAATTCCATAATTCACGGTGTATCCCGACACTATCATATACGTCCATCAAGTTGTGGCAATGACTTATCTTTAAATGGGTAATGCATTTGATGTGAATCAAAAGTTTATGTATGAAGACTCATGCAAATCTTCATAACATAATGTTTAATAAAATTTATTTTTATAGTCTTAGTAACACAAGAGAGCTCGGTAACTCCATTTGAACGCACAAAGAAGCGCAAAGGCAAAGGTTTGCGAAGGACGCAATTAAAAACCCGCCCTTTTTGGAGGCTAGCGCACTCCGACTTATACCTCTCTTAGAGTTTGTTCAAATGGGTGAGCCGGTGTATCTCAAGGTTCTAAGACTCCAATTTTTATTAAAGAAATCTCTATTTCGATAGTTCTAGTCAACTTTATTCTTTTCTATGAGTAACCTACGAACTCAGTTTAAACCATTTTTATGCATCATACAGTTCACGTTGCACACAAAATTTCCTATCATGCATGCTAATAA
>CM067167.1:232788638-232802473 GCA_034093135.1 Erigeron breviscapus | reverse complement strand
TAGCTCAAAAGTTGAGCAAGAGAGAATGAGTGGAATCCCATATGCATCTGCTATAGGATCCACCATGTATGCTATGATATGCACGAGACCGGACGTGTCATGCGCTTTGAGCATGACAAGTAGATACCAGCAAAATCCAGGAGATAGTCATTGGATGGCTGTCAAAATATATTGAAATATCTTAGAAACACTAAAGATATGTTCTTAATATGGATCTGGTGAGGAGGAACTCGTTGTAAAGGGTTACACGGATGCGAGTTTCCAAACTGATCGAGATGATTCTCGATCACAATCGGGGTACATATTCATTCTAAACGGAGGAGCTGTTTCATGGAAAAGCTCAAAGCAGGATGTGGTTGCGTTGTCCACTATAGAGTCTGAATACATCGCCGCTTCTTTAGCAGCACAAGAAGCTGCATGGTTGAAGAAATTCATTGCCGATCTAGGGGTTGTTCCTTCCATTCAAGAACCCCTAGAAATTCTTTGTGATAACGAGGGAGCGATTGCTCAAATCAAGGAACCTCGTGCACATCAAAAGACTAGGCACATTGAGCGGAGATTCAACTACATAAGGGATGAAGTTGAAAAAGGGAAAGATATGTATTCACAAAGTTCACACCGATCAAAATGTTGCGGACCCACTCACGAAGCTCCTTGAAAGGCCTAAGCATGAGAATCATACTTGTGCCATGGGACTTCGATATTCTAGTGATTGGATTTGATCTATTTTAAGTATTTGGATATCGGAACACTTGTAGTTATTAACACATTTATATGAATATTGGTATTTTGCATTTAAATTGTGTTATGTTCCATTTTTGCATGTTTAAGTCCATGAATAAGTTAATTATTCTAAATGTCCGTAGTCGATCATATTTGTGGGAACAAATATGAATGTAAGACTATTATGAACTTGGATTGGTAGATATTCAAAAGGTTTTGAATATAGAGCAAAGGGTTGCTACCAAGGTTCATAGATATTTGTGGGATACAAATATTGGACTGACCTGCTCTCAAGCATTACTACATAGAATCTCTATGATTGATCATAAGTAATCTTGAGTTAAAAGGCGAATATCATTGTATCCTCAGACCTGAGATACATATTGGGTCTTGAAATTCACTGAATGTTATACTTTGATTTAGTTCTTCGCTGTTCTGAAACATGGCAGTACATAAGGCTAAACTCAGGTATGATATAAGGTGATTGTGAAAGACGTATGTAGTCGATATGGAATTTGTCCCTCTTATTCGTTGAGAGTAAGATGTCTAAGGCCTGCTACAAAGTTAAATCAATGGAGAATGATCACTCTGTGTCTCTAAGATTTAACATGACATCTGCGACAAAAGGATAAATGATCGATTCACCTAAAACATTTCAAGTAAGGGACTTGAAGAGGATGATGTTATTGAATGGCACTTCGTCATACGTATTAGGGGTAGCAAACCGTTGTTAGGCGGTATTTGCTGCTTGCGTCAATCTTCTATGAATCTTGTGCAAGTGGGAGATTGTTGGAATTCGTCTGCCCAAGACACATATTAAATTGACGTGGCTAGTACGTGATGATCCAAGTCGGGTCATACCCAATAACAAGCTAGACAAACACTTATGATATTTATTTATATGATTATGATCTTTAAATAAATATCAATACTTGAAACATTTAGAAAGTGTTTTTCTAAATAATTGCACTTGAGATATGTAAATAAATTATATGGATGATTTATTTTGAGAGAAATGTGAATATGTTTATTTGGAGAAATAAACACTTATGTGTGTTGTGTATAATATGTAATATGTTACATAAGATATGTAACAAGTTATGTTACATTTTATCTACAAAATATATAAGGATATATTTTATAAAATTAAAGAAAATTGTTTTCCTCCTTTTGGCTTTGGAGGCCGCCCCCCCCCCATGTGGTCTTGAGTGTGTTTCATACACTTATAACACATGGACTTGGTGTGGAGCTTACAACACATAACATAGTGTGTATCACCATTTCTTACATGCATTTTGTAAGACACACATGACATAGAGTGCATCAATTCTTCACATGAGACTCTAAGCTTTTTCTCTCAACTTCTCAAGAGCAAAAATACTCTCTCTTTTCTCTTTTGGGTTCGGCAATAAGGAAGGAAAAGGGAAGGGTTTTCAAGTTCAAATCCTAGCATAGTTTGGGTGTTTGTTGATAGTTTGGGGTATACAAGCTTGAGGTTCTTCTAGGTTGAAGACTTGCCACTTCAAGATCATCATCTCCTTCATATCAACCTTCTCATAAGCTTGGAAGAAGGTAGTCTTCTAAAACACCCTATGGTTGTTGTTTTGATTGCATATTATTCATATACATGGATCCTTGTTTGGGTTTTCTTTAATAAGTTAAAATTTGGTTTTTAACTACATATAACACATTGAAATGGTTCAATATTCCGCTGCGTTTTTGATATTATATTGATAATATGACTTTGATAAAACCCAACAAGACCCACCAAAACTTATTGTAGATAAGAAGAACTCAATATTATCATGGACGCAAGGCAAAACCAGATGATTGGTACTGGTGAATGGGGAACATCAATCGATGATTTTTGCCAAAACTGGCTTCTCCAAAATACAGTACCAACATCACAGCTAGAACCCCCAACAGAAAATATCAGTGCATCGTTCCCAACTCTTGTTGATGCAGTACATCATGGAGTTTCATCTCCAATCCCAATGAACCCTTTATATCAAAACTTCTCTTTCGATACACCAGAAGCAACATTCCAGTTGAAATCAACATTCCAACCGGAACCATTATTCCAACCAGAATCTTCCGAGGAGGGTAACAGGGCACCAGGCAAACGTCCAATGTCAGACTCGCCCATACTATACCCCAATCCAATTAGTGACACATATTATGA
Source organism: Erigeron breviscapus (assembly GCA_034093135.1). Taxonomy (NCBI): domain Eukaryota; kingdom Viridiplantae; phylum Streptophyta; class Magnoliopsida; order Asterales; family Asteraceae; genus Erigeron; species Erigeron breviscapus. The sequence continues at coordinate 232,799,568 of CM067167.1, read as the reverse complement.
GGTCTCAACCTCGAACAGGGTGGAACCGGTTGATACGATAATGAATCATGGACCAGAGTTTGAGAAGCACGTAGAAGACTCATGGGCTTATATTTCCAAGCTTTATAGTCGTAAGAAAAAGTCCGCAAAAGTATCGTCCTCGAAAGCCCAAAGAAATGTAAGGTCGAAAAAGTCTTACCAGTTTGTGAAACCTAATACTACTTTGGTAGTATTTGGAGAAGAAATGAACATATCAGAGATGCCAACACCGATATGCTCATGCACAGGGATACCTAGGACCTGTCGCGGGTGGAGTACAGAGGGATGGACCTCCGTTTGTTGTACAGCTTCTCTTTCCATGTATCCGTTTCCAACATATGTCGGGCCAAGTCGTATTGTAAGGTTGCCGGGGAGAAGAATGGGTTGTAGTACATTCTCAAAGGTCATAGAGAAATTATTGTTAGAAGGATACGATCTCGATTGTCCAATTGACTTGAAAGATCATTGGGTTAAACATGGGACTAACATGTATGCATTGAATAGATAATCGTGTGATCTTCATAGATTCAGGAATTTGGCTACTTAAACTATAAAGTAGGATTACATAAACAGTTAGTGATTTTCGTATGTCTATTTCCTTCTTTTCTTTATTGCGAAATTTATATATAATTTGTTTGTAGTTAACACTTTTATTATTGCTTATATCAAAATAGTCTGATAAAGCAATTCTACTTTATCTTGTTCCATCAAGATCCAGATATCTTATTTGTTGTCGGCCATTTTGAAAAAATTATTGTCATCTGACATCATTGCTTACGTTATATAAGCGAATAGTACCTCATAGTAAAATCATGTATTCTTACCTTAAAGTACAAATCATTTAAAAGTGAAAACTACAAGACTTTATTCCTGCATATAATCATTTAAGTTCATAATCTTCTACGACCATCGTGTTTGCTCTTATTCTAGTCATTTCTTGAACACATCCGTTAAATTACCAACTCAAACTTCATGTTCGTAAAAATGCCTCTTAACACACTAGGTCTCCTAATATTTCATAGTATCTCACTTTAATTGAACATTATAGTCTCCAAAAATCTTAGCTCATTCTATCAGTCAATCGTAACTATAAATTTGAACTTAGTCTATAGTTCATAATAAATCATTGGTCTACAATTATAGATTATAAGTATCTAAGACCTTAATAAGCATGTATTCTAGATCTTATTCTCATACTGTTATTCCAACAATGACTGATAATTGTAGACAATTATAAGTAATATAGCTTAGACATGGGCCATCCGGTAATGCTTATAATATAAGGCATATCATTTGCCAGCCCATCGCATTACCAACCCGTTCAAAATACCCTATGCCTGTACTACCATTTCTATTAACATAAAATTCAAGTCCACACAATCCACACTTGAATATCAAAATTGACCTTCAAGTAATACACAATTTCCATATCAAGTCCTTATAAATCATTGCATGAATATAGTTATCTCTACAGGGATATTATCATGGCAATAATCTAAGGCTTCAGCAATCGTACAATTTACAATCAACAATACAATCACGAAAACATTCAACACTATATAAATAAAAGGGTCAAGTCATAACAAGGTGGGTAAAGCATAGTCCGAATTTTAACTTCAACATTCGACACTGTAAGTGCACGTTCTGGTGCACATTTTGTGTCCGATGCATCTCAATTAATGGGCTGTTTTGCTAGATGTGTTGACCACGAGTTTAGGCTAAACACGTGTTGTTTGACCACGAGTTTAGACCAAACTCACGAGTTTGGACAAACTCGTGTGAACAGTACCACGAGTTTGGACAAACTCGTGTGAACAGTACCACGAGTTTGGACAAACTCGTGTGAACAGTACCACGAGTTTGGACAAACTCGTGTGAACAGTAACACGAGTTTGGAGGCCCACGAGTTTGAAGCCCAGCCCATTTCTAGCCTATATATAGTGTTCTTAGGTTTCGGTTTTAGATTGTCGATTTTAGTTGCAACAGATTTCGTCCATAGGGATCAGGGTAGTGATCAATACCCTGTCATTCCGCCATTATGTAATTCGATTATCAAGAGTCGTCTCGTTGATTGTAATCCGTAATCATCGTAGATGTATTGTAAACGGATTTATTCATTGTAATCATTCGACTAATGATAAAGGAATTCAGATTTATATCTCCTGTTCATATTGATTTCGTGTTCTTATATATGTGATTCATTCAATTGCCTCAATAACGATTATGTTTGGATTCCGCACTTACATAGTCGTAGGAATCGCGAATCGATCGGTCCCCGGCACTTTCAGACACATTAAAAGTGTTTGTATACAGGGTGTACCATCGGCTAACCCTCCACACCGTTAATATATTGAATGGATGTCCAAAACTTGGTTCCGATATGTTCTCTAAGTGTTGACCGGGTATGTATACAGGGTGTACCAGCGGCTAACCCTCCACCTAACCAACACTCATTAAACATACCGGGTTAGCTACTATACTTTATCCACAAGGCGCAATCCATGAGATCATTAACTTTATATAACATAGGATAACCATAGATTTGTTGATCAGGCGCCTCTAGGGTTATCGAATGTTATACTCCATTAATGTCATCATTTCATTTTGCTGGGGGACAAATAATAAATGCATCCAAGATTCCACACACATCGACGTTTATCACAATAATTCCACAATTCACGGTGTATCCCGACACTATCATATACGTCCATCAAGTTGTCACATAAAAATCAAGTCATCAAATCATAAGTACCCTACGAACTCCGTTTAAACAATTTTTATGCATCATATAGTTCACGTTGCACATAAAATTTCCTATCATGCATGCTAATATGAAATGTGGGTGCAATGGCTATAGACTAGGTCAATCCACCTAATTCTCTACAACCACGGCTCTGATACCATTCTGTAACACCCCAACATGGCGGAATCATGGGGTATCACTTAGAAATAGCACATCACGACATGGGAATTATGTAGAGTCAACTATATGAAAACATAAGATCGAAATGATCCATAAACTCGTACAAACGTATACATTCATCAACATTCATCAAATACACGTTCAATCAATAATAAAAGAAGTTCAAATCAATAATAGTTGATCCTAAAAGTAACCCATTAAAGGGAGAATAAGGATCACGGATCCAGAAGTCCAAAGCTAGTCCAATTCTAACAAGCAAGCAATGCAATCATCCATTTTTCCTCTGATTAACTTGATTACCTGAAAAGTGTACTAAAGAGCGTCAACATAAAGTTGGTGAGTTCGTAAGGACATATAACCAGGAATAAATGTATCGGATACAACCGTTAACAATAAGTGAGGATTAGGGGAACTAATCACATCCAAGGAAAACCTATAAGGTTTCACATTATCACAATTCAATACAAGTCAACGTTCAATAATAACGATTCCATATAACGTTCAACAACGTTCCATAACAATCAATAACGATCAACAACGATGCGGCTTACATAGTTAATAATTAACAATGCGCTAACGGTGCGACTTACATAACGAGTAACGCGCTAACGATGCGACTTATATAATAAATAATGCGCTAACGATGCGACTTACATAGTAACCAATGCGCTAACATGTCCACATAAACAATTCAATCATACAATCAATCAAATCAAATCAACAATCAACAATGTAAGTGCATGATTCTGTTGACAACAACAACAGCGATTTGATCAGTATATGTTTATGTTTTGTAATATGTAATCATAGACTTATTGTATGTTTAAACTTGTTATTTGGACTTAAGTAATGTGAATGATTACATATTGATCAGAATTTTGATATGTTTAATGTGTACGACTTGTATGAGTGTAATTATAAATATCATACAGATACAAGTGATAAACTAGTCACGTTTTGAGTATTAAAGTATACTTAAAAGATGACAAGATGAAGTGTATACAAACTCGTGCTACAGTAACACGAGTTTGTCTAAACACGTGGCCATCACGTGTTTACAATATTAACACGCGTTTGTTAATGGATAATGGGCCTTGATATATACGGTCCATATTTAGCACGCGTTTAGTACTGTTTAGTATAAATACAAATTGAAAATACGTATTTGAGAACAGTGATATTAGATAATACACCGAAATTCTGTGCAATTGTAAACTCGCGCGCGTTTAAGGTCTTAGGTTGTTTCAACAACGAAAGACGATAATATAATTAAGCAAACGGGTTATCACGAGAGGATTCCGCACTCTCGTCATAACTATAAGCGTTCTCGTTGACGATCAGTCCACAAGGACCTACAAGTGGTATCAGAGCTAATGTCTCGCAACAAGTTCAAAAGGAAAGAATATTGATCTAGAGGCTACAGAGAGTGATTCAGATGCTGATATGACTGGTCGTGCAAGTGATACTTCTCCCGTTGAAAGAGGTTCAAAGAGGGTTCGTACTGAGGAAGAAACAGATCCAACATATGAACCGCATGAAGAAGCAATACCGCTACAAAGACGAAGAACTGCTCCTAGATCGGGAAAAGTACTACCTTCAGTTGCTGATAGACCTGTACAATCAGAGATACCTGTAGTTGCTACTATGTCTGCGTCATCTACACTGGGTACGCTGATTTATAGAAGACGAAGACTTCGTCAATCTCCAGTTGCATCTACTCAATCTGAATCAAGTCAAGAAGATATGCAGAGTGCTTTGATTAGACATGTTGTTCCTGTAAGCACTGCGTTTACGACACTTCTACGTCCACTTCAACCGCCGTTGATCAGACTTCCTCGATTTCCTCCACGACCTCCTACTAGACCTTCTGGAGTTGCATTCTTTAGACCAACAGTTGAGTCTACTTCTGAACCTGCGCCGATAATGTCGACTCAATTCAAGGTGAATCATCTGGAAATGCGAGTTGTTACATTGGAAGCTCAAATGAAGATCATGCAAGGGTTAGTAGACAAGCTAGTTGCTGATTTAGAGACAGAAAAGCGTCAAAGTACTGCACTAAGAGAAAGGCTTAGGCAGTTATTGGCTCAAGGGGGAGATGGTTGTAGGGAGACAGAGTTGAAGAGGAAAGAGGATGAAGATCATGATGATGATGCAAATGCTGATGGTGAGCCAAGAACTGAAGCTCAAGCAGAAGCAACGACTCAAGGGGAGACGCCAAGACAGAGAGAGTCAGAGATTGCTGGTACAGCTGGTGCTAGTACGTCTGGGACTCAGAAAGATAAAGGAAAAGCTGTGATGGTTGCTCCAGATGTAGTTCTTGCTGATGATGATGATAGAGATTCCAATTCAGATAAGCTTCAAAAGATAGGTGCAGGTACATCTAAGGTTCAATATGATGATTCTGAAGATGATGAAAGTTTGGAAGAAGGTGAAATGATTCCTGATTTGGACTGGACTAATGTTTTTCAAGATGATGATTTTGTGCAACAACAAGCACAAGCTCAAGATCAACAAGTTCCAGATGATCAACAAGAGGTTCAAGCTGAACGAGTTTTTATTCCAAGTTCAAGAACTCTACACTTTATGGTTTTTACCAAAGTTGGAGATGATGAAGATGGAATTACTCTAAGCTGGAGTATTGAAGATTCTAAGGAATTTGATGTGACAGAGTATCCAGTGCCAAGTAGGGATGAAGATCATCTACATCAAATTGATAGAAGAATACCGGCAAGAGGATTGGTAGGAGAAAGTATGAAACCATCTATCTTTTGGGATTTTGTTAGTGATAGAGATGCTCATAAGTATGTTACTACTATTTTGAGTTGGTTTTTCGATGATGAGCTGAAATTGTTTATTATTAAAAGAGATGATGGTTGTCAGTACTTAAAGCCTATGAAGAAATATTTTAAAAGCCTTAGTGAATCCGATTTAATGGATTTAGGAAGGAAAAGGCTTGTTAATCCGAGTGGTAATGGTTATGCAACTTACTGGAGTAGAAAGTTGCAAGACGATTATAGGAAAAGGTTCTATGATAATTTTGATAAAACCAGTGTGTACATAACGCCAAGATCCTTGAAGAAAGTTACAAAGGATGATGGTACGATAGAATTTACTTTTTTTATTCCCCCCCCCAAAAGGGATTTTGGGGGGGGGGGATGTGGCGCTATAGAATTTGTTCAAAGATCGATTAAGCGTGTACTGAAGGTCCCAGTAAAGAAATGGCCTCAAGATGTTTTGAGTACACTTGATCACTGGGAGATTCACAAGAACACTGGTGAAGCGATGATGTATGGAGATAGAAATAAGAGAGTTATTTTGTTGCGCGTATATGATCCTATGCAGATAGTGAATCTTTCCAGAGATGATCAGAGAAGGTTATACGACACTGAATGTCTGTTTATTCCTTCATGGACCACTGAGGAAAGCAGATATAGGAAGATTTTGCGTATTTGTTTACATGCTAATATTCATGCAAATAGCAGGAGATTGTTAATTGATGGATAGTGTTTTTACAAGACTGAAGAAATCGTGTAGCTGATGTCAAGGGGGAGACTGTAAGTGCATGATTCTGTTGACAACAACAACAGCGATTTGATCAGTATATGTTTATGTTTTGTAATATGTAATCATAGACTTATTGTATGTTTAAACTTGTTATTTGGACTTAAGTAATGTGAATGATTACATATTGATCAGAATTTTGATATGTTTAATGTTTACGACTTGTATGAGTGTAATTATAAATATCATACAGATACAAGTGATAAACTAGTCACGTTTTGAGTATTAAAGTATACTTAAAAGATGACAAGATGAAGTGTATACAAACTCGTGCTACAGTAACACGAGTTTGTCTAAACACGTGGCCATCACGTGTTTACAATATTAACACGCGTTTGTTAATGGATAATGGGCCTTGATATATACGGTCCATATTTAGCACGCGTTTAGTACTGTTTAGTATAAATACAAATTGAAAATACGTATTTGAGAACAGTGATATTAGATAATACACCGAAATTCTGTGCAATTGTAAACTCGCGCGCGTTTAAGGTCTTAGGTTGTTTCAACAACGAAAGACGATAATATAATTAAGCAAACGGGTTATCACGAGAGGATTCCGCACTCTCGTCATAACTATAAGCGTTCTCGTTGACGATCAGTCCACAAGGACCTACAAACAATTAAACAAGCATGTACACTTTTCAGCCCGAATCTCAATTGAGTAGGGAGGGTTTACGAAACTCACCTTATTCTTGATAGTTCAACAGCAAAAATAGAAGAGATTGATGTAGTTAACGATGACGAGCGAGTCAACTGGCCACGTTACGTATTCCCTAATTTCAATGTGAATTGATTTATATTCATGCTAAATTCAGATATAGATATACAACTATAAGGATTTATTAATACGCTTGTCAACGTAATTTATGTTATAAAAGTTTAAGGGACTAAATTGTCATTTTTGAAACTTGAGGGACTAAATTGTCATTTTTGAAACTTGAGGGACTAAATTGTCATTCTTGAAACTTGAGGGACTAAATTGTCAAATGTCCAAAGTATAAGGACGAAAAATGATACCTTGAAACTGTAGGGTAAAAATGTAACTTTCCGTATGTAATACGTATCCGTAGGATATATAAAGTATTCCTCTGATATTTCTAAATCCTTTTGAAGTATTTTAAATAATAGGATTAATACGAAGAATGTATTAATCTTGTAATGAATAGATGTTTTCAATAGCAGAGATATGAAAAGATACCTTGAATGGTATGTATTATAATCAATACAAAATGTATTGATTACAATTGAAGAGATACCTTAAATGGCAGGAAAAACCAGCATTTTATTTCCAAGTTGTGTTAGGGTTGGCCTTGGGTCGTGAAGAATACCGGGGCGAATTAAGTTGCTTAGTGAATGTTTATGCAAACTTTTCGCGAACTACCTTCCATTCCTCCGGCATAAGCCAAAGAGGCCCAAGGTGCAATCACTTTCGGAAACATTGTGCGGTTAAAAGCGTATCAAGGATATATTCTATCCATAAATCAAACAATTCAAAAATACGAAATAATTCACAGATGGTGAATAGTAATTATATGAATTAGGATAGTTAGGTATATAACTATGCCCTTGTTTATATACCATAATAAGTATTCAAGATGATTTAATAAAAGTTTTACGATTTCTCGTACTTTCACTAATAATTCATTTTTCGCAATAGTAACAATATTTCAATATTCATATATAAAAGCGATAGTTACCGTATTTAAATGCAATTATGTATTAATTGAGTATAGAAATAAGTTGACAAGTATTTCAATACATAACATATAGTTCTAAAATCATAGAGCAAAGTATAGTAAGGTTTTATAAAAAACACTTACAAGAAAGGAGAGTTTATGAACTCTAAGATCAAACTTTCGACGTACGAAGAACACAACTTCTGATTCAAATGAAATTCTTTCAAGGCTTGGACTTGTTTACTTAATAATTGAAGATTATTCCCAACCCAAATTGAGTATTATAACTAGAACTTTTGAAGATTTTAGAGAGATTTGTTGATAACAACTTCTCTTGACGATTTTCGGCGCACTTTGAGATCAAAGCGACTTTGCTTATACTAGAACAATCAAGTGTTCTTTGAAACTTATAACAAGAAGGGAAAGGATGATTTTAGACTTATAGAATGCTAAATTGAGAGAGAATGAAGTTTAAGGTGTAAGTATTTATGAAAACTTAAGCCTAGTATTTATAGTAAATGAAATGGAATTAAATATGATAAAATTAGTATCCATTCTTGACTTTAACAACTTATGATCAGATTTTTGAAGATATTTAGAGGTTTATAACTTTGCTACTAAGTAAAGGAAAGTGCTAGGAAGTTTCCTCATGGAGGTGTATGGTTTACTAGCTTTGGAAGTAAGTTTTCTTAACAATTTACACAACAATTGTCTACTAGTAACATTATTCAACTAATAAATCAAATATAGTTTGTGACAATTTCACGAGTATTCCTACTTTCCATAAAGTATGTCGGCTTTGTCCTATTAATGGAATTATTAGATAATCACTGACACCGTGCCACCGACACTGTATACCATACATCATTTTTAAGGTTTTGTATATACGTTTTCTCTATTAACACAGTTACTCAATTATCGTCTATAATATATTTTCCTTATTACATATGGGCCAATATCATGGTCTTGCAACATGGGCTTAATTCTAGAAATCCAATTATGACATTATAATTTGCCCAATTTATAGATAAATGAACACAATTAGGTCCAAAGTTTTTGTTTATTAAAATAGTTAATCAAATTACAAGTACAGTCAAATGGGTAAAAATTACGGATGTTACATTATATATATATATATATATATATATATATATATATATATATAATGATGATATGTTATATATATATATATATATATATATTAAATAAAAATTATTCTTTTAAATTTTTTAACAATAAGATACAAACTTTAATACACCAAATTAACTTTTATTAAACTTTATCATTTTATTAATCTTTTATTTTTGAACATGTCTTTGTCGTAGCATGGTGATACATGTTAGATCTTGATCCCTTAATGTTCTGTTCAATTTTTAAATAGGTTATATAGTCAACTAAACTTATTTTTCCCAAAATACAATTTGTGATCCCTATCGTTTGGGCGGGTATAATCAACTAGCTCGCAAGAGCTAATATTGTTATGAATAAAAGTCGTGATTATATTTATATCTATATTATAAAAAAAATAACATTTTATTTTTAAAAGTATTGAAAAATATGTAATATTTTCACTTAGCACCCCTTAAAATATTTTCACCTACACTACCCCCTTAACATCAATTTAAATTACACTATCAATCATTTATCTTTTAAATGTCTCCATTAACCCTATACATCAATTATCTAGATCACTTCATGCCTCATCTATCATCAACAATCGCCTCCACCACCACACCGTGACCACCACGACCACCGCCGCATTGCGCGGGTAACGTAATAGTTAGTTGTTTACATACACCACAATTTTTATGATTTATTATAAAAAATAGCAAAATTTAGTCTCGCTGGTGTGTGGGGTTCAAAGACCGAGTTAAACTGTTTTAGAATGATCCCTCGTTTTTGACATAATTTTTACCTTACAACAAAAATGTCTTTTATAAACTTATTTCTTACATTTTTAACGAAATACGAAGAAATTTGTTGATTTGATTATTATATAGAAAAAATTCATATTAAATAAGAAGAATTTTCAAAAATCATAATTTCTACACATTTATAAATGTATTAACAAAATATTCACACTTAAAAGTGTGAAGAAGTGTCAAATATTTTCACACTTAAAAGTATGAAAGTTAATTTTTAACATCTAATTTTTAAATCTATATTGAGTTTATCTATATATTTCTCTTTGAACTCGTTTCTAACCATTTTCAATGTAAATAAAAAAGAAATGTGTCTCGAAATTGTTTTATAAAATTTTTAAGTTTAAAGGTCATAGGTAAAACTATTTAAATTAATAAATTATTAATTTATCGATATAATAATATCTCGCTAAATTGATAAAATATCTTGGTCACAAGATTATTAATTTATAAAGGTTTATGTAATCTGTAACACCCCAAGCCAAGGCTCGAAATATTACGAAAATCATATAGCACAAGGTGGGATTAATGTAGAACATGAACTAAATGCAAATAAAGGATTCAGTGAATCCATACAATAAGATAAACAAGTACCAAAATACATAAGGAGTAAGTAACCAAAGAAGTTTACAAAAGAACATCAAAAGATGGCTAACGGTCCTAAGTATAATGCAAAAGAAGGCAAATGAATCCTTGATCCATATAAGTCCAAAGCCCGGGTTTAACAGCAAGCAAACAACTAAACTCCACGCCCTGGAGAACCTGATTACCTGAAAAGTGTACTAAGCATAGTCAACACAAGGTTGGTGAGTTCGTAGTAATGGTCC
>CM067167.1:232765496-232787638 GCA_034093135.1 Erigeron breviscapus | reverse complement strand
AATACCGAATAAAATTAAAATACCTAAAAATCAAACATAAAAAATAACTATATATAGTTTGCAACACCCTGCCTACAAAAAACTACAACATTTTGAGAGATCATTATCCTAATAAAATACATTATCTATAGTCCATGAGCATTTTTAAAAGAAACTCTTAGTCAAATGTCCCTATTCTTTACAAATAAATCAACTTGCATATTTTGTTCCCCTACTACCCTATAATGTCCTGTTAAAGGAAAATAATTTATTCCTCATTATGTCATGTTAAATACTACATTATATATAAAGTCTTCAACAATCATAGGATTGTTCGACTCATTAACTTCTGCCACATCTTAAACATACAATCTTAACATAATTTGAGTATTGCCCTAACAAAAAACTAATCAATAATAGTAGCACTAACAATTAGCAGCCCATGAAAATTTTATACTCCAACTAAGAAATAATACAATACATGTATACATCTATATACATATATATACAAAAAGTATAGTTGCAGTAACAAACAGCAGCCGAGCATATAGTTACCCAAAGAAACCACAATGTGATGAACCAAATTTTATAACAATATACCTAAAAAAACTAAACAATCCCTTACAAACCATAATCAAGAATTTAGTAATAAATAAATTAATATATACTGGGAGTAATAGTAAAAGTATGATTCGAGCAACCATCAATATGACAAATATCACAACTTAATCAATACGAAAGCTAAAGAAGAAACATATGAAAATTAACTCCATATAAATATTGATTCCAGTTTACCCCTTTTTTTCCAACTTTAGTTAAATAAAAAGAGAAAGTATATAATTTGAAAAATACATACCAATTAATCAACAAAGACCATCTCAAACGTTTTGATTTTCTTAGGGTTGTTCCACTCCGAAACAGTCCATACATGCATAACACGGAGTCGTAGATGATGGTTAACATGTGTTGGCTTAAGATCTTCAAGATGAACTAATGTGGTCTTATTTTTTGTTGTTGAAGAAGAAGCCATAATGAACCTATAATGGACAACAAACTAAATTAAAAGAGATAATAATAACAATAACATAAGAATTCAATGTTAAATAATAATAATAATGATTAAATATGAACAAAGTATATAAATAAAAAAACCCTTTTGTTAGTCGATCGTAGGTTTTTTTTTGGGTTGAGAATATGTGAGGGTTTTTTCTAGGTTGTATATACATAGATAATAATAATAATTTTTGGGAGACTTTTAAGGATGAGGTGTGGTCCGATTTACACCCACACTCGAACTAAGCTAACCAAATTTTTATGTCTCGGATATAATAAAAATAAATAAATATATACAAATAAATATATATTTATAGAAAACTTGGCAAAGGAAGGCTCGGTCAAACCTTGTCCAGCCTTAAGATGGAAAGACTTTGGCAAGGCTTAAGGTGGAAAAACCTTGGAAAGGCTTAAGGTGGAAAAACCTTGGAAAGGCTAAGATAAGACAAAGAAGTCTTGGAGAGCCTTAGGAAAAGACAAAGAGTGTCAAGGTTGGAAGTGGGCCCAGGAGAGCCTTCATCTAGCCTTAGGAAAAGACAAAGAGTGTTAAGGCTGGAAGTGGGCCCCAGGAGAGCCTTCATCTAACCTTAGGAAAAGACAAAAAGTGTCAAGGTTGGAAGTGGGCCCCAGGAGAGCCTTCATCTAGCCTTAGGAAAAGACAAGTAAGGAAGGTAAGGCTTCCAAACCTTGGAATGGGACCCAGGAAAGCTTAAGGCTAGACAAGTAAGGAAGGTAAGACTTTCAAACCTTGGAATGGGACCCAGGAAAGCTTAAGGCTAGACGAGTAAGGAAGGTAAGGCTTCCAAACCTTGGAATGGGACCCAAGAAAGCTTAAGGCTAGACAAGTAGGGAAGGTAAGACTTCCAAACCTTGGAATGGGACCCAGGAAAGCTTAAGGCTAGACAAGTAAGGAAGGTAAGGCTTCCAAACCTTGGAATGGGACCCAGGAAAGCTTAAGGCTCTCCTCAAGAAGGCTCTCCCCAGCAAGGCTCTACTCAGGAAGGTTCTTCCCAGCAAGGCTCTCCTCAGTGAGCCTAACCTTCGAATCATACATGTCTGGCCTATGGAGAGATTTTGAACCTTCATACTTATTTAAATCAACATCTGTATATTAAATGTCACCATGTGGCTGACTAACGTATAAATGCGATTTGGGCCAGGGCCCATACTCGGTATGGCCCAAAGTATGAGGTTGCCCTAATTTGATGGTCTATAAATACTCTTCATCATTGGCTGCCAGACATTCATTCAATTTTCAACATTTCATTCCATTCACATACATTCAATACATTCAATCATTCATCAATTATTCATAACATAAAATCTCATAATATTCATATCCTCCAAAGATCGAAACATCTCTTTGGGAAAATCATCATTCACCTTAGGTTCGTTAAGAACTTAGTAGGTTTGCACTCTTAATTTGAGGAGATTTTGATGATTTTCGTGGTTAAACCCCTTTTGTGATTGAGCTTAACATTTCATGCTCAAACATTGGCGCCATCCGTGAATTTACTGATCACTGGGCGGTTTTTTGTTGTTACAAAGCAAAAATCATCATCTTTTTTCTTGTTTGTTTCTTAGCTTCACATGGCTGAGGAATTCACTCCTATTTCTCATGTTATCCCTTCTGGGTTGGGGAAGGGTGTTGATGGAGGTGGTTCTCCAGTAATCAATCTGGAAACCTCTGAGATCTCTAATGTTCAAAATATCTTTGGTGAAAAATTTCCAGATTATGGTTCTAGATCTGGTGAAGTGATAACAAATACAACTAATGTTGTTTCTGGTGATGAGTCTAGGTTGCCACCCAAGGTGAGCTTTGGATCTAACCTTGGGTCTGGTAGTGCTAGCGTTGGATCACTCTTTTCCACACCTTCATCTGCTATATCTCCTTTTGTATCTTTGTTTTCAACACCCCCAACTAGCACATATCCTATCACTATGCTTTCTTCTGGCCCTAGTCAGTTAAGTTCTCACATAACTAGCATGGCTAGCCCACCCATGACTGGAGGTCAGACATCCTTGCAATCAATGGCTAGCTCATCTCAATCTGTGACTATCCAGGAGAGCCATTTGTAGAATTGATAAGGCTAGCTGCCAAGGGCACTCAGCAAGTGCAAACACCACCACCTCCTCCACCGATTGGTTCTCTCAACTCTCTACTGTGTTAAGGCCAGCTCCACTTCAGCCAGCCCCACAAGCTTCTCCACAACCTACAGACATGGAGTCCATAATGAAGTTGTTGGTGGACGAGATGAAAAAGCAAAGGCCAGTCGAGCCTGCTCCTGAACCAGTCAACCCAGCAAAAGAGTTGTTAAAAATGCTAAAAATTGCAGCGGGGGAGGAGGTTGATGAGCAAGCAAGGGTGGCCACAGTGCCAAAGTCTGCAACAAAGTCAAGGTTTTGTGACTGGGTGGCAAATTATGCCTTCCCAGATGGTCAGAAGGTCCCCGCCATCGTTGGCACTTATGATGGTACTAGGGACCCAGAGGACCATCTAGCAATCTATGATCAGGCTGTGCTAACAGAAAAGTGGGTGGATCCCGTGGCTTGCCATTTGTTCCCGGGCACCTTACAAGGTTATGCCTTAGAATGGTTCACTAAGCTTCCTGAGAAGAGCATAAAAGACTACCAAGATTTGAAGGAAAAGTTCATAGCTCAGTTTGTTCAACAGAAGAAGCGTCAAAGAAGTCACTTGGAAGCTCACCTAATTAGACAGAGAGAAAGCGAGCCACTAAGGGATTTCATCACAAGATACACCGAGGAATGCCAAAAGATACCTGGGCTTCCGGAAAGTCAACAGATCTCGGGTTTCACCTTGGCACTGCTCCCTTGCCAACTCCAGGATGATCTAAGCAAGAGAATCCCATTGACATTTAAAGAAGCTATTGATACAGTTCGATTTCATCCGCTCCAAAGAGACTGCCTCACTAGTAAGAGGTATCACAAAGAAAGATAAATTTGGGGGAGGATTGGCTAGTGAAGAGTGGGGCCGACATGACCAAAGGCGAGACGAACGTCGAGACGAGCGTCTGGATGAGCGTCGTGAGAAAAGGTTTGGACCATACATCAAAGATGCACCAATTGTTAACTTGATCAAATGCCCAAGAGAAATTCTGAACACTGAGACAGTGTGTGCTACTTTCAAGCCTCCTTCACCAATGGCCTTCAAGTCTGGGAAAAAGAACATGAATCAATATTGTGAATTTCATGAGGACCACAGACATGATACTAATGCATGTAGACAGCTAAAGTGGGAGATCAAGAGGGCATTGGATGAAGGGAAGCTTGAACACCTAGTCCCAGGAGCTAAGCAAGCAAAGAAGAGCTTTGCATGGCAAAGGAAGATGATGGAGGAGGATGATCCAGGAGAGCCTGAGGGCCACGTATACATGGTCCATGAATAAGACAAATGACAAGACTCTAAGTTAGTATGGGTCCCAGCCTCCCTCCTTTGAGAATCATCCGTCCCCCTTCTTTTAGTTATATTATAATAAGGTCGGCCATTCGTTAAATAAAATATTAAAAAAATAGAGGATTAATAAGGAGGGAGAATTAGGTTCAAAGAGGAGGATTAGGGGTGCCAAGTGTACCCCCAACCTCTTCTTTTAGTTATATTATAGATAGATTTTCATAATTTCGCTCAGATTTTTTTCATTAATTTCACAAACAACTTCTTACTCTCTCTGAAAATCAATCGCTCGAATCAATCTCCTCTGCTAATATACATTCTAATAATAATCGACGTCTTCAGGTATTATGATATATTCTCATTTTAATATATATATATATATATATATATATATATATATATATATATATTGTTTGTATATTTGTTATTATTTTCAGGTACTATGGATACGGCTACAAATCGTCGTCTTCCTTGAGATACGTCGATTAACATATACGTTTTAGGAGTATGCAATCTAATATCATTATATAAAGAAGAGGTTTATACAAATCCCATGTCACCTAGCATGGGAAGGTGTGAGAAGATTATGATATTTGGGTGGCGATTCCCTGATGGTAACTCGTATTATGTATACGGTTTTACGCCATCCAATCCTATGGTGATGATAAGTGTTTTGCTATGCTTGATTGATGATGACTTGAGATTTACAAGTTAGATTGATTTTGGTACTAGAGAGCTTTATGTGAAACTCTTCTCTTTCTCCTTCATGATTTGTGTCACTATTTATAGTGATAAGGATGGCCCTTGGTAACTCGAAAAGGTGTCATTTGATAACTCGAAAGGGTGTCTCTTGACTTGAAAGGGTGTCCCTTGGTGAACTCAAAAGGGTGTCTTTTGGATTTGAAAGGGTGTCTCTTGGTGACTTGAAAGGGTGTCTCTTGGTGACTTGAAAGGGTGTCCTGTAACTCGAAAAGGTGATTTCCTGTAATCAATAATATTCATATGGATAGATTTTATTCCAGATATTATTCTTTTTAAATATGTTTTATTCCTTTGGCATCGTATGTATACTATGTTATCGTATGTATACTATCAAGTCCCCCAATTCATGTGTATAAAAAATATATATATTTTTTAGACATGAATTCTAAATTTATACATTAGTTGATCAAGAGTGATATTCAATAAATACTATTAATGGGTAACCCAATAGAAATTGTAACTTTTACTCGAAAGAATAGATATGTATTATTTGTTTTATTGAATAAATCAAATTCTTGAATTGAACTATAAAATGAATCATGTTAGTACTTTTTTGGCATTCATATTGCCAGGTATTTTCTCGTAAAAAGTTTCTCATCTTCTTTAATGAGTGGTAGTTAATACATCATTCGTGTATAACTTACTTTTATGCGTATAACGACTTTTTCACAACATTTTTCGTTTGTACACTATGTGTGTTCAATTTGCTTTTTTCGCGTTTATACATCTTTCGTGTATTTCCACGATATTTTATGTTTATACACTATCCGTGTATAATTTTCATATCTTTCGTGTATTTTCACGATATTTCATCCCTCTAATGTCGGGATACTTGCATGCATTGTCGACATATCATAATAATTCCCGTGGGATATTTTATTAAGTAATAAGTCATATTGTGGATGTGTTTCCCTTACATATCAATAAGTAATTCCACCCTCTTATTTATTTGGGCAATAATAGTAATACCCTAAGAGCGGTTACAAATGATGATTGTCTCTTAGATATGTTATTATCTTGTGTGTTGCAATTCAAGGATCACGAAGTCGTTTTTCGTTATTGGCATCTTCCGCTCGTATGAAATTGTGGGTTTGAGTAAACAAATCTGTAACATCCGTGAGTTTTGACCCGTTGACTTTATGTGTAATTTGACTAACAATTCAAGTTAATGAAATATTTGGGTCGTCTTATGATTAAATGACAATGTGGTATATTTGTAGGGTCGATTGTATGATTTAATCGGGGAATAAATGTAAGACGATGTGTAAATTAGCTTGTAATGGAAACGGGTCGACCCATACCCGCGACCCATCAGCCCATATGACCCATATTCCCTCCCTTATCCCTCCATTTCACCACACATTTCCTTTCTCTTCTATCTTTCTCTCTAAGTAAAAGCAAGACTATCCATCTCATATCTCTCATTCTCTTGCATCCATTTGGTGTTTTGGAACTGCTTAAATACAAGAATCATCATCATTGTCATCTTATAATCTTCATTGAATCATAAGCTTGAAGTTCATAGAACAAGACTTTCACCCATTTTGACCAAATTCGGGTTTGAGCTCTAGAAGAAGTTTTGGTAAGTCAAATTCATCCCATATTTACCTATTCATGTTTAGTTACTTGTTGTTGGTCAATTTGAAGTAATTACAAGTCTTAAATCGGGTCAAAATGCATTTAGGGTTCAATTAGGGTTTGGGTTGGATGATTTGGAAAGTGTTCTTGATGTTTTGGAATGGAAATTTGTAATGGGTTATGTGTATTTATGTTTAATGGCACTTAGTTAAGCTTCAAAATGAGTTCATAGCATTATGGGTCGTTTTGGAGTCTTAGGTTTTGAGAAAATTGGTTTTGGGTCACTTTTCTTGCACTTTGCTGCTGCTGTTCGTGGGTTGCCCAGTAAGGGGCGTAACCTACGCCCCCTTGGGGCGTAGCTTACGCTAGACCAAATGGTTGGGCGTAGGTTACGGCCCTTTGGGGCGTAGCTTACGCCGAAACCCCCATCTTACGCCAAAACCTTCTGTTTACGCCACTCAAGACGCCAAAAGAATTGCACTTTCTGGAGCACCGTACCTTACGCCCCCTTTACCCTAAAATTTTACAAAGGGCGTAACCTACGCCAGGGTAGGGCGTAGCCTACGCCCCCTTTGTTTCTGAATTTTCCTGTTTGACCTAGTTTGACTTCCAGAACCCTAATAACGCTTCGAGCATCGTTCTAAATCACTTCTTAACTTATTTAACAATGATTAAGAGTCTTAGAAGTCACTTAACGTCGAGAACCACTTTGGAAACCTAATTAGGGTTTTGTCGAGAAATTGATAAGTTATGTATACGTGTTTATGTATGTTAATGTGTATGTATGATATCGATATTTAGGTGTTGGACGTGAAGTGAACATTGTACGACAATAACTCGACTTTATATCGACTTAGCTTTTCATAACCAATCGAGGTGAGTTCCGTAACTCCCTACTCCTTTGAGATTCGGGCTGAAAAGTGTAAAACTTGCGTGTTTACTTACGTTGTTGATTGATTGATTGAATTGGTTTAAATGTTGGATTGATGAGACGGTTTATCACGTTTGATTGACTTGGTTTATGTTTTGTTAAGTATTTCATTAATATTAGGATAGACGTACATACATGGAAGTCGGTTATGCCTTCATTGGGTTTTAGATGTGGTGGGAAGGCTGCGGGTGACCCTATATATAAGCATCTGAGACTCGGAGAATGGATAATCCTCTTAAGTGTATGTACGTATAGTTGGTTTGAATTGTGATTATTGGTTTATGATTAACGAATATTGATTGTTGGTTTATGACAGACGATTTGTGATTGATGCATATACGATTGATTGTAAGCATGCATACGTAGTTACATAATCCCTCGGTTGAGGACTCAAACATCCAAGTGTATAGATGTATACACTTAATCCATGAGATGTTGGTGACATGACTCCGAGTATATAGACATATATATCTCGATGATTTTGAGATACAGCCTTGTTCATTGCGATGACAGGCGGGTATCGTTGCATAGGTGACTTAAGTTCACGCATAAGATAGGCATGTTGGCTTATTTATGCATTCGGCACTTGTATTGATACTTTTATCATTTGTGCACTCCTATTACACGCTTACTTACTTTGTGTAATCTTGTTGTTGGACGTTATTGTGTTACTTAGAGGCTCGCTGTAAGTCATGTCTAGCCTCTATTCGTATATTGTGATTATTGACGATGGGTTCCTTATGGACCATTACTACGAACTCACCAACCTTGTGTTGACTATGCTTAGTACACTTTTCAAGTAATCAGGTTATCCCCGGACGTGGAGTTTAGTTGCTTGCTTGCTGTTAAACCCGGGCACTGGACCTTATGGATCAAGGATTCATCGACCTTCTCTTTTGCATTATACTTAGGATCGATTTGCCATCTTCTGGATGTTCTTCTGTAAACTTTGATGGTTATTTGCTCCTTATGTATTTTGGTACTTGTTTCGTATTGTAATGGATTCACTGAATCTTTATTTGCATGTAGCTCTTGTTCTATTGTAATTCCACCTTGTGCTATATGATTTCCGTAATATTTCGAGCCTTGGCTTGGGGTGTTACAAAATCTTCTAAGGACGTTGGTGGTTGTGCAATGAGGTCTTTGAATAGTCTTCCAGGGCGTAAACCACTAATGAAAGCTCCACATACCATAGCATCTGATCGATCCACCATGTGTAATGTTTCTATGTTGAATCGAGCTACATAGTCTTTTAACGACTGGTCTGGTCGTTGTCTTATACCAAGGATTTCCGCTTGTGTTTTTTGGAATCTTCGTTGTTGTAGAAAGTTTGCCCTGAATTTGTCTCTTAATTGGTGGAAGCCATCGATGCTTCCAGGTGCGAGGTTATCATACCAATATCGGGTCGCTCCGCATAATGTGATGTGAAAGAATCTACACCACGCTGGCTCTGGTAGCTTGTGCACATCCATTGTTCCCATGAAAACAGTGAGATGATCATCGGGATCTGTTGTTCCATCGTATTGTCGCAGGTTAGTCGGAACCTTTAGACCGTCCGACATGTTGCAGTCACGGATTCGTTTTGTAAAAGGTGAAGCTACCAAATCTCTAACGTCTCTTTCTGGTTCCTGAATATGAAAGGCTCGTGGTAGAAGTCTGCGTTTGGTGCGAGCTTTTCTTTGGTGGGAGCTGTAGCCCCCATGACGGTACGAGCTCTTCCTCGGTCTTGCTGTCACTTTCAACAAACAAGTTATCTTTGGCTTTTCCAAGATGTATGTCGTCTAAACCAGAATTCCATGGTTCAATGACCAAGGGATCAACCTCGATAGGTAAGAGACGAGGGGAAATGTCTTTTAGCTTTTGAGCAAGTTTAGAGTACAAAGTGTGAATTTGGTCAAGGTTTCCAACTACCAACTGTATTACAGGTTCGTTCGAGCCCAAACGGGAGGCTAGGTGGCTAGGTTCTCCTGTGTCATGAAGAGTGACCATGGGCTCAATGTTAGGAGTTTCAAGAGCGTTGGTTACAATGATCGTTGGTGTTTGGTCTGGGCCACTCTCAGCCATTTGATTGTTACTTAACACGACAGTAATGTAGATTTCTTGTCTTTCTTTAAAAGGAGAATTAAAACTTCGGTCCCACGGAAGGCGCCAAATGATGATACGTCGATTAACATGTACGTTTTAGGAGTATGCAATCTAATATCACTCATTTAAGAAGAGGTTCATACAGATCCCATGTCACCTAGCATGGGAAGGTGTGACAAGGATTATGATATTTGGGTGACGATTCCCTGATGGTAACTCGTATTATGTATACGGTTTTACGCCATCCAATCCTATGGTGATGATAAGTGTTTTGCTATGCTTGATTGATGATGACTTGAGATTTACAAGTTAGATTGATTTTGGTACTAGAAAGAGGTCTCTTGGTGACTTGAAAAGGGTGTCTCTTGGTGACTCGAAAGAGTGTCTCTTGGTGATTTGAAAGGGTGTCTCTTGGTGACTCGAAAGGGTGTCCCTTAGTAACTCAAAAGGGTGTCTCTTGGTGATTTGAAAGGGTGTCCATTGGTGATTTGAAAGGGTGTCTCTTGGTGACTCGAAAGGGTGTCTCTTGGTGATTTGAAAGGGCGTCCCTTGGTAACTCGAAAGAGTGTCTCTTGGTGACTGAAAAGTGTCTCTTGGTGACTGAAAAGTGTCTCTTGGTGACTGAAAAGTGTCTCTTGGTGACTAAAAGTGTCTCTTGGTGACTAAAAGTGTCTCTTGGTGACTGAAAGAGTGTCTCTTGGTGACTTAAAAGGTGTCTCTTGGTGACTCGAAAGAGTGTCTCTTGGTGATTTGAAAGGGTGTCTCTTGGTGACTCGAAAGGGTGTCTCTTGGTGATTTGAAAGGTGTCTCTTGGTGACTCGAAAGAGTGTCTCTTGGTGACTGAAAGAGTGTCTCTTGGTGACTAAAAGTGTCTCTTGGTGACTAAAAGTGTCTCTTGGTGACTTAAAAGGGTGTCTCTTGGTAACTGAAAAGTGTCTCTTGGTGACTGAAAGAGGTGTCTCTTGGTACTGAAGGGTGTCCATTGGTGATTTGAAAGGGTGTCTCTTGGTGACTCGAAAGGGTGTCTCTTGGTGATTTGAAAGGGTGTCCCTTAGTAACTCAAAAGGGTGTCTCTTGGTGATTTGAAAGGGTGTCCATTGGTGATTTGAAAGGGTGTCTCTTGGTGACTCGAAAGGGTGTCTCTTGGTGATTTGAAAGGGCGTCCCTTGGTAACTCGAAAGAGTGTCTCTTGGTGATTTGAAAGGGTGTCTCTTGGTGACTCGAAAGGGTGTCTCTTGGTGATTTGAAAGGTGTCTCTTGGTGACTCGAAAGAGTGTCTCTTGGTGACTGAAAAGTGTCTCTTGGTGACTGAAAAGTGTCTCTTGGTGACTGAAAGAGTGTCTCTTGGTGACTTGAAAAGGTGTCTCTTGGTGACTGAAAGAGTGTCTCTTGGTGATTTGAAAGGGTGTCTCTTGGTGACTCGAAAGGGTGTCTCTTGGTGATTTGAAAGGTGTCCTTGGTACTCGAAAGAGTGTCTCTTGGTGACTGAAAGAGGTGTCTCTTAGTAACTCAAAAGGGTGTCTCTTGGTGATTTGAAAGGGTGTCCATTGGTGATTTGAAAGGGTGTCTCTTGGTGACTCGAAAGGGTGTCTCTTGGTGATTTGAAAGGGCGTCCCTTGGTACTTGAAAGGGTGTCCCTTGCAACTCAAAAGGGTGTCTTTTAGTGATTTGAAAGGGTGTCTCTTGGTGACTCGAAAAGTGTCTCTTGGTGATTTGAAAGGGTGTCCCTAAGTAACTCGAAAAGATGATTTTCTGTAATCAATAATATTCATATGGATAGATTTTATTCCAGATATTATTCTTTTTAAATATGTTTTATTCCTTATACTATGTTATCGTATACTATCATCTCAATTGTAAGTTTTCTAGGGTTTTTTCCCTCTTTTGTTTTTATTTATTTTATTTTTATTCAATTGGTCAAGTTCGTTGGATCATATTTTAAAGTATTAATCTTTTGAATGATAGATCAAAACTGCATCAGTTTTCCAGTTCTTTATAATAAAGAAACATTTTATGCCATCGTTATAATATGAAATGTAATGAAAAGGACAAGAATGATAATTATAGTATATAAACTGCTCGAGTTATACATTTTTTTTATGCATACATTTATAATTAAATTGAAAATTTTCCTTAACAAATTTGTTCCTTGTATGTGATTAGGTTTCGATTGTATCTCCGGCCTCTGCCGTGGTCATGAGCATTATCTTATTTTCGGTAATTTTTAATTTCAAAGACTGAAATTTTCAGCAAAGTTTCAAGATGCTTTTACTTATCGTTTTTTTTTTGTAGAGTTTGTTCTCTAACAGTATTAGCGCTTTTCTTTTCGTGCTGTGCTGTCATGCTGTTCTTTCTGGAGTTATCATTTTACTTGGTTCAATGGAATCCAGATTCTGAGAAAATGGACGTTGATGCTCAAAAGATCGATCAGATTCCTCTTTTAAAGCCGCATTACGAGTTAATGCATGTTGATATGTATACTACCTCTTCATCTTCATCTCATCCAACAATTGTAAGTTTTGTCTTTTCTTTTTTATTCGTTAAGGTTTCATTTTTGTGATATGGATACTAGTTTTTTGTATTATAGATTATTTAATTTGTTTTAACGGGTCAAATGGGTTGGGTCAGAGCTGTTTTAAAGGGGAACGGGTCAAACAGATTTTTGTTTAATAATTGTGCTTGACAATGCTGGCATCGATAAATGTTTGTCCAGTACCATGAAGTGGTAATGAACATTTCAGGGCATAGGGTTGGGTAAGCAAAATAGTCTCTTTGCAAGTGAAAGGAAATGTTTGTAAAGAAATACTTTTTTTAATCCCCATAAATCCAGAGATATATTTATGTGTAAAACATTGTTGCTCTTTGGTAGTCCGTATGTATTATGATTTAAATCTTACAAACTGTGTCCACATTTCTGGTTTTTTTGATATTAAAGGCATCGAGCTAGAAAGTTCTGTCAAGGACTTGTTGTTCAGACATGCCAGAGACCCATTTTAAATAAGTGTCTTTGTATTATTGTTCTTCTATTATCTGCTTATGTACTGTGATTTTAATCTTACAGACTAGCTGATGGCATGCTGCAAGTGTATCGTGATGTTAATGGTGTCGTGCTAGAAAGTTCTACCAGGGAGTTGTTATTGTTCAGCTTAGCCAGATACCCTTTTGAATATATTTCTTCATAAAGCTGATTACATGGAACCTTCCACATCTTGGCATTGTAAGTGTTTCCATTTTGTTTTTTAAATGCTAGAGAGGAGTGTTATGGCAGCGCTACCTGGATTATGTTCCATCTTATCACTTCTTGAAGTTTTTATTTCTTCAATAAGTAGTGTTCAATGAATTGTGTGCCTCCAATATAGTTTGAGGTAATATGCTATATCCAATAATATTTTTACTTCGTAATTTGAGTATCTTGAAAACTATAACGGGATTCAACATTATAGCTTACTTTGAAGTTCAATAATACTTTCAATCCTTTTGGCAGGGACCCAATTTTTTGTAGCAGTCATTTTATGCCTATTGTAAGTTGTTTTCACTGATATCTATCTCGTCACAACAGTAAGATTTTTTTCCTTGGTTTATTACATTCCGTTATTCCTTATCTATTTTGTGGGTTCCCTCTAAATTTCTATCACATCTATTATACGAATATGATAAATGGGAATGGATATAGATAATATAAAAATTTAATTTTGCTTTAATGGTTTCGTTCATATGTATTGCTGATTGTTCAATATTTGTGCTTTTTCTACTGGTCTTTATAGCGGCATTTGTAGGCATTCATTGGGTATTCCACAGAAGATGACCGATGTAATCCAGATACCATTTTCCCTGCCATCCATCCAATGCTTATAATCGAGATAGATTCATAGGGCTTTACTCCTATTCCAAAGTTTCCCAACTAACTTTAGTTTCGATAATCCTGCCATACTACTAAATCTGTTCATAGATCCAGTTTGCTTGAGTTTGTTATGCTTGCTACATTAGAGAGAGATTATTGCTGGAATCTGAAGTTTTGTATTTGTATTCGCAGATGACGAGGAGGAATGTGGTTGTCATCCCAAGTTCTTCAATAAAGGGCCAGCTCCAGGTATGTCAAAATAAGAAAAATCTTGAACATGCACTTCACTTTATATTTAAAGCATGATTTGGATTTAGTATTTGAACCAAATTTATTTTGACATGTTATCCATTCTGCTCTTGTGTACTACTTTTTCAGTGTGAAGGGTGTTCTGCAACATACACACTGGGCACTTTCTTTTGAAATTCTAGGCTACAATCGTTATTCATAGAAGTGCATTAGGAATGGTTTAACACACTTGGCATAGTAAGTCTAAGCTCTGTTAGTTTAGGATTTCTAACACTTAACATACCCAAGAATCAAAGATCTGATCTGGATAGCTTATAGTTTTGTTAGACAGTGCTGCTAGGCTCACGTATAGGTCTGGCCCATTTAAACTAGGTTCACATATTCAACTGGTCTGATCGATTGGATTGTTTTAAAGTTGTTGGATTAAGCTCTCTTATCTCACTCCCACCTTCTGTACAAAGCTACCAACTCTATCTTTTGTCCAGTCCTAAAAGCTTGAACTGCTTCCCCGCTTGGTTCCAGGTTTGACCAAACCTCCAGTTGTGACTGGTCCGGTAACAAGTGGGTAGAACTGATGTTGTGGCCTTTTCCCGGTCTGACGAAGTGGTTCAGGCTGCGTTTAAAACAACCACTCTTACCAAAGATAAACACCTTAGCACCTCTACTACATAGCTTCTCATTCAACTGCCTGCAATAGTCATTTTTCTCGGCAGTTTAATGTCTTGTGGGTATACCAATTACCAAGTAAAAATGAACACAGGATGATTTTTTGAATTCAAGTATGTGTTTATTTTACTCAACTTTCTAGTGTTTTACTCTAAGTATAATATTTGTGTCTTATTTGGCCGCTGTTCTAGATTTGGTACCCCCATATAATAAACCATGTTGACCAATGAATAGTCTGGTTTGAGGTTATATATTGTTTCGTTTTGGCTTGTGAAGCTCATTAAAATTTCTATTGTCTGTTTTTTTTAAACATCACTTGATAGATCCAATTTTCATTTTGAGGCTCATTAAGTTTTTCTTATCTTTGTATGTGTTTTCTTATGTGACTTCATGGACTGGATTTTGCTTGCCAATATTATGGTCTCACTGTATTTCATCTTGGCATGTTCTCGAGTCTTGCGTAGTATCTATGTTTTAAATTAGAACTATTATGCATTGGCTAGTTTCTTGATAGTCATTTTTAGTTTTTATTTTTAATTAAATTTAATGCCATTAAAATTTTTATTGGAACTGGAATTATGCAGCAATAAATGCACCCCATTATATCCAACTTTTTGGAGCTGTTAATAGAATAGCTTGAGTTTAATGACCATTAATAGAATAATTTGGTAAGTATATGTGTTTATATAAATGAGTTGATAGACTAATTTTTTGTTTGTTATTGTTGGTTCTCAATTTCATTCATTTTGGTTTGTTCTCTTATGTGGTTATTATGGTTTATATGCTTTATTTGAACTTAGTTTAAAAGAACACATAAATGTGCCCTCATAAAAATTGAGCCAGGGTAATTCCTTTTACCCAATAATTGTGCCTACATAAATTTTAGATCGTAAAATTGTTTAATTAGTCTAGGTTTGTTTGAGATATCCTTTATTAGTTGTGATGCTCATCATATCTTTATCTATCCAGTAAGATTTGTTTTCTCGACAGACTAAATTTGCTGTAAAGAACTTTGGGTACTTGCTAAAGGGCGTCCTGCAGCATACACATTGGGTACTTGCTGTTTGAAACTTTATGCAACTCTAAGCTCTACTAGTTTAGGATTTTTAACACGTTAAATGTTCTTTGTCCACGGACAAACAAGGATCTGATTTGTATAGCGTATAGTTCTTCTTAGACACTGTTAGGTTCACATATGGGTCTGGCCTAATGAATCTAGGCTCACAGCACCCCAGTTGGATCAGAATAGTGAAAACATATCCAAATTTACCATAAAGCAGGTGTCTAGAGCAACTGTTAAGGCTTACAAACTGTGAAATTTTTCCTTATTTTTGAATTCCTTTCTGCTTAATAAGGAAAGTGTATTCACATCGGTGGATTAAGCTCTATATTTGTCCAAAAAACTTGAACTGGTTCACTGCTTGGTTCTGGGTTTGACCAAGCTGCCAGTTTTGACTGGTCCGGTAACAAGTGGTGTAACCGTTCAACTAGAACCATTATCGCGTCCATTTCCCCGTCTGACCGGCCAATCGAGATTGGGTCTTTAACATCCCCCCTTTTCAGTTCCCTGTCATGGTCATTTTACTTGGTTGATCTAACTGAATATAAATTTTGTATCTTGTTTGGCCTCTGCTTTAGATTTGGCACCCTCATATTTTAAAGTTGGTTGAGAAACCATATAGTCTACTTCGAGTTGATACGTTGTTTTCTTTATTTTTGCTTGTGAAGCTCGTTAAATTTTCTATAATCAGTGTTTTCATGCATGATTGACACTTGACATACTAATGTTCTTATAGTATTTGCTGTCTATCTAAGTTCTCTTCTTATGTAGTCTTACATAGTTTTTATGTTTTCTTTTAGGGTTAGAGTGTAAGAACACATAAATGTCTTCCCCCCCCTTCACAAAAAAAAAATAAAAATACGGCCTACCCATAATAGTTTCAACTTTGTAGAACATTGAATTGACTCTGAGTTGGTTGATCATTTATACCTGTAATTTTCATTGCATTTCTGCATTCGGTAAGGATACATGTTTTCTTATGAGTTGGTAGATCAGTTTTTGGTGTCACTGTAATTTTGGCATGTTTTTACATGTCACTTTAGACTTGGAATTTAGATATATACATGAACCCTAATACATTCAACTTTGTGATAATAGAAATACATTGAGTTGATTAAACGGATTTTAGTGGTGAAACATAATAACTTTTTCTGTTCATAGCATAAGTATGCGTGTTTTTCTTAATTAGCTGTTGGACTACGATTTTGCTTGCTATAGTAGTTTTTCTTATCTCTGTATGTTTTTACTGATGGGATCCATGGACTGGTTTTTGCTTGCCAATATTTTGGTGTCACTGTATGTCATCTAGGCATCTTCTCATGTTATCGAGTCTTGCGTGGTTTCTATGTTTTACATTGACCTAGAATTTACGCAATTATAAGTGCACCCGATATATCCAGCTACTTGGGCTGTTAATAAAATAGCTTGAGCTAAACGACCATTAATAGAATAACTTAGTAAGTATTTGTGTTTTCGTAAATGAGTTGATAGACTAGTTTTTTGCTTGTTATTGACTTATTGTTAATTGTTTTTTGATTCATTTTGGTTTGTAGTCTTGTTATGTGGTTGTTATGTGTTTTATTTAAACTTAGTTTATAAGAACACATAAATTTGCCCGCATAATTTTTAGTTTGTAGAATCGTTATATTAGACTAGCTTTGTTTGAAATATTCTTTAGTAGTTGTGATTTTCATCGAGTCTTTATCTATCCTGTTAGGATTTGTGTTTTAGATGGGCCAGTTTTTTGTTCTTTTAAGTATTATTTCTTTTCACTTGTCCAAACACATAAATGCTCGTCATAGAAGTAACTTGTAGATCCATTGTATAGTTTCTGTTGATATGTTTTGTGTTTTCGATAGACCAGTTTTTTGTTGTTCTTATTATTATTTCTTTTCACTTATCCAAACACACAGACGACGCCATAGATATTACTTGTAGATCTATTGAATAGTTTCAGTTGCTAGCCTATGGCAATCTATGTGTTCATTACTTCAGTTATGAGTTGATAGACTAGTTCTTGCTTCTTGTTCTATGTTATTATTATATTTCTTTTGGAATTTTGTTTTCCCTTCATAATGCATAGTGGTATATTTTCATGTTATTTTTTTGATGCTTAGCTTCTATGTTTATTTTATGATTGAATTATACAAGCATACAACTCATTTGAGCGACCAGTTTTAGTGTATATAGATCAGGCGTTTGTCCTTATTTTTTCTTTATCCAACATGAATGGATTCGTATCATAGTATTTTTTGCTTGTTATTTACTATCACTATACTTCATCTTGGTATGTTCTTCATGTCATGTAGTCGTGGTTTTTTTGTGTTTTTTCTTTCTAGACTTGGATGATAAAGCTTGATAGGCTGATTTGTGTAAATATACTCGTTAGAGTCTTTACAAATTTCTTACTTTAATTCCTTTTAGTTTGTTTTCATGTTTATATGGAATGTATCATTTTAACGTTTATAGACAGTTTATAGTACCCTAGTTTGAGCTGATAGATATATAGGTTCTATGTCCATACATGATTTGGTTAGGGTTTTCTTGTTATAATTTGCTTTCATTATAAGCACATAAATGCACCCCCATTAAGTTAAGCCCATTAAGTTAAGCTCGTGAAATTATTCTTGATATCTATGTTTATACAAATGAGATCAGGTGTTTGTCCTTATATTTTTCTTTATCCTTATAGGAATGGATTTGTATCATAGTAGTTGTTATTTCTTGTTATTCACTATCACTATACTTCATCTTGGTATGCTCTTCATGTCATGTAGTCGTGGTTGTTTTATGTTCTTCTTTCCAGACCTGGATGATAAAGCTTTATAGGCTGATTTGAGTAAATATACTCGTTAGAGTCTTTATAAATTTCTTACTTTAATTCCTTTTAGTTTGTTTTCATGTTTATATGGAATGTATCATTTTAACGTTTATAGACAGTTTATAGTACCCTAGTTTGAGCTGATAGATATGTATAGCTTCTATGTCCATACATGATTTGGTTAGGGTTTTCTTGTTATAATCTGCTCTCATTATAAACACATAAATGCACCCCCATTAAGCTCATAGGATCGTTTAATTGACTAGTTTTGGTTGATAAGCATTTATTTCTTCTGTTACCTTTTTAGCTCATTATATCTTTTATTTATCTAGTGAGTATGTATAAGTTGATTGACCACTTTTTTGTTCATATTTTTTTTAACGCGTGCAAACACACACGACACAATGGGTAGACTAGTTTGGGTTGAAAGACCAATTGTTGTATGTTGAGGTGATAAAGCATTCCTGATATCTATGTTTATACAAATGGGCGGATAGACCAGCTTTTATTGTTATTAATTGTTATTAGTATAGTTTATCTTCGTATATTATCCTATTTTGAAGTTCATGCTTTCCATGATTTATTTGTAATTATACTTAGGATTATACGTGCACTTAAAATTACACCCCACATATTTTAATTTGTATAACCACTTTTCAGGCTAGTCTAAAAGTTGATAGGCTCGTTTTTGCTTGTAAATCTGGAATAAATGTGTTGACCCGGTAAAGATATGTGTTTTTATATTTTTGTTATATTTTACATGAACTCATAAATGAATATATCCCATGTGTTGAAATTTGTAGAAGGGTTCAACAGAATAGTTGTAACTGATATACCATTACTTGATTGCTTGGTAAACCTATCAAACCATCTTTCTATTAGGTAAGGATTTGTGTTTTCATGTAATGAGTTATTGACTGGTTTTTGTTTATTTTAGGTTCACTATTGTTAATCTTTATTATGTTCAAGTTATGTAGTATCGGTTTATATCTTTTGTGTTCAACCACCACCATAGTTCAGATTGTGAAATCATTATATGGACTATTTTTTATTGATTGGGCCATTTTTGAAATTTTCTCTTTTATAATGAATGCATAATGGTATGTTTTCATGTTGTTTATTGATCCTTAGGGTCTATGTTTTATTTTATAATTGAATTTGAATTGTACGAGCATATAAATAAATGACCATATATCTTGAAGTATGTAGAACTGTTTTTTTTAACGGCGTATTTAGAACTGTTTAATTGGCTGCTTTGAGTTGATAGACTCATTTTTGATTTGTAAAGGTCATTAGTATTTCTATTTAATCAAGCATTTAAATACATGTCTGTATATTTTGAAGTATGTAGAACCGCTTAATAGGCTTCTTTTAGATAATAGACTCATTTTTATATATATGTGGATGTGTGTTTTCTTGAGCTTTAAGTTTGTCTTGTCTTTGTATGTGTTTTCTTATGTGACTTTATGGAGTGGATTTTGCTTGCCAATATTATGGTCTCATTGTATTTCATCTTAGCATGTTCTCCTGTTAACGAGTCTTGCGTGGTTTCTATGTTTTAAATTAGACCTGGATTTTATGCAAGTATAAACGCACCTTTGGAGCTGTTAATAAAATAGCTTGAGGTAAATGACTATTTATAGATGTATTGGTAGGGGGGTTGGGGAAGAGAGACTTGAGACTTTAAGGTTCTTGGGCTCAAACCCGGTGAGAACAAATTGCTCCCTGGGCTGGATACTGAAATTGGAGCTGGGGTATATGAAAAGGCAATGCCGCTAAGCACAAAATTTCTGTTAAAAATTGACCAATGACCATTAACAGAATAATTTAGTAAGAATTTTTTGTTATCGTAAATGAATTGGCAGACTATCCTTTTGCTTGTTATTGCTGCTTTTCAAGTTTATTCATTATAGTTTTTCTCTTATTATGTGCTTGTTATGGGCTATATGATTGATTTGAACTTAGTTTATAAGAACACACAAGTGTTCCCACATAATTGTAAGTTAGAAGAATCGTTCAATTAGACTGGGTGTGTTTGAGATATCCTTTATTAGTTAGACCGGTTTTTCGTTCTTGTTATCATTATTTCTTTTCACTTATCCAGACACATAGCACACAAAATTGTACAGAATCTAATATTAAAAAGTCATAGAAGTAATTTGTATATCTATTTAATGGTTACAGTTGATAGACTACGGTATATGTGTTCGTTTATGAGTTGATAGACTAGTTTTGTTTCTTATTCTTTAATGTGTTCCCCTTTGTAATGAATGCATAATGTTTCCATGTTATTTATTGATGTGTGGGTTCTATGTTTTATTTTTATAACTAGGGAAAGTGCCTGCGCATTGCGGCGGTGAGATGGTGGGGGTGATAGGTCATAAGAGGTGATAAGTCATAGAGTGTGATAAATGTTACCGTACGGGCTCCGCCATCGGAAAATTCGTCGAAAGTATATCAAATGACATCTCTAATGAAAGAGCATGAAATTTTAAGAACACCCATACAATTTTTATAATTTATCGATAAACGGTTTTTGAGATAAACGATTTTGAATGAATTAGAGGAATAAAATGATTTATGGAGGAGAGAGAAAAAATGAGTGGTTGAGATTTGAGGAGAGAGAAGAAAATGAGTGGTTGAGATTTAAAGGTATTATAGGTATATTAGGTAGAGATGTTTAAATTAGTGAAAAAAGAAGAGGGTAATTTAGGTAGTTCAAATCATCTTTTGAGATTTTTAAAAAGGGCAAAATGCTTTATAAGATAGTATAGATAATTGAGTTGTACGAGCATATAAACTATTTGAGCGACCACTTTATGTGTATATAGATCAGGTGTTTCTTCTTATTTTTATTATCCTATAGGAACGGTTGTTATTTGCTCTCACTATACTTCATCATGGTATGCTCTTCATGTCACATAGTCGTGGTTCTTTTGTGTTCTCTTTAGAATTGGATGATACTTAACATAGCACCACCAGAGGCGGTAAAAAATTACAGAGGGAGCAAAGAATTTTTTTTTAAAAGGGGGCAAAATGTTAAAAACCTATAAAAAAATTTAAAAATCTATGAAAAATTTAAAAACACATGACAAAAATTTTGAGGGGGGCCTTTGCCCCTTTAGTACCGCCCCTGAGCACCACCATATATTTAAGTTTGTACAATAGCTTGATAGGCTGATTGTGTAGATAACTAGATATACTCGTTATGAGTCTCTTATTTTTTTTTCAATTTGTTTTGGTTTCGTGATTATTGGGAATGTATAGTTTCTATGTTTATAGACCGTTTATTGTCCTAGTTTGAGCTGATAGATAGAATTTTGCTTCGAAAGGTCATTATTTATATTACTTATCAATCGGGGATCCTTTTGGGCAAGGATCTGTGTTTTCATACATGATTTGATTGAATAAATTTTCCTTGTTATAATCTGCTTTCATTATAAACTTCTTTGGTCTGCTTACATGTCATATAGTCATGATTTCTATGTTCTAGCTTAGCCTTGGGCTATATGAACACATAATGCATTCCATTAAGTTCTTGACTAGTTTTGGTTGATAAATCTATATTATTCTGTGCTTTTAAGCTCATTATATTTTTTATTCTTTCTTCTTTCAAGTCACATTATTGGCCTTTAAAGAAAAGTCAAAACTATTTTTTCTACTTGTTCTTTCTCTTGTTTGGTTCTATTTTGTTTTCCATGGCTG
>CM067167.1:232728190-232764496 GCA_034093135.1 Erigeron breviscapus | reverse complement strand
ATAAAAAAGTGTGAAGAAAATTTTCAGAAATTCCCCACTGCGCCGCAGTGAGGGGTGGAAAGTCCCAGATGCGAGGCAGCCTGAAACCTCTGCTCATTTTTGGAATACCTTCCACTGCGCCGCAGTGGGAGGCCGGGTAAGTCAGATACAGGTTGGGTAAGTGTGGGTATTTTTATTTTTTTCACTTTTCACTTATTACTTCTTTCTTTCTCTCATCTAAGAAAAGAAAACCTAACACCCCTCAAATCCTTCCATTTCTTCCCATCTTTAATAATTCTTCAAGGTTTCTTGCTTCATATTTGCACAATGGGGAGAAGTGTAAGTCTTTTTCTTTAGTTTCCTTGTTATTTTTCTTTTATTTTGAAGTTTTTAATTTCTAAGGGTTTATGCTAGCCTAATTTTTCAGATTAATTTAGGGGTTTTGATGCTTGTGAATAATAGAAGCTATTTGGGTGTAAATCCATCATCTTGTTCACTTGTTCATCAATTTTTGATTTTAATTGAGAAAATTAGGGTTTTGAAACAAATTGGGGATTTGTTTTTAAGAACAAGTATGGGGGAATGTAGATGTCGGTTGTTTCAAGTGGAGATTACTGGTTCTTTATCCCTATGTTTGATTGTTAGATTATACCCCTTTTTGTGATCTTGTTTGTCATCCCGAATTATGTTGCCCAGAAAACTGCCTCACTGCGCCGCAGTGAGGGGTGTGATGTCTCACTGCGCCGCAGTGAGATCCCTCTATTCTATTTTCCTTTTACCCTACTGCGCCGCAGTGGGGGCCCTTCCCTGCCAAACATTTTCAATTTGTTTCATATGGTTCCCAACTTTGCATTCTTATTACTCACGATTGGTCGCTTTCATGTTTGTGAATGCAGGAATCAACTGATAAGGCCGCGGAAAACGGAAAAAAAAAAACACAACAAAAAAATCAACTGATAAGGCCGCGGGAAAACGGAAAATGGGTGAGGCCACGTCTAGTGAGGCCGTTGATGTCCCGAGTAAAACTTCCAAGAAACCGGTGGAGGTGCCGCTTATATTTATTGAAGGTGAACTGAACGAGAGGCATGCTTGGCTCTCATTCGGAAGTATTAAGCAGCCACACAAGAACGTATACAAGAACAAGTTGTTTAAGCTTGCTAAGCATGCCGTCTGTCCCGCGAGATATTTACATCCTATTCAAGCTCAGTTATATGGAGTACAGGAGGACATACGAAGGTGGTTGTCTATGAGTTTGAGAGTTGGTACTAGGGAGTCAAGAGGGTATGATGTGAATTGTGAGATTTGGCGGCGGGTTTTTGCTAACCGTGAGCCCGCCTACCGTGAGTTGTGTTTGGAGTTTTATTCGACTTTGAAGCTGAAGAAGGAGTTGGGGAAAGTTAAGGATATTTTTGAGGAAAGGATTGTATGGTTTTATTGTGGGGGACAGCAGAGGAAGCTGTCGATTGCTGAGTTTGGTTATTATTGTGGGATGTATTCGAGGGAGGAGTTGCAGAGTACGGATCTTAGGGCTATTTTGAAGAAGGGCTATAGGACAGGAGTTGATTTGGGGGATGGAGAGTCGATTGTGGAGTATTTCACAAGGATTACGGGGGGAGAAACTTGGACCTACACTAGTGGTGTGTCGAAGATAAAGAACGTACGTTTGAGGTTACTCCACCGCATGATTGTGACATTCTTGGTGCAGCGATCTACTCATTGGGAAAAGGCTTACCAGAATGATTTGTGGTTACTTAAGCTCTTTTCTGAAGGTGCTCCATCAAGGTTTGCTTTGCCTCCTCTTGTACTTCTTGACCGAATGTGTAACCATTCTGATTCAAATTTGGTTTTGGGACATTTCATCACGGTTATCTATAAGAGAATGGGAGTCTTTGATTCAGATGCTTGCCAGACTCATCTTTCATTACCAGTTCATCAGGAGAGTTTTACGTATAATGAGCTATGGAAGGGAAAGATTTTGAGGAAGAAGAAAGCAAATGAGCAAGAGCGGTTGTTGGTTGATGAGGGTGAAGTTGAAGGACCACCTCCCGTACAGGAGGTTGATGTTGACGTTGAGATGGCGGATGCTCCACCGGAGCCACCGAGGAGGGGTGGTCGTAACATTCCCGTCCCTCGCTCGTTTGACTTTACACTTTTGGGGGACACTGTTCAGAGGATGTATGAGGAGCAGCAGAAGAGTCGCCAAGAGTTTGATTCATATCAGAGGAGGATGGATCAGGAATTTAGCTGGATTGGTTCGCAGCAGGCCCACACAAACTATTGTCTTGACTACTATCAGCCGATGTGGGATGCCCAGTATCATGGTAGGGAGTTTGTTCGACCCGACCCAGTTCCTCAGTTCTCCCCACCGCCGATTTTTGTCCCTGATTATCGCCAGGGAGGCCAGTCATATTACTCACGCGCTACTGCCCCGGGGGACATGCCACCACCACCCCATGATTTGGGTGGTTCACCTCGAGGCCCAGTTCAGTTTGGGGTTTATCCGGGTGGCAGTGTTGGCGGTGGTTTCTCTTCTTTTGCAGGTACTCAATCAGGTTTTGGTGCTGGTATGTCTAGTGGAGGAGATGCAGGGGGTTCTGGTGCAGCTCAGGAAGAGGAGTACGATTTGGTGACGAGTTTTTTTGGAGCACCCGGATTACCCTATGGTTACCATGGTCAGCAGCAGTAAGAGGATATGATTCCCATCCGGGTCCATGGGATGGAATCACATTATGATTGGTTATGTTGGAACTTTATCTTTATTTTCATGACGGTACTTTAGTTATCATTTTGTCTGGTACCCACCCTACGGGGTGATGAAACATTTGTATTTCCCTTTGTTTCCTTTATTTTCTGCATGACACTTTATTTAGTTTGAACTATTTTAGGATATTTTGGATGGTTGTTCTTTTGGATTGTAATTCCGCAGGTTTATCCGAATTGATGGCCATACTTAGTGGAACCCAAGTGTGGGGGAGGGGGGGTCTCATTGGATTCTCATTCTCACCTACATTCAGTGGCATCGATTTGTTTGATTGTGTGATCGTGTTAGTAGCTCACTATGATGTCACGTGCATATGCTGGCAGTAAGTTCAGCGCAACATTTTTGATTGGCATCTTTACTGACATTGTTTCGCACACAGCTCTCGCACATTCCGTTTTGGACTAGTTTGTTTCTCCCGTCAAGCAAATTGGACTTCCTTTTTAGGAAGAGCAATTTGTGGTGCGGGGTCGACTTACTTGTTTTGAAACGGAATGTGTCCATAATCCAGTATGTGTTCTCATTCTTTCTATCTCTTTTGTTGTTTTGCCATTGAGATTTAACCGTTCTTGTAAATGTGTCCCTCTCATAGACTTTTGGATTTATCCAAGAGTAAGGGTTCTATCTTGAACTCTGAACTATGATGTGCATGTTTGAGATTGGTTGTTTGTATTTGGTAAGATGACTGAAGATGATATGATTTGAAACTTTTGCTGAGCTTGTCCTTGTGGTAGATTGCTTTTGTCACTTAATTCATGATATCTAAATGAGCAATTTTACTACAAAACAAAATTTTTCCCTTGGTACTAATTTAACCGGCGAAATGTGTTCTGAACAGTTATTGGGCTAAGGCTTTTGGATTGATAACATTACTTGCATACTCAAATTTCCCAAACACCAAATATGTGAGATTCTTCATTCATTTTGATATGCTAGGTGTTTACGGTTTTGGTTTGATTGCCTTATAAATATGTCCCTCTCATAGGCTTTTGGATTTATTCAAGAGTAAGGGTTCTATTTTGAACTCTGAACTATGATGTGCAAGTTTGAGGTTAATTTATTCCATTTCCGGGTTACTTTCTTTGATATGAGTGTGCCGGTGATTGTGTTGATTCTAGAACTTGGCCTGGTTGATCGTTATGAGACCGCAGTGAGATCACTTCGGTGATATAAGTACATTAGATGACGAATTGGCATACTAGGTTTAACCCGTTTTTCTTTCTATTCACCCCATTTTTCTTTTAGTATACATACTTTTATACATGTACATACATGTTTTGAGTTGCTGGCTACTCTGGCCAGTGAATTTCTTTTCTTTGTAAACCCTTGTTGCACTCATCTTTAGTGCATGATACACTTAGATACCTTTTTGAGCTTAGCCTTTTCCTTTTTGTATAAATCCACTTAAATATGTAAACTTTTCCTCGCTATACCGATAGTCTAACTCTGGGGGCCATTGATTGTCGTTGGTTGTTTGGGCGGTTTGGGAGAGCTTCAGTGGATTGTCAATTTGAATATTCTTGGTCTTGGGGAATACGTCGATTGGTCAAATTATTGGGGATTTTCTTGGATTGTTCGAATAAATTACATTGTTATATTGACATTATTCATCATTGTAAGGGGGTGCCTACTAGTAGAGTAAAAATGATTCAAAAAAAAAATAAAAAAATAAAATTGGGCTACTAGTGGGTATTTCTCATTCTTAAATGTCAAAAGTTGATTGTTGTATCATTTGGTTCGCAATAAAATGGAAGACTTGGTTGATCTTAAGTTGTTTGAAGTCAATCCCACCACAATGGTGTCGGGTTTTGTTCGTTGCTTTTGGGGTGTGTTCGCGGGATAACATCTTATGGGTTGGTGGCAATCAAAGGTAAGGGTTTGGATTAGACTATTTTGTACATCAGTACATAACTTATACTTGTGTTATTTCCTTTTAACACTAACCTAAATTTCCCAAACACCAAATATGTGAGATTCTTCATTCATTTTGATATGCTAGGTGTTTACGGTTTTGGTTTGATTGCCTTATAAATATGTCCCTCTCATAGGCTTTTGGATTTATTCAAGAGTAAGGGTTCTATTTTGAACTCTGAACTATGATGTGCAAGTTTGAGGTTAATTTATTCCATTTCCGGGTTACTTTCTTTGATATGAGTGTGCCGGTGATTGTGTTGATTCTAGAACTTGGCCTGGTTGATCGTTATGAGACCGCAGTGAGATCACTTCGGTGATATAAGTACATTAGATGACGAATTGGCATACTAGGTTTAACCCGTTTTTCTTTCTATTCACCCCATTTTTCTTTTAGTATACATACTTTTATACATGTACATACATGTTTTGAGTTGCTGGCTACTCTGGCCAGTGAATTTCTTTTCTTTGTAAACCCTTGTTGCACTCATCTTTAGTGCATGATACACTTAGATACCTTTTTGAGCTTAGCCTTTTCCTTTTTGTATAAATCCACTTAAATATGTAAACTTTTCCTCGCTATACCGATAGTCTAACTCTGGGGGCCATTGATTGTCGTTGGTTGTTTGGGCGGTTTGGGAGAGCTTCAGTGGATTGTCAATTTGAATATTCTTGGTCTTGGGGAATACGTCGATTGGTCAAATTATTGGGGATTTTCTTGGATTGTTCGAATAAATTACATTGTTATATTGACATTATTCATCATTGTAAGGGGGTGCCTACTAGTAGAGTAAAAATGATTCAAAAAAAAAATAAAAAAAAAAAACTTGGGCTACTAGTGGGTATTTCTCATTCTTAAATGTCAAAAGTTGATTGTTGTATCATTTGGTTCGCAATAAAATGGAAGACTTGGTTGATCTTAAGTTGTTTGAAGTCAATCCCACCACAATGGTGTCGGGTTTTGTTCGTTGCTTTTGGGGTGTGTTCGCGGGATAACATCTTATGGGTTGGTGGCAATCAAAGGTAAGGGTTTGGATTAGACTATTTTGTACATCAGTACATAACTTATACTTGTGTTATTTCCTTTTAACACTAACCTAAATTTCCCAAATCCCATTGTAAATACCCTTAGCCTAACATTACAGCCGATTATATGCCAAATTTTGATGATGTACTTGGTGCTCACGCCATGTCGGTGAAGCTATGATCCTAGTTCAAGCCTATGGTAAGATATGCATCACGACTGAGCAATGAGTGATTATTCATATATATTCAACCCCAATAGTAAGTTCGTTGGAGTAGGATAGTTTTGAGAGGATCAGTTGTTTCATATCTGCTTAGTTGTGTTATCGAGGCTTATGGATTATTCAGATATTGTCAAACATTTCGATTTTCATTTAAGATTAAAACTGCTCAACCAAAGTCCTTGTCTTTGATATACTTGGTTTGGCTTCTTTTTGATAATCGCAATGTATTTATATAGCTTCGTACCAGGGAATGCTTTTGCCTAATTTCCAGATTTGCTTGAGGACAAGCAACGCTCAAGTGTGGGGGGATTTGATGTGTCCAATTTATATATATCGCCCACATCATTTATGGCCTATTTCGTATGTGTTTCGAGTCAATTTTGTATGCAGTTGGCGCGTTTATGGTGTTTGTTAGTGCTTTCAGGTTCTTAGCAGGTTGCGCGTCCATTTGGTGCACTTTATGACGAATTTAGGCCAAGATGTTAATCCTAGTGTTCGAGAGCTGTTAACGAGAAAGAATTTTGAGGAGGTTAGTATCAATGCGCCGCAGTTGGGTGAAAAGGCCACATGTTTTCCAGAGAATTTCCACTGCGCCGCATTCAAAGGTCGAGAAAAAAACCTTAATTTCCAGAAATATTCCACTGCGCCGCAGTGGGAGTGCGCCAGTCTCACTGCTCCGCAGTCAGCAGTACGGGGAGCCTAATGTTTCAGCTTTTCAGCCGTTCAGATTGGGAGGGGTATATAAGCAAGAAAATAAACCGTTTTTCTGGATCTAAGTTTTCTTTCTAGGGGCTGTTCCACACGAATTCCTTCAAGGGTGATCTCAAATTCCATCAATTGGATTCATTGAAGATTCAAGAACACCGTCTAGATCGTATCTACTTTTCCGTGCTTGCAATTTTAATTTAAAACAATCATTGGTACAATATGTTCTCTTTCAATTTCTTTTATGAGTTTCAATTTAGCATGAGTGGCTAGAATTCTTAATCATCCACTTTGATGAAACTTGAAGAATGATATGATTGCATAACTTTAATTCCAGAGTTGATTCAATTATCGTTGTGTCGTGATCTTTATCAATTAATTTCCTTGTGATTTATTCTATTGATGTTGATGGTTTATGTGTTCATCGTTAGTGGTACTAGGTGAATATATTTATCGTTTCAATTCGATTGTCTTTGATCGTTTGTCACCGGTTCATGGTATGACGGTGGATGTCAAGTCGATAATAGGAATTAATCGGTAAACGTGTTTAGAAACGGTTGGTGGTACCACGTTTTAATTCACATAGACATAATTGATATTTGGATAATCAATCAAACTAATCGTTGGGGAGATTCTCTAGGCATTGGTGGTACCGGCTTGGGTAATTAAACTAGCAATTTAGGTGTTTGGATGATTTGCGAGCGGTTGGTGGTACCACGTGAGCATTTTTATCCATTCACGATTATCTTGTCAACTCTTTAGAATTTGGTTTTAAACGAAGACAATCATAGCTATAGTCGAGTGGATTCGAAGTGGATGATCTTTATTAATATTATCTGAAAACTACTTTATTTTATTTTGTCTTGTTATTTGAATTTCTTTTACTTCAATTGTCAAAGTTAGGTAGCAATTCGGCTACGGTTCCATCCTTTTTCTAAAACTACTTTAGCAAACAATTATTTCAAAACCAATCCCTGCGAACGACCTCGGACTTACTAATTACTATACTATATGCGATCAGGTCCACTGCCTGAAAGTGTGTAGTAGTCGGTTTTTGGTCGGTACTTGTTTATAAATTTACAAACTCGATTTCACACATCACTAACCAAGGACTAATCCCCCAAAACACCCACAATACGAGGACTAGTCTAGGACCCACCATTTATTTATTTTTACCTTTTGAACCCAATATTCTACCATCTATTTAATTATACACTTTTAACCCTCTAACTTATAAAACTTCAATTTTTTAATAAAAACACACTTAAAAATTTCATTAAATAAAAAACATACAATACAATAAAATAAAACAGACATAATACTAACACATTAATAATATTAAAACATAAACACACTTAATACTAACACATTAGTTTAAAGCATACATAAGACTAACACTCGGAGTAATCCGAGTCCACAGTGACTGTCGCCGTCATTGCGATGAATGTACCGATATGGTTCAGGAGACCCGGCAGCGTCGCCGGGTTGCGGAGATGCGTACTCCTCCCCAGGGTCAGTCAGGTAATCATCAGGACGACCACCACCGATAGCGCCTTGCCAGAATAACCCGTGGTCTAGAGTGGCGTTTAAAGTGGTAGTGGCAGCGGTAAGCTAGAAAATAGTTTGATTGAGCCAATCGATGTGCTGCCGAAGATAAATAATGTACTCATCTTCGACGGCGTTATGAGCATGTTCTGCAGCTTCAAGTCGTTCAATTTCGGTTGTGATTGCCGCTTTGTTGGAAGTCATGTTCTCAATCACATTGTTAACTGCAGATCTGTTTGTATCATCGTTAAGCATGTGATCCTGCATGCCCATTTTTGCATCGTGAACGGTCATGTTTGGTATGTTATTTGCCATGGTTCTTTTGTGAATGTGTGTTATTTGCTTAGAAGAGTGTGTGTTTTTTAGTAGAGAATAAGAAGGTAAATGGTTTGTATATATATATGATAAATAGGGACCAAAAGTGTAAAATTTTAAAATTAAGAAATCTGGCCGTTATACATTGAGGGACTAGTTGTGCAACTTTTTTGAAATTCAAAATCTGGCCGTTACATTGAAAAGAAAAAAATAAAAAAAATAAACTCGAACGAATCTCGTCTCTGGGGGACGGACGAGCGAGAACGGACCCGAGGACGAGTCACACCTAACGGTGTGCACTCGTCCTCCTACTATGAACGAGCGGGGGAACGAGTGAGAACAGACCCATTGTGACTACTCTAAGGTAACTAAAACTTAGGAATTTAAAAAAGACACATGTCGTCTAAAGAATGTGCCAAGTGTCGATCAGGAAAAGCCTCAATACTACTTTAATTCAAAATTGGGGGCCGTGTTACCCTTCTACGCTCGGTTTTTGAATCTCTACCGGTCTATTTCTTATCTCTTTATAAAGCTCCTTTGCGGGTTATTCATAAACTGGATGGGCTTAGAAAAAGGTTTTTATGGGGTGGAAAGGAAGGTAAATCGGGGATCCATTGGGTTAGTTGGGATAAAGTAGTGCAACCAAAATCACGTGGGGGGTTAGGATTGACTCCTCTACATGATTTTAACCTTAGCCTTCTATCTAAATGGACTTGGAGGTTCAAATGTGAGAACTCGAGGCTTTGGCAGAAGGTAATCTTAGCGTTTCATCTCTCCTCTAAATGCACCAGCTTTGTTCCTGTTAGAGCTAATTCGACCGGCGTTTGGAAGTGTATTGCAAAACTGGATTTGGATCTTGCTAAACATGGGTTTCATATATGCTCGCTTATCAAAGGGAAGTTGGGTAATGGTGAGAAGATTCGGTTTTGGCTAGATTATTGGGTTGGTTCGGGTCCTCTAAGAGATACTTGTCCGAATTTGTTCAAACTAGAGACACATAAGCTGGTGGTGGTAGCTAATAGGTTGGCTATGGGGGTGAATGGTACTCAATGTATATGGGAATGGCGGAGAGCTTTTACAACC
The DNA here is from genome assembly GCA_034093135.1 of Erigeron breviscapus. Classification (NCBI taxonomy): domain Eukaryota; kingdom Viridiplantae; phylum Streptophyta; class Magnoliopsida; order Asterales; family Asteraceae; genus Erigeron; species Erigeron breviscapus. The sequence continues at coordinate 232,754,953 of CM067167.1, read as the reverse complement.
CAACTAGAGATGGATGAGTTTCATAACCTATGTTTGCTTTTAAACCAAGTCACTCTTAATACTAGAGTTGATGCCTGGTGTTGGGAGATTGATGAAAATCGTGGTTTCTCAGTCAAATCAGCGAGACGCCTGTTATGTTCTACCTCTCTTTCATCTAATCTGGATGTTTTCCCTTGGACTAACTGGCTTCCCCTCAAAGTTAATGTTTTCGGATGGAGAGCTTTGATGGACCGCTTACCTACTAGACTTGCACTCTTGAGGCGTAATGTTCAAGTGGAGTCCTTTCTTTGTCCTTTCTGTGAGGAGGATTCAGAAACTTTGGATAACATTCTAACGGGTTGTCGGTTTACTCATGAGTTGTGGCCTGCTATAGAAGCTTGGTGTCATCTATCACCCATCATTGTTTTCTCTGCTAAAGATCTTATTTTCTTGCATAAAACCATTAATGGGTCAAAGATTCGAAAGTCTATGGTGCAGTCGGTAATTTTATTGTCGTGTTGGGCAATCTGGAAGGCCCGAAACGACTTGATCTTTAATCACAAGAAGGCTGAGATCTCTCATATTCTGGGAGAGATCAAGTCCGTCGGTTATCTTTGGGTGAGACATCGAGCTAAGCAAGTGGTATTCAATGAAGCTCAATGGAATGATTTCTCTTTCTTGTAACTTTATTTTTATTGTGAACTTTGTTATTTGATTGTATCTGTACCGTTAATTCTAACGTCTTGCTAGTATGATAATGAAATATCGCCTTTCCAAAAAAAAAAATGAAAAAGCATGGACTTGCACATTTTTTTTAGTGGGCCACTGTAAGAACGATAATATTTTTGTAAATTTAAAAAAAAAAAAAAATACTGTATTTTAAATATATTGAGTATATAAATTTTTTATCATCATTTTCAATGTCTTAAATCTGAAGTTGACGTAATTTAATTATTATATGTTAGACGTACTTTATTCAATTATTATTATATAATTCTCAAAGCAATTATTCTAGTATAATACCTTAAGTTGTAAGTTTGTAACTAATGACTAATGAGTTAAATCATCTCAGATAGTAATTAAATCTATAATCTATAATATAACTAAAAGAGGAGGTTGGGGGTACACTTGGCACCCCTAATCCCCTCCTAGAGCCTAATCCTTCCTCCTTATTAATCCTCTAATTTTTTAATATTTTTTAATATTTATTTAATAGTTATATTTATTAAGTGACCTTAATATAGTCCCGTACAAAGTACAATCGTTCATAGTTTGCTTTCGGTCCAAAGCTTTAGCCCAATCACACTAACTAGAACTCTAGATGATGCATCTACCGCCCATGAGCCCAAAGCTATAACACTATAACCCATTAATACCCACATACTGGATGAAGGTTATATTTTTATTTTCTTTTTCAATAAATATTTTAAGCTCAAATCGTCTTTTTTCTTTCTTCGATGATTGTTATTTACCTTATTAAGATTTTGTTGTTATTATTAAATCGAACATGCATGACCATTATGTACATCTTAACAAATAAAAATCTATCTATAATATAACTAAAAGAGGAGGTTGGGGTACACTTGGCACCCCTAATCCCCTCCTAGAGCCTAATCCTCCCTCCTTATTAATCCTCTAATTTTTTAATATTTATTTAATAGTTATATTTATTAAGGCCGACCTTTATATTATTAATAAAAAAAAACTCCCAAAAATTATTATTATTTTATTATATATATATATACAACCTAAAAAAAAAACTCTACCCAAACCAAAAAAAAAACCTACGACCAAACCAAAAAAAAAAAGTCGACTACCAAATGTTCGACCTTCTCCTATACCAGGTAACATGTTTTTAATTTTTAAAAATCATCACTTTTATGAAATTCAATATATTATGAACTTAAATTATTATTATCTGTATTTTATTAAGTTTAGATATAATGCAAATTTTTTATTTAACTAAAGTTGAAGAAAAAAAATAAACTGAAATCAATATTTATATGAAGTTAATTTTCATGTCATAGGATTTAATATACTTGAATTCCAATTTTTTTAGCTTTTGATTAATATACCCGTCCATTGAACGGACCTGAAGCACTAGTATTAAATATTCTGTAATAGAAAATCTCTAAACGCCTTCAAACAATTTTGAACAAATATCCAATATTAATTTACCCTAAAGTATGTATATTTAAAAAAAAATACATATATAATGGTAAATAGTTGATTCATACAATTCAATCATAAATTCAGATATTTAAACCAGCTCATGGACTAATTTTTTACAATCCAACCACCAAAAGTTCAGCTGTATACACGTGGATTATTTATTCGGTACACATTCAATTAAAAATAAACTCATAATAAATTCATTATAATAAAAGTACTACTGTAATACACAATGAATAAAGAAAAACAATGAACATGAAAAACTCATTATATAATAAGCCCATGATTTACAACTTATGAATATGAATCTGATCCACAAATCTGTAAATGTTTCCATGATGATCACCTGCCATGGAAACAAAATAAAACTAAAACAAGAGAAAGAACAAGAAATAGTTTTGACTTTTCTTTAAAGGCCAATAATGGAAATTTGACAAATAAGATAACAGATAGTGAATACTACATGTGAGAAGGATCTATGCAAAAAATCTAGCATCCACCCATTTTCAGATATGCCTCATCACCATGTATATTCAACTCTATGAACTGAAAATGACATCTTCTAAAAGCAGAAATTTTTTTAACTCAGAAGAAACAAATCTATTGAAAACATATTCAATAAATTTGATTGTTATAAATAAATGGGTTTCTTTACATAAAATCAGTAGTCATGGGATGTAAAAATATATGCAAAAGAATGTGATACTTTATTTAAGAAACTCTAACAAAAGAATGTAACAAGATTTATCTACTAGTTGTATTGTAACAAGTAAATAAAAGATGTAACTTGAAAGAAGAAAGGGTGCAGAGCTCCCTTCAATCCAAAACGGGATCATAAGAAGGATAACGAAGCTCCAGAATTATGCAAGCCACAAAACCTACACCAACAAATAATGGTAGGATTTGAGGGATCCATAAGCCAGCAGCTCTATTTACCCTCTTAGATCCTCTATTGGACTTTAAGGAGCTCTACTTCAAGTTCATTCACCAACAACACCACATGCATATATATAACTTTTTCCTTCAAATCTAAAACTAAAAACTAAAATTATTTACTATAACATCAAGACGTATTTCAAACACTAGTCCAAGGGTTTCAGAAAATATATATAACGTCAGCCCTAAACATCTAGACATATTTATATTATATATATATATAGATAGATATAGATATTTATGAATAAGAAACAAGAAAATCTAATTAAAGCAAACTTGTTTCATCATCTCTAAGATGATGGCTATATAGAAAACCCTAAAGTTTTGGTTCTTGGGTTAGAAAAATCTAGAGAGAAAAAGGAAGAGGGTGTAGTAGGTGTGAAATGAGATTGGTAGATGGATGAATTGAAGGGGTATAAAAAGAATTTATTTTAGGGTAAAGAGGTGGGGGGCGGCAGAGACTGAATTTATTTTTATCTTTTTTACCTTTTTCTTACATAGTGGATTAATGTAATCTAGTAGAAAATCTGGGGTAGATTGTGATCTGTCAATCACTGAAAAGTCTTTGGGGAGGGGAGCGTAATTAATGACAGATTCGTCTTGATCTTTGATATTCACATGCACTTGTCTCCTCCACTATGTAATAATAAAAGCTTTTTCACTTTGGTTTACATTTTGAGCATGCCAAAAGTAATTGTTTCCTGCAACTTTCACACTACTTCAAGCATGCCTTATTACCGTTACATGGTCTAGAAGTATCTTTCCAACTTAAAAATACAATTATAAAATAAAAATAAATATCTATCTATCTATATTATAACTAGAAGAGGTTGGGGTACACTTAACACCCCTTAAAGCCCTTTTTATTGATCCTAAAACTCAACATAAAAACAAGTATCCAATGATGCAAAGTCGTTACCCCATGCTAACCACCCATCCGGTTGAATAAAATCATCCACGTTGGATTGCATCACAACCGTTCTTGAATACTTCTTCCACGGACGTCCTATATAGCTCTTTACTTGAGACCTAACAGTATACAGCTTCTCATCCGCTACAATGTTGTAGTGTTGGATAACAAATCCAGTGGTGTCACTGGGTAATTTTCTTCCATGAGCTGTGATTGTCGTCGCGTGACCAGCTTCAGGAAGTTTTGATATGATCTTGCAGTCTTGGATGATGGTTGTACTGAACCCGAATATGAAGTCAACGGTGCCTGAAATTGTGCAATTGATGTAGAACTGGTGTTGGCAATTGGCGTATAGTAGTGTGTCTTGGTAACCTATTATTTGGACGTCGTAGAATGTTGATCTGTCGGATTTTGATATGAGAGTCACTGCTAGATTTGCATCTGGTCCTATAGAATTTTGAAAGCCCATTGTTTGCTATAAATCCATCTCATATTGCAGCTACAAAAGTCATGAAATTTAGTTAGAACTCGGAAGGAGATAAAGAAATATCTAATTAATCACATTAAACAAAATGTGAAACTTCAAAAATTCAAAACACAATTATTGTAATGATATAGCTTTTGTAACTATACGTAACACCTTATTTATTTATAAACCTCTTCTATCGGATATACAATACTTAAGATTTTGACTCAAACCAGTAAATAATTAAGACCCGTAAATTTTCTGTAAACTAATCAAAACTTACAAAAAGATGCACTCTTCCAATCTGCCAGCCAGTTTTGTTACTTCTATTGCCAGTGACAATGGTCTTGGCAGCACCATCACCATACATGAATACATTCATATGGTTTTTGGTCACAATTACATGCTCATCATAGATCCCTTCTTTCACATAAACAACATATCTACCCTTGTTACCTTTTGGGTATGCCGCCAAAGCATCGGTTATGGTTTTAAACTGCCCACTCCCATCCTTGGCCACCACCGGCCACCGCATTTGGTGTTAGACCTACATTGCCACCTGTCAACAGTCTCCGGTCAGCCACTGACATCCACATGGGATATCTACTTTCATCGGTGCCTGATGAGCGTCCATTTTGTGATAAAAACCCTTATCGAAAGGCCTCATTTCTATGTCTTAAATGAGTTAATATTCCGGAACTATCGGTACTTAATGAATTCTATGTTTACGTAGGTTCACGGAAGATGCGAGTGAGGGTAAATGGCATCAAGTGACTCAAGATGAAGGCCTATGAAGTTACAAGACCCAAGAAGGTGATTCGGGAGCCGAACGAAGCGATACGAGAAGCAACAGGAGCTGCCAGCGCCGCTGGCCCATGCCCAGCGCCGCTGGCCCATGCCCAGCGCCGCTGGGCGGCCCAGTTCAGCAACCGACTTATTTCACTATTTAAGCCGAAGCAGCCCTCAAAACCCTAAGAGAGAGCCGATTCAGCAGCCCTAGCCGCCCATATTCAACCCTAGGTCGACTTTGTAGATTCCAAGGAGGTTTTGGAGCTTCTAACACCTTCCGGTCTTCATCCTCAACATAGATCTACTCTTTTATTTTACTTTCAGTTGGTAAACAATGTCTTTCATCTTTTCAGACTTTGTTATTCCTTTAATAATGTCAGGCTAGTAGGCTGAATACTTGTTTGGATCGATGTGATCATGTAGACGTTTATCTATTTTACTTTATTGTTAGATCTGTTGGAGTGTGTTTTACTGTTTATCGTAGATCCATGTTTTACTAGTTCTTCATATTATTATCGGTTCTATATCTGCATGTATTGATTTAATTCTGATGATCGGTCTATAATCATACACTAGGATTAATACATAAGGATGGAAAACACTAGTCGGTCTTTAACTAGATGTAAAAGGTAATTCACTTGTAACCGAGGGATCCAGAACCATAGTAATTAGGACGAATAGAACATGATGCTTAACAATGTCAGACGCGATCCAGTGACTTGGAAACGAGCACTGTGATCACCAGAGAGAATTACTATCTGGTCATGGCTTAAGATCCGGGTAACTTAAAGATGAATTAGTAACACAAACTTTAGGTCATTAATGCTTAAACAATTAATCTAACGAGAATTTGTTTATAGAGTAGTGTGAGTCTAGGGAAAACACTAGTTACTTAGGCAAAGTGAATCTAACGAGAATCTGAGCCGTGATTAAGTTTCCAACAGTCTATCATAGGTAGAATGATATCTGGTCATACCATGAGATCTGAGATGCCAAACAAGTATTTTAATTTAATTACTGTTATTTGCTTTTTCAAACTATTTTCAGACTAAGCCTCTCGCTGAATAAGCGGTTGCGGCTTCTATTTGCTTTTCAGTATTTTAATTAGTTTAATAGGAAATCTTGACAACCCCACAACCGCTAGAATCAGACGTATTACTAGATTAGGTAAAGCAACGCGTCCCTGCGAACGATATTGTACTTATCATTTAACTATACTACATTTGATCGGGTCCCCTGTCCGTTAAGGTGTGTGTTTGTGTTTTGAGATATTTACTTGTACAACTTTTATAAATTTAAACACTAAAAAAACGCAACCCATCAAGTGTTTTGGCGCCGCTGTCGGGGACGCGACGCATTCTTAGTTTAGTAGTGTAGTTCGATCCTGCTTTGTGTTTCGGCACGAAGTAGTTACTTTTCAGTACTTAGGTTTAAGTCATTTTAGGTTTAGTAGTCAAATTAGGGTTTAATAGTATTTTCATTTCATTTTTAGCTTAAGTAGTTTACTTTTTCATTTCATTTTTATATTGGTGTGTTTGACGTTTTTCTTTGAGTTTTGCAGTTTTACTTAGGTAATCAAGCTGGAAGATAAATCGAAGGACAAGAACACTAAGGCATCATCACCCGATAGGATTAGGATACAACAGTTAGAAGCAGCCTCATCAAACCCACCAAAAACACCATCCCAACCGAATTCACCTAGATCCGAAATGGACAAATTTGACCGACCAATGATGGAAAGGACGAGAGCCGTAGCACCTACACCGGGATCGGCTATTGTCCCACCAAACCTAGGAGATTCGTTTTCAGTCAAAGGCCAACTTAATTATACGTGCTTGTGTAGGAACTAGTTTAGACGTATGGTTCGCCTTAATTCTTACACTATTGATTGTAAACTGGTTGCATGCGGAGTAAGTGTATGAGTCATCTGGGGTATCTGATAATGTCTATTGCATGAATAATGTAGTAATATTAAGAAAAGGCAATCAGTAGATTAAATAAAAAGAGTTCAAAGAACTAATAACGAGTAAAATCTATACGCATCAAGTTATGTCGCTTTGCGCGTGGGGAACCACCGACCTGTCACCGCTGTCTTGATGTAAGGTATAAACTCTAACCATTAGTTGAGTTATGTCGCTCTACGCGTGGGGAACCACCGACCTGTCACCGCTGTCTCAACTATTAAAGATGATAATATCGTATAACTGCTTTAGTGTTTAGCTAGTGAGCATGACTGTAGTGTGAGAGTATGTCTGAGTAGTGACTCACAAGTACACAAACGATGAAATATAAATGCCTTGCTAGTAGCTAGTAGTTCTGATTGCTATACAAACCTTAATTAAGTGCTTAACTAGTCAGCAGAAGGAAGTAAGATTGAGCTGTAGGACATGTGGAATTATAGAACGGTTTTAGAGGTATTAACACAAATAAAAAGTTAACTTTTAGTTTTGATTGACTGATTATCTTGCCTCTAGCTATAGCTTACTGATTTTGTCTAAAGCTTTCTCAAATCATTTTGCATGACTAATCTTTCAAATGTTTTTAATAAAGTAGAATAAGTTGAACACTTAAGTTGTCCGCTCATCATTGTTTTATTTTCTTGGACTATTTGCTTGAGGACAAGCAAAGACTTAAGTGTGGGGGTATATGATGAGCGTCCATTTTGTGATAAAAACCCCTATCGAAAGGCCTCATTTCTATGTCTTAAATGAGTTAATATTCCGGAACTATCGGTACTTAATGGATTCTATGTTTACGCAGGTCCACGGAAGATGCGAATGAGGGTAAATGGCATCAAGTGACTCAAGATGAAGGCCTATGATGTTACAAGACACAAGGAGGTGATTCGGGAGCCGAACGAAGCGATACGAGAAGCAGCAGGAGCTGCCAGCGCCGTTGGCACCTTGCCAGCGCCGCTGGGCGGCCCAGTTCAGCAACCGACTTATTTCACTATTTAAGCCGAAGCAGCCCTCAAAACCCTAAGAGAGAGCCGATTCAGCAGCCCTAGCCGCCCATATTCAACCCTAGGTCGACTTTGTAGATTCCAAGGAGGTTTTGGAGCTTCTAACACCTTCCGATCTTCATCTTCAACCTAGATCTACTCTTTTATTTTACTTTCAGTTGGTAAACAATGTCTTTCATCTTTTCAGACTTTGTTATTCCTTTAATAATGTCAGGCTAGTAGGCTGAATACTTGTTTGGATCGATGTGATCATGTAGACGTTTATCTATTTTACTTTATTTGTTAGGATCTGTTGGAGTGTGTTTTACTGTTTATCGTAGATCCATGTTTTACTAGTTCTTCATATTATTATCGGTTCTATATCAGCATGTATTGATTTAATTCTGATGATCGGTCTATAATCATACACTAGGATTAATACATAAGGATGGAAAACACTAGTCGGTCTTTAACTAGATGTAAAAGGTGATTCACTTGTAACCGAGGGATCCAGAACCATAGTAATTAGGACGAATAGAACATGATGCTTAACAATGTCAGACGCGATCCAGTGACTTGGAAACGAGCACTGTGGTCACCAGAGAGAATTACTATCTGGTCATGGCTTAAGATCCGGGTAACTTAAAGATGAATTAGTAACACAAACTTTAGGTCATTAATGCTTAAACAATTAATCTAACGAGAATTTGTTTATAGAGTAGTGTGAGTCTAGGGACAACACTAGTTACTTAGGCAAAGTGAATCTAACGAGAATCTGAGCCGTGATTAAGTTTCCAACAGTCTATCATAGGTAGAATGATATCTGGTCATACCATGAGATCTGAGATGCCAAACAAGTATTTTAATTTAATTACTGTTATTTGCTTTTTCAAACTATTTTCAGACTAAGCCTCTCGCTGAATAAGCGGTTGCGGCTTCTATTTGCTTTTCAGTATTTTAATTAGTTTAATAGGAAATCTTGACAACCCCACAACCGCTAGAATCAGACGTATTACTAGATTAGGTAAAGCAACGCGTCCCTGCGAACGATATTGTACTTATCATTTAACTATACTACATTTGATCGGGTCCCCTGTCCGTTAAGGTGTGTGTTTGTGTTTTGAGATATTTACTTGTACAACTTTTATAAATTTAAACACTAAAAAAACGCAACCCATCAAGTGTTTTGGCGCCGCTGCCGGGGACGCGACGCATTCTTAGTTTAGTAGTGTAGTTCGATCCTGCTTTGTGTTTCGGCACGAAGTAGTTACTTTTCAGTACTTAGGTTTAAGTCATTTTAGGTATAGTAGTCAAATTAGGGTTTAATAGTATTTTCATTTCATTTTTAGCTTAAGTAGTTTACTTTTTCATTTCATTTTTATATTGGTGTGTTTGACGTTTTTCTTTGAGTTTTGCAGTTTTACTTAGGTAATCAAGCTGGAAGATAAATCGAAGGACAAGAACACTAAGGCATCATCACCCGATAGGATTAGGATACAACAGTTAGAAGCAGCCTCATCAAACCCACCAAAAACACCATCCCAACCGAATTCACCTAGATCCGAAATGGACGAATTTGACCGACCAATGATGGAAAGGACGAGAGCCGTAGCACCTACACCGGGATCGGCTATTGTCCCACCAAACCTAGGAGATTCGTTTTCAGTCAAAGGCCAACTTAATTATACATGCTTGTGTAGGAACTAGTTTAGACGTATGGTTCGCCTTAATTCTTACACTATTGATTGTAAACTGGTTGCATGCGGAGTAAGTGTATGAGTCATCTGGGGTATCTGATAATGTCTATTGCATGAATAATGTAGTAATATTAAGAAAAGGCAATCAGTAGATTAATAAAAAGAGTTCAAAGAACTAATAACGAGTAAAATCTATACGCATCAAGTTATGTCGCTTTGCGCGTGGGGAACCACCGACCTATCACCGCTGTCTTGATGTAAGGTATAAACTCTAACCATTAGTTGAGTTATGTCGCTCTACGCGTGGGGAACCACCGACCTGTCACCGCTGTCTTGATGTAAGGTATAAACTCTAACCATTAGTTGAGTTATGTCGCTCTACGCGTGGGGAACCACCGACCTGTCACCGCTGTCTTGATGTAAGGTATAAACTCTAACCATTAGTTGAGTTATGTCGCTCTACGCGTGGGGAACCACCGACCTATCACCGCTGTCTTGATGTAAGGTATAAACTCTAACCATTAGTTGAGTTATGTCGCTCTACGCGTGGGGAACCACCGACCTATCACCGCTGTCTTGATGTAAGGTATAAACTCTAACCATTAGTTGAGTTATGTCGCTCTACGCGTGGGGAACCACCGACCTATCACCGCTGTCTTGATGTAAGGTATAAACTCTAACCATTAGTTGAGTTATGTCGCTCTACGCGTGGGGAACCACCGACCTATCACCGCTGTCTTGATGTAAGGTATAAACTCTAACCATTAGTTGAGTTATGTCGCTCTACGCGTGGGGAACCACCGACCTATCACCGCTGTCTTGATGTAAGGTATAAACTCTAACCATTAGTTGAGTTATGTCGCTCTACGCGTGGGGAACCACCGACCTATCACCGCTGTCTTGATGTAAGGTATAAACTCTAACCATTAGTTGAGTTATGTCGCTCTACGCGTGGGGAACCACCGACCTATCACCGCTGTCTTGATGTAAGGTATAAACTCTAACCATTAGTTGAGTTATGTCGCTCTGCGCGTGGGGAACCACCGACCTATCACCGCTGTCTTGATGTAAGGTATAAACTCTAACCATTAGTTGAGTTATGTCGCTCTGCGCGTGGGGAACCACCGACCTATCACCGCTGTCTTGATGTAAGGTATAAACTCTAACCATTAGTTGAGTTATGTCGCTCTGCGCGTGGGGAACCACCGACCTATCACCGCTGTCTTGATGTAAGGTATAAACTCTAACCATTAGTTGAGTTATGTCGCTCTGCGCGTGGGGAACCACCGACCTATCACCGCTGTCTTGATGTAAGGTATAAACTCTAACCATTAGTTGAGTTATGTCGCTCTGCGCGTGGGGAACCACCGACCTATCACCGCTGTCTTGATGTAAGGTATAAACTCTAACCATTAGTTGAGTTATGTCGCTCTGCGCGTGGGGAACCACCGACCTATCACCGCTGTCTTGATGTAAGGTATAAACTCTAACCATTAGTTGAGTTATGTCGCTCTGCGCGTGGGGAACCACCGACCTATCACCGCTGTCTTGATGTAAGGTATAAACTCTAACCATTAGTTGAGTTATGTCGCTCTGCGCGTGGGGAACCACCGACCTATCACCGCTGTCTTGATGTAAGGTATAAACTCTAACCATTAGTTGAGTTATGTCGCTCTACGCGTGGGGAACCACCGACCTATCACCGCTGTCTTGATGTAAGGTATAAACTCTAACCATTAGTTGAGTTATGTCGCTCTACGCGTGGGGAACCACCGACCTATCACCGCTGTCTTGATGTAAGGTATAAACTCTAACCATTAGTTGAGTTATGTCGCTCTACGCGTGGGGAACCACCGACCTATCACCGCTGTCTTGATGTAAGGTATAAACTCTAACCATTAGTTGAGTTATGTCGCTCTACGCGTGGGGAACCACCGACCTATCACCGCTGTCTTGATGTAAGGTATAAACTCTAACCATTAGTTGAGTTATGTCGCTCTACGCGTGGGGAACCACCGACCTATCACCGCTGTCTTGATGTAAGGTATAAACTCTAACCATTAGTTGAGTTATGTCGCTCTACGCGTGGGGAACCACCGACCTATCACCGCTGTCTTGATGTAAGGTATAAACTCTAACCATTAGTTGAGTTATGTCGCTCTACGCGTGGGGAACCACCGACCTATCACCGCTGTCTTGATGTAAGGTATAAACTCTAACCATTAGTTGAGTTATGTCGCTCTACGCGTGGGGAACCACCGACCTATCACCGCTGTCTTGATGTAAGGTATAAACTCTAACCATTAGTTGAGTTATGTCGCTCTACGCGTGGGGAACCACCGACCTATCACCGCTGTCTTGATGTAAGGTATAAACTCTAACCATTAGTTGAGTTATGTCGCTCTACGCGTGGGGAACCACCGACCTATCACCGCTGTCTTGATGTAAGGTATAAACTCTAACCATTAGTTGAGTTATGTCGCTCTACGCGTGGGGAACCACCGACCTATCACCGCTGTCTTGATGTAAGGTATAAACTCTAACCATTAGTTGAGTTATGTCGCTCTACGCGTGGGGAACCACCGACCTATCACCGCTGTCTTGATGTAAGGTATAAACTCTAACCATTAGTTGAGTTATGTCGCTCTGCGCGTGGGGAACCACCGACCTATCACCGCTGTCTTGATGTAAGGTATAAACTCTAACCATTAGTTGAGTTATGTCGCTCTGCGCGTGGGGAACCACCGACCTATCACCGCTGTCTTGATGTAAGGTATAAACTCTAACCATTAGTTGAGTTATGTCGCTCTACGCGTGGGGAACCACCGACCTGTCACCCTAAGAGAGAGCCGATTCAGCAGCCCTAGCCGCCCATATTCAACCCTAGGTCGACTTTGTAGATTCCAAGGAGGTTTTGGAGCTTCTAACACCTTCCGATCTTCATCCTTAACCTAGATCTACTCTTTTATTTTACTTTCAGTTGGTAAACAATGTCTTTCATCTTTTCAGACTTTGTTATTCCTTTAATAATGTCAGGCTAGTAGGCTGAATACTTGTTTGGATCGATGTGATCATGTAGACGTTTATCTATTTTACTTTATTTGTTAGGATCTGTTGGAGTGTGTTTTACTGTTTATCGTAGATCCATGTTTTACTAGTTCTTCATATTATTATCGGTTCTATATCAGCATGTATTGATTTAATTCTGATGATCGGTCTATAATCATACACTAGGATTAATACATAAGGATGGAAAACACTAGTCGGTCTTTAACTAGATGTAAAAGGTGATTCACTTGTAACCGAGGGATCCAGAACCATAGTAATTAGGACGAATAGAACATGATGCTTAACAATGTCAGACGCGATCCAGTGACTTGGAAACGAGCACTGTGGTCACCGGAGAGAATTACTATCTGGTCATGGCTTAAGATCCGGGTAACTTAAAGATGAATTAGTAACACAAACTTTAGGTCATTAATGCTTAAACAATTAATCTAACGAGAATTTGTTTATAGAGTAGTGTGAGTCTAGGGAAAACACTAGTTACTTAGGCAAAGTGAATCTAACGAGAATCTGAGCCGTGATTAAGTTTCCAACAGTCTATCATAGGTAGAATGATATCTGGTCATACCATGAGATCTGAGATGCCAAACAAGTATTTTAATTTAATTACTGTTATTTGCTTTTTCAAACTATTTTCAGACTAAGCCTCTCGCTGAATAAGCGGTTGCGGCTTCTATTTGCTTTTCAGTATTTTAATTAGTTTAATAGGAAATCGTTGACAACCCCACAACCGCTAGAATCAGACGTATTACTAGATTAGGTAAAGCAACGCGTCCCTGCGAACGATATTGTACTTATCATTTAACTATACTACATTTGATCGGGTCCCCTGTCCGTTAAGGTGTGTGTTTGTGTTTTGAGATATTTACTTGTACAACTTTTATAAATTTAAACACTAAAAAAACGCAACCCATCAAGTGTTTTGGCGCCGCTGTCGGGGACGCGACGCATTCTTAGTTTAGTAGTGTAGTTCGATCCTGCTTTGTGTTTCGGCACGAAGTAGTTACTTTTCAGTACTTAGGTTTAAGTCATTTTAGGTTTAGTAGTCAAATTAGGGTTTAATAGTATTTTCATTTCATTTTTAGCTTAAGTAGTTTACTTTTTCATTTCATTTTTATATTGGTGTGTTTGACGTTTTTCTTTGAGTTTTGCAGTTTTACTTAGGTAATCAAGCTGGAAGATAAATCGAAGGACAAGAACACTAAGGCATCATCACCCGATAGGATTAGGATACAACAGTTAGAAGCAGCCTCATCAAACCCACCAAAAACACCATCCCAACCGAATTCACCTAGATCCGAAATGGACGAATTTGACCGACCAATGATGGAAAGGACGAGAGCCGTAGCACCTACACCGGGATCGGCTATTGTCCCACCAAACCTAGGAGATTCGTTTTCAGTCAAAGGCCAACTTAATTATACGTGCTTGTGTAGGAACTAGTTTAGACGTATGGTTCGCCTTAATTCTTACACTATTGATTGTAAACTGGTTGCATGCGGAGTAAGTGTATGAGTCATCTGGGGTATCTGATAATGTCTATTGCATGAATAATGTAGTAATATTAAGAAAAGGCAATCAGTAGATTAAATAAAAAGAGTTCAAAGAACTAATAACGAGTAAAATATATACGCATCAAGTTATGTCGCTTTGCGCATGGGGAACCACCGACCTGTCACCGCTGTCTTGATGTAAGGTATAAACTCTAACCATTAGTTGAGTTATGTCGCTCTACGCGTGGGGAACCACCGACCTGTCACCGCTGTCTCAACTATTAAGGATGATAATATCGTATAACTGCTTTAGTGTTTAGCTAGTGAGCATGACTGTAGTGTGAGAGTATGTCTAGTAGTGACTCACAAGTACACAAACGATGAAATATAAATGCCTTGCTAGTAGCTAGTAGTTCTGATTGCTATACAAACCTTAATTAAGTGCTTAACTAGTCAGCAGAAGGAAGTAAGATTGAGCTGTAGGACATGTGGAATTATAGAACGGTTTTAGAGGTATTAACACGAATATAAAGTTAACTTTTAGTTTTGATTGACTGATTATCTTGCCTCTAGCTATAGCTTACTGATTTTGTCTAAAGCTTTCTCAAATCATTTTGCATGACTAATCTTTTAAATGTTTTTAATAAAGTAGAATAACTTGAACACTTAAGTTGTCCGCTCATCATTGTTTTATTTTCTTGGACTATTTGCTTGAGGACAAACAAAGACTTAAGTGTGGGGGTATATGATGAGCGTCCATTTTGTGATAAAAACCCCTATCGAAAGGCCTCATTTCTATGTCTTAAATGAGTTAATATTCCGGAACTATCGGTACTTAATGGATTCTATGTTTACGCAGGTTCACGGAAGATGCGAATGAGGGTAAATGGCTTGGTCATTTGGGGGGTTTTCAGGTAAGATATTCACATTCTGCTGAGGGTCAGGGACCACCTGGGTTACTGGTGGTACCATTTCAGCATTGAGGACTCCAGTGGGTCCTTCATTATTTTGAAGCCCGCCTGGAGCCTCTTCCAACTCATCTGGTGATGATGCATCGGTTTCATCATTTTGAAAATTGTTGAGCATATTAGGAGGGATATCAACTTCACCAGTTGTAGATTTTAATTGTTAAACAGAAATTTGAGCTCGATTTGTGCAAAAATGGAGTTAGTGTGTGAAAAGGTGTAGTGTGTGTTTTGGAGGTTGAAGATGAAGATCAGAGAGAATTGAGGTGGAATTATTGTGATTAATTAAGGAAATGGGGGAAAAGCTTACAATTTTTGGTATGGAAAGGAGTATTTATACACTAGACTAACTTTCACTAATACTCCTTCCATTGTTAAAATAATTACATTTTAACACCATTTTTGGATTTCTAACATTCTTCCCCTTGGTGTTGAAATGTAATTCATGCACGATATCATCTATAAATACGAATTTGTTGATGAAGGTCTTCGAAGCTTTCTCATTGTCTTCAAGATCTTCCATCAAACTTGGCTTTACGTCTTTAATCTTCACACTTACCTTAAAGATGTATCTTTAAGTCTTGAACTTCTCAGAGTATGAGCATTGCGGAAACTTGATCTTGGCTCTTTAGATTTGAACATGATAGCCTCTTCTTGACAATCTTAACTTTGTCACACTTCCCCTTAATTAATGAATCTTTCTCTTGAAGCATTTGGACAAACATCTTTTTCATCACAAACTTCCCCTCGATCAAACAATCATATTTGCGTACCACCAACGCTTATGTATAGGGTGTACCCTCGGCGTACCCACCACGTTGGCGATAACTATCTTCAAAGAATAATTTGGGGATCACTTTAGTCAACAATTTATCTTTCTTCCCCTCAACTGATGAATTCTTCTTTCTCCCCATCAAAGTTCAAGAAAGCACACACACTTGTTTGACTTTATTATCCTCTTTCTTCCCCTCATGATGAATGTGTGACAACATGTTCATCATGTCTCTTTGAAGTCGAAACTGGGGAATCAACCATTATGAAGTAGTAGTCCAATAAACAACATCTTTAGCCCGGGTTATACACTGACATGTGTATAAGCCATCTTCATCGAATCACTTATGAACAACCTTTGGGACCCATTTTTGTGTAGGCCCAACGGTTTTTGTCTTGACATTCCAAATGTACGTGTCATCGATTCGACGAATGGAATCTGCAGTCCATGGTGGGTGAAAACTCGAGGTTGTTGAAAAGTTGAGTTTTTGTGGACGCAGTGGAGATGCAAAGACATTCACTTTTTGCACGGTAATTGGTTTTTGGTGCAAGTTCATAGAGTTGCCAAAGTGAGTATTTGATTGTCTTTGACTCAGTTGACTTTGGTTTGTAGACAGGTTTCCATTTGATCTTGGTCAACTGAGCTTTTGCTTGAGAGATGAACTGAGAGTTGTCTTCAAATGATAAGAATGGAATTAGTGTCTGTGTTCCATCAATAGTAGGCTTCGACGAATACTTTCTATCCTTGAATAAGGCATAGTTAGTAAATTGAGAAGCTTTATGTTTAGCAGGAGATGAAACTTTGATCTTTGAGCTCTTTGGGATGGACTCAGTGCAAACTTTCTTTTGAGCATCAAGTTCAGTTGGAAATATTGGACTTGCATCATGATAAACTGAGCCATCATCACTTTGAGTGTCACAAGATGTTGATTGTGTTTGCAATTCCATCTCAAGTTCAGAGATTCTCTTTCGTAGAGATGTTTCATTTGATTGAAATTGCAAACAATTCTCTTCAAGAGTCTTGATTTTCTTGCAAACATCTTGTCTCTCCTTCTCAACTTTGTTCATCTCATCAATAAACTTGCTCTCCATGGTTAAGAATATGGATGTCTCATTTTTCAACTGAGATTGAAAACTTGAAATCTTTTCTTGCAAAATAAGTTCTCTTGATTTGCTTTCCAAAATACTATCATTCAGCTTCTTGTTGGAAGTTTTCAATTCTGTTTGAAGTTCTTTTATCGCAGCTTTCATTTGTGACTTCAACTCATCATTCTTCTTCAAAGTTTGTTTGTCAATTTCATTCCAAACTGCAAGGTTTCCAAATTCAACTTGAAGTTCTTTCATCTCATTTCTAAGCCTCACATTCACAGCTTGAACGTAGATCATTTGTTCTTTCAGTTTGACATTCTTGGCCTGTAACGTGACTACTTCCTCTTGAAATTTGACATTTTCAGTTGCAGTTGAATGAATCAATATCTTCATCACTTGACAAGGATTTGGAAAAGGTCTCGATGAACAACATGAACACAGTCCACCTTTATGAAGTTTTTCTTCAGATGAAGTTGGTTTCTCGGGTGAAGAAGTTAACCACAAATTGAAAACGAAATCGTCTTTGACTGAATTTGAGATACTTGGACTTGACATTTTGTTTAGCAAAGGGTGAAATGAAATGAAAAGGTAATTGTGATTGAAATTGAAGTGAAAGAATTAAAATTGAAATTTGGAGATTTTGTACTTTAGGTTTCCCTCCAAATTTTTTCGCCGAAATATGTTCTCACGAAACTTAGAATTTCATGTAAACTTTGGATATCATGAACGTAGGAAAAATTTGATAATTTCTAAAAAATTTTCGCCAAAACCGCGTCGATAACGGATGAAAATTGGCCTAAAATTTTTTTAACGCTATCAAATTTTAAATCTTCATGAATTATCCCTTTTTAAGATCCTGGGCAAAAATTATTTTTCCCGCCAAAAGACTCTTTTTTTTTTTTTTTTTTTTTTTTTTTTTTTTTTTGGTGAAACGATCTTGATAAGATCGTCCTGGGTAAGATCGTTCTAGGGTGAGATCGTTTTGAGTAAGATCGTCTTGAGCAAGATCGTTCTAGGAGTTTGATGAAAATTTGGTTAAGTCTAAAAAATGAAACGATCTTGGAAAACAGAATGTGAAACGATCTTGAAGAACTGGGACGATCTTGATTGAAGATCGTCTTGGAAATTTTGATGAAAATTTGGTTAAGTATAAGAAATGAAACGGTCTTGAAGAACTGGGACGATCTTGATTGAAGATCGTCTTGGAAATTTTGGTGAAATTTGGCTAAGTATGAAAAATGAAACGGTCTTGAAAAACTGGGACGATCTTGATTGAAGATCGTCTTGAAAATTTTTGGTGAAATTTGGCTAAGTATGAAAATGAAACGGTTTAGACGAAGATCGTCTTAGGTGAAACGATCTTGGTTTGAAGTTCGTCCAGGAATAAAAATGAGACGATCTTGGTAAGAAGATCGTCTTGTTTTCTTTCTCAAAAACTTTTAAGTGTATGAAACGACCAAACCAATCCTTTTGGATTAATTAGCCAGAATCAACACTTACACAACACACTCTTAGCTAAAACGATCTTGTTAGGATCGTCTTAACAAGCTACAAAGCACTGAACTAAAACGATCTTAGGAAGATCGTCCTAGTGAAGATCGTCTTGGTCATCTTCTTCATCTCAACATGAACAGCAGCAGTTTTCTCCATTAACGACATGGCAAAGCTTCAATAACTTTCGATTTACTAGGAGTTAGATCACGAAATAACTTGCAAACTGTTTGTTTTCACCTCCGCAACAAATCTATGAACAAAATTCAACACCAAACACAACAGATTCAAAACCCAAAAAATCGCGCCAAAATCAAAAATTCAATCTCGAGATATAGATCGAATTGGAACTTGAAACTTGACAGGATTATGTTTACAACTATCACGAATCTATTGGTGAACAAATAACTGTGATTTTATGTGATTTGAGAGTGTGAATTTTGATGAACAGTGAAAACGATTTTGAAAGAAAAATTCGAAAATTGAATGAAAATTGCAACAAATCGAGCTATGGATCGTTCAGATTAACTGATTTTGCTCTGATACCAATTGTTAAACAGAAATTTGAGCTAGATTTGTGCAAAAATGGAGTTAGTGTGTGAAAAGGTGTAGTGTGTGTTTTGGAGGTTGAAGATGAAGATCAGAGAGAATTGAGGTGGAATTATTGTGATTAATTAAGGAAATGGGGGAAAAGCTTACAATTTTTGGTATGGAAAGGAGTATTTATACACTAGACTAACTTTCACTAATACTCCTTCCATTGTTAAAATAATTACATTTTAACACCATTTTTGGATTTCTAACAATTTTAATTGGGTTAAATCCCTCATATACTCACAAACAGAAAAATGATTTGACTCATAATCATACTCATTACGAAGAGCTCTTTTAAAAACAAGTGAAAGGAAACGAATAAAAGGTACATGAGCTTTTCTACCTTTCACTTTCAGACGCTCAACAAGATCATCAAAGAAGATCTGAGTAAAATCCACCCTGTATCCAAACCATAGGCAATATGCAATCTAGAGTTGTGTCTGGTTAATCTGATCTAACCCTCCAGAGCTGCCTCCCAAACATTCAATTAAGTGAGTAAAAAAGAATCTCCATGAGTCTGTCAGCTTGCTCATGTAGATTGTTCCTTTTCTCTGAAGCTGGCCATGCTCATCCAATATATCAGTGTGCCCCATCTGCCTACACACATCCCTCATATTAATGCCAGAGGGAAGTGTAATGCCCATTTCATTTTCTGCAAAATAATTTAATCGAAGGGCATCCCTGAGAGAATCAACGGTGAGAGTGAAGGCCCTGGTGCCTTGTTTCAATGTATAGTGGATTGATTGATCTTGCTCCACATACACTGTTGTGTAC
The DNA here is from genome assembly GCA_034093135.1 of Erigeron breviscapus. Taxonomy (NCBI): domain Eukaryota; kingdom Viridiplantae; phylum Streptophyta; class Magnoliopsida; order Asterales; family Asteraceae; genus Erigeron; species Erigeron breviscapus. The sequence continues at coordinate 232,734,820 of CM067167.1, read as the reverse complement.
CAGAATTCACACAAGTATTCGTGGTACATATTCCCTGGGTTGAGAGTTAGGGCACCATAAAGTGGACAACTGAGAAAGAAGGCATTCATTCGCCCAATGATTGATTGAGGATCATGGGTGCTTGAAAGTCTTGCCATCCAATTATTCATGTTTATTCGAATGGCCGATGCTTCTAAAGAAATATGTGGTGCTCTTTTAACAGCAGCAGGAGGAGCATAAGTAGCAGAAAGAAGATTTTTGTTGGAGTTTGATTGTCGAGGAGCCATTTTATACAAGCAAATAACCCAGAAAAGAAAGAAAAGATGATGATTTAAAGCTTTTTAGGGTTAGATTATATGAATTTATGATGAAAGAGAGTGATGATTGGAAATTGAATGAAAAAGAGAGTAAATGAAGGAATTTTGGGAGTAAATACTTTCGAAATGAAGTGAAAAAGAGTAAATATGGGTATTTATAGAGGAGAGAGAAAATGGAATTCAAACGGTTAATTTGAATTTATTCAAAGTAATTTTGATCGGTTTTGAAATCCGCATTTAATGTTTCACATCACACATAAATGTGCGACGGTTGACAGCCCACAAAAACTACCCACTAGTACTTTTTGTCTTCCCAAGGTAAAAATACCATCATTTAGTTTGAAAAATGACATGCCACGTAGGATAAACAGTAACTGTCCATTCAAAAGGTTTGCTTACGTGGCACGCACAAAGACCAAGTATTAAAATATTATGACTGATAACCCAAGACTCATTTTAGTGCATCTGGAGGTTGACTAGACACTCCAGTGTCACTGGTGGATTAGGCCAGTGAAGATATGTACTGATGGTACACTGGAGGAAAATAAATTCTTCCAGTAATGTACCAGTGATATTTTCCAGAAATATTCTTCCAGTGGGAAAATAAATTCCCCCTGAAATTAAAAACATTTTAAGGACAAAAATATATGGTCTGAGTCTTTCCCCTGGAATGGTGATCCATAAATCTATTAATGCAAAGATAGTATCACAAAGGCGTTCGATAGCTAAGCTGGTATAGATTTATAAATATGGAAATCAAAGAACCCTGCCAGTGTCACAAAGGCGTTCATAACAAGGTTCCAGATTTAAGGGTTCAACATTCCCAACTCACCAACAAGATGTTCAAAGGTTTTTTACATCCAGTGGTTTAGTAAAAATGTCAGCGAGTTGTTTGTCAGTGGGAATAAAATGGATTTCAATATCATTTTTCATAATATGATCACGAATGAAATGATACCTGATGTCAATGTGCTTTGTCTTTGAGTGCATGACTGGATTGTTTGAGATAGCAATGGCACTGGTATTATCACAAAAGATTGGGGTCTTTGAATACTTAATACCATAATCAAGCAACTGGCTCTTCATCCAGAGTATCTGAGCACAACAACTGGCTGCAGATACATACTCAGCTTCAGCAGTTGACAATGAAACTGAAGTTTGCTTCTTACTGGTCCAGCTGACCAGTTTGCCACCAAGGAAATGACATCCACCAGTAGTGGATTTCCTGTCTATCTTACAACATGCATGATCTGAATCTGAATAACCCATTAGATCCATGCCTGAGCCTTTGGGATACCAAAGGCCCAAACTGGGGACACCCTTAAGGTATTTTAGTATGCGCTTTACAGCAAACATATGAGATTCTTTTGGATTAGACTGATATCTGGCACATAAACATGTTGAAAACATTATATCTGGTCTACTGGCAGTTAAATACATCAGTGAACCAACCATGCCTCTATAGACAGTGGTGTTCACTGGTTTTCCATCTGGATCCGAGTCCAGAGTGAGTGGTGCAAAAATTGGAGTGGGTTTAGATGGTGAAGAGTTCATATCATATTTCTTTAATAGATCTCTAACATATTTTTCTTGATTAATAAAAATACCATCACTGGTTTGTTTAATCTGAAGACCTAGAAAAAATGTTAATTCACCCATTAAGCTCATCTCATATTCTGAAGACGTAATTTTAGAAAATTTCTTGCACATATTTTCATCAGTAGACCCAAAAATAATATCATCAACATAAATTTGTACCAGCAGAAGATTACCTCTTTCACGAAGAATAAATAAGGTATTGTCAATTGCACCTCTTTTAAAGCCATTTTTCAATAGGTGTTTAGTCAGAGTGTCATACCAGGCACGTGGAGCTTGTCTGAGACCATAAAGTGCTTTGTCCAGACGATATACCCAGTGGGGATGTTTTTCATCAACGAAACCTGGTGGTTGCCTGACATAAACTTCTTCTTCCAGTTTTCCATTCAAAAATGCACTCTTTACATCCATCTGGTAGACCTTGAATTGATGATGAGCAGCAAATGCTAAGAATATTCTGATCGCTACAAGTCTAGCCACTGGAGCAAATGATTCATCAAAATCAACATCTGATTGGCAATACCCCTGTGCAACCAATCTGGCCTTGTTTCTGACAACATGGCCATCTTCATCTACCTTGTTCCTGAAGACCTATCTGGTTCCAATTGGTTCTTTCTTGCCAACTGGGAAAGGAACCAGATTTCAAACCTTATTCCTTTCAAACTGGTGTAGCTCTTCTTGACAGTCCAGATTTGCACACTTATAAATTGTATTATAAGTGTGCAAATCTGGACTGTCAAGTGGTATCAGAGCCATCGTTTCTAAATCATTGAAACAAGATCCGTTTGCATACTTTTTCTTTCTTTCAAAAATTCTCTTTTCTTTTTCTTTCTTAATCCTTTTTAAACAAGAACATGACTGCTGTTCCCACCCTTGTTAACACACGTGACTTCGGTTACGTATCCGTCCCTCCAAGATTCGAGCCCGATGACTTTGGGTCTTGGAAGGAAAGGATGTTACTACATATAGTGGGTGTGGAACCCTATCTTATGTCTATTCTGACCATCGGTCCTTATATCCCCACTCTGGTTCAAAGAACACCAGGAGCAACTGTTGATGCTCCTGAGATTGTGATTGACATCGTCAAACCAGAGGTTTAATGGACTGACGATGAAAGGAGACTTGTTAATCTTGATGCAAGGCTCAAAAACATGATTGTCAGCACTCTTCCCACTGACCTCATGAAAGTGGTCATTAGATATCCCTCTTCAAAAAAGTTTGGGATAGATTGGTTAGCATGCATGAAGGCTCTGCTGCTACCATTGCCACTAAAAGATAGACTTAAAAAGAGCCTATGAAAATTTCTTTTCCCTCCCCAACGAAGGTCTAAACGGTTCATATACCCGATTTAAAGGGTTGCTGAATGACATGACCACTGTTGGTATCTCTCATGATGATTTTGAGGTATGCCACAAATTTCTTGATAGTTTACCTATCAAGTGGCAAGGTCTGAGACAAATCCTCAGAACCACTGAGCGACTCAATGGCCTTAACCTTGAGTCTCTCTTTGGCATGCTCCAGTTCGAAGAAAGAGCTCTTGCTCAAAATCTTAGAGCTACCGCTGATGCACAGCATCGTGCGGGTCCCTCTTCTTCTTCTGTTTCCTCTTCTTCTCATTCTGCTCTCGACCCTTTGGCCCTTATCTCTGCTGAGCCCAGTAATCTTAATACTGGTGCCAGCTCTTCTATTCTTCCACAACCTATTCAATCTCTTGTTGATGATCTTGATGCTGAAGAGAAATAAGAGATGTTCAGCGACTTTATGGATTTTGCCTTAGTCGCTGGTAAGAGGTACTCCCGTAAATGGAACAACCGTAGGTCGGTTGCTCCATATAAGCCTCCTGTTGACAAAGCTCAAGAGGAGTGCTGGAGATGTGGTAGAAAAGGCCACTACCAAAAGGAGTGCAGAGTTGCCCTACCAACTCCTGCTGCTCCTAAAACTAACCCTTCCAAACCTGCTGATGAGTACAGGAATAAATACTATCAGCTGAAGGCCAAGGTTACTGAAATGGAAGAGGCCAAAACACCAGCAAAAGGGCTGGTAGCTGAAGAGCACGACTGGGTTGAATCAGATGAGTCAGACAGTGAAGAATATGTTGACGCCATGTGCCTTATGGCGCTCGCTGATGGAGATGCTTTGACAAAGATCAAGTCTCCTCAAGTCAGTGGGTGAACGTCACCATTAAAAAGGTTTGTGCTCACTCCTCTGCTTCTGAAGAAGATAAACCAAAAATCTTCGAATCTCTTCTTTGTGACTTTCAGTTCGTTGAATCTATACGAGCTGATGTCCAATCTAAGCTTGACTCTACTTCCTTGGAGTTAAGCGAAAAATCTGAAAGACTCAATGAGCTGAGGAATGTTCATGTTGAACTCCAATCTCATGAGTTGCTGGCACAAAAGGTTCAACTTGAGAATGAAAAACTCAAGCTTGAAGTTGCCAACCTTAAGAAGATTGTGACCTCCTGGTCAAAAGCTTCCAGGTTTCACCACCAGTGCCTAAACGAACAAGTCCCTGCCCAAGTACAGGCAGTAATAGGCGGTGACTTTAATGCCGCTGCCTCTCTCTCTGACTTGTTTAATGATGAGGTGAAGCCTGAAATTTCTATTCCTCCATCTACTGTCATCTCTCCTGAAGAGATGAAGAAATGGTATTTTGTTAAGGGTCTTAACAATTACCACAATGAAATGGAAGCTGGTACTACCACTTCTACTACCAGCGACCCATCTAATCCTGCTGAGGAAACTGGTGCTGGCTCCTCAGCAAGCACCAGCAACCCCTATCCTCATCTTCCCATTGTTGGCATGATGCCAAACGAAGGAAGAGTTCAATACTCTTCTGGGGAATCTTATGAAGGGGATATTGGTAGTGATGGTTTTAAACCCATCGCTCCTCAGCAGCTCACCATCAGACCTTCTGAACCCTTCAGAAGAAGTAAGGTTGCTGTCCCCTATGACTATAGCAAACCTCAGTTAGCTAATGCTGTCAGTCATCAACCTCAACCTATTGTTCAACCCTCTTTTCTTCATCTTCTCAGCAAGCTCCTGCCCATGCTGACAGTAAAACTGTTCAGGATGATCGTGTCATGAAAAGACGCGTTAGGTTCGGTGACGCTAGATATCAGCAAGTTGGACCTTCTAAGGTCCGACCTGCTGATAAACAAGTCCACCAGCAGGCACCACAATCGATGCCTACCCCTATTTTGAGATAAAACTCCTCAAAAGGAGAGAATGTCTCACACCCACAATAGGCCTATCACTCCTCAAAGAGGACACTTGCCCCATCAGCAAGTTAGGCCTATCACTCCTCAAAGAGGACACTTGCCCCATCAGCAAGTGAGATCAATCACTCCTAATAGGCAATACTTACCTCATAGGAAAATGAGGTCTGTAACACCTAATCAGCAACCGAGATCGATCACTCCCAAAAGAGTGCATCCATCTCAGCAGGGTCCTTCTTCTTCTTTTCACCCTGCTGTTAATCTAGCATGGAGTGTAGTCAAGGGATCAAAAATCCCCTCTACCTCTCAAACTGAGGATCCAAAAGGAAAATCCATTTTGGGTCCTGCTCCTAAGATGCCTCAGCTTACACTTAAGCATAAGCAAAAGTCTAAGCAAAAGAAAAAGGCATCTTCCTCCGTTGACCCTAAAATTAACGAGCTGGCTCAGCAAGTTAATGACCTTTCCTCTCAACTGAAGGAATTTTTCCTTCAAAATCAAAAAGGCAGCACCTTTGTTAAAAAATGCTACATATGTGGCAGCAGAGGTCATGTTGCTTCTGATTGTGACAACTCCAGGGATGCTCCTGAAGTTGACATTCAACCTAATCCTTCTTCTTCAGCGGCTCCTTCCTCTTCCACTATAGTCAGCGAAAGTTCTGCTTCTGCTGATCACATAAATAGTGGAGAGTCATCCGATCTCACTGAGGAGAACATTGCTGACTTCATTGCTGCTCAGCGAATCTCCTTTCCTCTCTCTCAAGAGATCATTACTACTGGTCGAGGCAGCATTCTGGTTGAGTATGGGAACAACAATCAAGTCAGCAACTTGACTGTTGATGTGTCATATTTTATACCATTTTCCACGCGAATTTAGGACCATTTATTCGTTATTTATATAGTCTTATTTCCAACTTTCGATGCTTTGAGGTATGTTAAGTGTTTTCAGGTTGAAAAATGATTATGCGGATGAATTGATCGATTTTGATGATTTATGGAAGACTCGGGAGAAGGATTCGGGTGAAACCAAGTGAAAGATGAAGGAAGTGGAGTCTGGAAGGTGTAACGGCCGTCACATCTATGACGGGCGTTAGGGATCTAGGTCAAAGTGTGACGGGCGTATGAAGGCTGACGGCCGTTATGTATTGAAGTTGGTGAGTTACTGTGACGGGTCCCTAACGGCCGTATGCTTTTCAAAGAAGGTGTTACGGGTGTCACATATGTGACGGCCGTTACAGGTGTCGATGGATCGTGACGGGCGTTACAAAGCGTAACGGGCGTTACGCGACTTATTCATATAAATACCTGATCAAGTTTCTGTATCGGGAGAGGAACTTTTGGGAGATTTTTCCTGAGGGTTTTTGAGAACTTTACCCTTTCCAGGAGCTGCTCTATTAGGGTTCTATCAGGTTTCCAAGCAAGTTTTCTTAGGCGGATCCACTGAAGATTCACGAGCACCCATCTGGATCGTATCTACTTATTGTCTTACAATTTACTTTCATCAAACGATTGGTACAATCATGT
>CM067167.1:232662024-232727190 GCA_034093135.1 Erigeron breviscapus | reverse complement strand
CTTGTTTATAAATCATAAAATTTATCAAGAGCCTTATTCTAAATGTGGACTAGATAAGCATAACAAACCTACAAGCAACACCAATGAAAGTAACAATATACTTTCATTACCATGATAAAGGTGTACCAGTAAAATCACACATATGAGAATATATAAATGAGTTCTAACACCCTATACTCCGATTGAACATTCTTCAAATGTTTTCTTGTGATTTTAATCCGCTTACAAGTATGGCAATGAGCATGATTAACATCTAATTCAGATATAAGACACATAATAAACATGTCTTTCATCATAAAATAAGTAACTTGCTTAATCTGCCAAAGATTATATTGCTAGACAACAAGCCATGCACAACGATTCATTTGCAATTGAAACATGGATATTTCTTAACCATAACATTGGATAAGTATCCAAACCAACAAAATTGTTATGTCTAAACAAGATAAACTTGTCAAACTCAATATCCTTCAACTCAAACCTTCTAGGTTTTCTAACATGTTCAACAACATTAAAAGAGGATGATAATTGACATTTGTCTTTATTTTGTCTACTTCTTGTGCTCGAAGTGACTCCTCAATTCAGATATGACTACCCAATTGAACTAAAGACAAATCCTCTTTTTAATTATTAGGGTATGCTTAAAGTCCTTCCATTAAAATGGAAGTTTGTCAATTATGCTAGAAACCGCAATTGACCCATCCATTTTAAGAACATGTTGTGCAAATAAACCATTTTATAATATAATAAATTTCTGACAAGAAAATTCTTACTTGAAGCATCTTTTGACATGTACATGAAATTTGACATACCGTATGTTACTTTCAAAGTCATTAAGAGAAATACATCTTCCTTTTTTAATGTCCGAAATTTGTGTCCCTCAAAATTTTCAAATTGTCAAACTTCACAAACCATGAAGCATTAATAAACTCATTATAATTAAAGCCAAAAACACACATGGTCTTGAATAAACAAAACCAATTGCATAAATCCATATAACCAACATTTTGAATTAAATCACAAAATGTTTCCAAACCACTTTGTTACTGTAACATCCGTGAATTTTGACCCGTTGACTCTTTGTGTAATTTGACTAACAAACTTGTCGAATGAAATAATTGGGCCCATTTGTGATTATATGACTATGTGGTATGTTAGTCGGGTCGTTGATATGTTTGTTTGGCGTTTAATTGTGTAATCGATTGTAAATTGGCTTATTGGGAAACGGGTCGACCCATGGGTTGTCCATGACCCATGAGCCTACTAGTGACCCATTCCCCCCCTTATCCTCTCATTTCTCTCTATCTCCCTTTCTCTTATTCTCTCAAGTAAAGAAAGCAAAAGAAAACCCTTCCTTCTCTTCACCTATTCTTGCATCGATTTGGTATTAGAACTGTTATAACATAAGAATCATAGCCATCTTCATCTCGTTTACTTCATATTGGAGAATCAAAAGTCAAGTGCAAGCATTTTTTACCCATTTTGACCTAATTTCGGGTTCTAGCTCAAGGAGGAATTTTGGTAAGTCTAATTCATCTCATTTGTACCTACTTATGTTTGTTTATGCATTTCTAGTCATCTTGAACACTTACAAGTACAAAATCGGCTTAAATCTAGTTTTGGGTCAAATTAGGGTTAAATTAGGGTTTGGGTGATTTGGAAGCGATTGTGATGTTTTGGTCGAATTTGTGGGTTGGGTTATGTGTATTTATGGTTATTGATGCTTAGTTATGCTTCAAAACAAGTTACAAGTCTTTACAAATCGTTTTGGTATGGTTTGGGTCGAAATTGGGGGTTTTGGTTCGTGTTTCCTGCATAAACTGCAGGTACTGACTGCAGAAAGAGGCCACTGCGGCGCAGTGGCATAGCCTTAGCCCACTGCGGCGCAGTGCCTAGGCTCTGTCTGGGTTCGACTTAGCCACTGCGGCGCAGTGAGCATGGTTCTGGCTCACTGCGGCGCAGTGGATAGGTTCTGTGAAAATATGCGCGTCGATTTTCAAACGTTAATAACTTTTGATCCGTAACTCCAAACAAGTCTTATGACCTATCGTTGGAATCGTAAGAGAGTCTAGTTTCTATTAGTAACACTCTTTTTGTATGAATCTCTTCTCATTTCTAAAAAGGTCAAGTCGAATGCGTCTTGTTCCTACTCGTTAAAGTTGTAAAGGTGTTTAGGGTTTGTGACTTGACTTAATTGTGCTAAACCAACTTGTTTATGATTGTAGAGTTGACATTACGGTATTATGATGTATAATTATAGGTTGTGGACGTGTGGATCCTATTACTCGTTTGTAATCTTATACTAGCTTCTTTGCCGGACAAGGTGAGTTTCGTATCTCCCTACTCGCTTGAGATTCGGGCTGAAAAGTGTAAACTTGCGTGCTTACTTACGTTGTTGATTGATTGATGGTTTTGGTTTAAATGTTTGATTGATGAGACGGTTTATCACGTTGTTTGACTTAGTTTATGGTGGTTAAGTATTTCATTTATATTAGGATAGACGTACATACATGAAAGTCGGTTATGCCTTCATTGGGTTTTAGATGTGGTGGGAAGGCTGCGGGTGACCCTATATATAAGCATCCGGGACTCGAAGAAAGTAGAATCCTCTTAAGTGTATGTACGTATAGTTGGTTTAAATTGTGGTTAGTTGCTTATGTTTGTTGAATATTGATCGTTGGCTTATGTTTGACGAATATTGATTGTTGGCTCAGGTTCATTATATGTTGATTGTTGGTTTATGATTGATGCATTTACAATTGATTGTAAGCATTGCATACATTGCTGATGAGCCCTCGGCAGGGGATTGCCGACATCCTGGTGTATAGATGTATGCACCCATTTTGGATGTAGATCTTGACCCCGAGTATATAGACATATATATCTCGATGTTTTTGAGATGCCGCTTTGTTCATGGTGATGACAAGCTAGTATCGTTGCATAGGTGACCGGAGATCACGCATAAGATAGGCATTTTGGCTTACTTACGCATATGGCATTGCATTGATATTCATATCATTTATGCATTTCTTATTACACATTTACTTGTCTGGTGTAATCTTGTTGTTGGATATTATGGTGCTACTTAGAGGCTCGCTGTAAGTCATGCCGAGCCTCTACTCGTATATTGTGATTATTGACGCTGGTTCTTTATGGACCATTACTACGAACTCACCAACCTTGTGTTGACTATGCTTAGTACACTTTTCAGGTAATCAGGTTCTCCCCGGACGTGGAGTTTAGTTGCTTGCTTACTGTTAACCCGGGCTTTGGACTTTATGAATCAAGGATTCATCGACCTTCTCTCTTGCATTATACTTAGGATCGACTTGCCATCTTTGGGATGTTCTTTGTAAACTTCGATGGTTATTTGCTCCTTATGTATTGTGGTACTTGTTTCGTATTGTAATGGATTCACCGAATCCTTAATTGCATTTAGTTCTTGTTCTATTGTAATTCCACCTTGCGCTATATGATTTCCGTGATATTTCGAGCCTCGGCTTGGGGTGTTACAGAATGGTGGCCCATGCAGGTCGTAGAGAATTAGGCGGTTTGACCTAGACTACGGCTTAAGTTAAAAACTCTTCATATAGCATGCATGGTTAGGAAATTTGTGTGCAATGTGAATTATGTGAATCCCCATGTGAGTTCGTAGTTAAGACCACTTGTGTGATAACTTGAATTCAATGTGATGAATGTGGATTGTGGTTAACATGGTTTGTTGTTGTTAAATTGTTGAGACTAATTTGATGATTTAGGGCAAAATGAAGGGATGCCATTAACTTAGTATAATATTGTGGCAACCCTAAAAGAACCCGATCAACTCTTTTATGGTTACCCGATATATAGCAAGTTCATGACATCGTGGATTGCGCACGTGGCTTAAAGTATAATAAGGAACCGATATGCTTAATGGAAGTTGATTAGGTGGAAGGTTAGCCGTTGGTACACCTTGTATACATACCCGGTCAATAACGAGAGCATATCGAATTCGGATTATACTCTGAATCATTCGTGTTAGTTGTTTGATTGCATGACGTAATGAGCATGATTACTTGAATTAATGATGAATTATTGTAATAAATTCAACTTGATGTTATGATATGTAAAAATCCCTTATGATTCTAACACTTTTGCCTTAGCATAATGTTATGAAATGAGTATGTGGTATCGGTATGAGGGCATCGACTACTTGTGTGACTAACATGTGAGCATTTGAGACTAACTCTCGAGTCATCGTGTCACTTGTTTTATAGAATATGGTGAGACCCAGGAGAACCGGAATGAACTATAGGGCTGAAGAGGAAGAACCTCAACCGGAGGTACAAGAAGGTAGGGGCCGTGGTAGGGGCCGTGGTAGAGGTCGTGGTAGAGGCCAAGGAAGGGGTCGTGGTGAAGTCCCTGAGCCAAACATGGCTGAGGTGATCGCTCAAACGATCGCCAATATCATGCCAACCATTATTGCTCAAGTCACGGCAAATCTTGGGCAAAATAATGTGGCTCAAAACAACGAAGCTCCAGAAAATGAAAATAATGAAAATGCTCAACCTCATGCCGAAGAAAATGAAGAAGAGGGACCAGTGGGAGTTGGTAACGGTATGCCCATGTATAATCAACATGGAGGATACCGTCAAGGGTGTATATTTAAAGACTTTAAAAGTTGTGGGGCACCGGAGTTCGATGGGAAAGGTGGTCCCACGGAATGTATAAGGTGGTTTGAGGCGATAGAGGCGGTGATTGAAAGGAGTCATTGCACCTATGATGACCGGATTTCCTATGCATCCGGCATGTTTAGACATGACGCCTTGAGTTGGTGGAACCAAGAAATAACGTTGGGGCGGACTCATAATTTGGAGTGGATTGACTTCAAGAACAAAGTGAAAGCAAAGTTTTGTCCTCCGTATGAACTACAAAACTTAACCATTGAGTTTGCAAATCTCAACATGGAGGGAGCCGATTACAAGGGCTATGTTAGATGATTTCAAGAGTTGTCTACCCTCATTCCTCACTTGGTGGGTACCGAGCCTCAGGCCATCCAGAAGTTCGTACTAGGCTTGAATCCTCAAGTCCGATCTTATGTAAACTCCAACATGCCTACTTCTTTGGCTAATGCGGTTAACCAAGCCGGGAGTGTGACTGAAGATTTATTGAGAAGTGGTGTTTTGAGCAAATCTCTCATCAAACAAGAGGAAAGAAGTGGGAGAGTCGAGCGGGGTAAAGAAAGTGGGGAGGTTTGACCCCAAGAATGCAAATAGGGGTAGGGTGATGGCGGCGGTGGAACCGGCCAGGAAAGCTTATACTGGACCCCATCCTTTCTGTGGGAGATGCAACCAACACCACCCCGCCAATGCCCAATGCAGAGCATGCTTTAATTGTAACCAAGCGGGGCACTTCGCCAGGGAGTGTAGGGTTCCAAGAGCGGGCCCAGTGAATGTGGCTCCTGTTCGGGCCGTTCCTCCCCAAGGTACTCAAAGAAGAGGAGAGTGTTTTGAATGTGGTAGTCGTGACCACTACCGTAATAATTGTCCTCGATGGGTGGGACAACAAGTTCAAGTAGCCGTCCACCCCAATCAACTCCAAATGGTCGGGCCTAACCAAAACCGGGGACAACAAGGCCATCAAGTGCAACCACGCGGCCGAGCCTTTGCGGCCAATGTAAATGAAGCCCGCAACGATCCCAACGTAGTAGCAGGTACTTTTCTCCTTAATGGTCACTATGCCACCGTCCTATTTGATTCCGGGGCCGATTATAGCCTCGTGTCTTCTAATTTTGTTCCTTTGATTGATGTGAATCCTTGTGCTTTAAATTATGTGCTTGACATTGAAATGGTAAACGGGTCACTAACAAAAATTAGTCAAATACTTCGCGATTGTGTCTTGACCTTGGAAGATGTCGATTTCTTCATAGACCTCATGCCTTTGGATATTGGGAGCTTTGATGTTATTGTGGGTATGGATTGGTTGATGGCGGTAAATGCAACCATTGATTGTGGCGAAGAGTTGTTAAGATACCTTTGACTAACGGTAGCATTCTTAGGGTTCAAGGTGAAATCTCCGATTCCTCTAATTCTAAAGTCTTTAGTGCTACCATCACAAAGTAGAATTGAAGACCGTTCCTATTGTTTGTAAATTTCCCGATGTTTTTCCGGATGACTTGCCGGGGTTACCTCCAACTCGTGAACTAGACTTTCGTATTAATCTTATCCCCGAAGCCGCGCCCATAGCAAAAGCTCCGTATAGACTAGCCTTAACCGAAATGCAAGAGCTACAAACTCAACTCAAGGAACTCCAAGAGAAGGGTTTCATTCGCCCTAGTCAATCTCCTTGGGGTGCTCCTGTCCTCTTCGTCAAAAAGAAAGATGGGTCCTTCAGAATGTGTATCGACTACCGGGAATTAAACAAGCTCACAGTGAAGAACCGGTATCCCCTCCCAAAAATCGATGACTTATTTGATCAACTTCAAGATGCTAAGCACTTCTCAAAAATCGATCTTCGCTCGGGTTATCATCAACTCCGGGTACATGAAGATGACATCCCCAAAACGGCGTTTCGCACAAGGTATGGTCATTTTGAATTCACCGTGATGCCTTTTGGGTTGACTAATGCACCGGCGGTGTTCATGGACTTGATGAACCGGTGTGTCAACCATACTTAGACAAGTCTGTCATTGTGTTCATTGATGACATACTTGTATACTCGAAGACAAAGGAGGAGCATGTTGAGCACTTGCGTGAAGTGCTTGAGTTACTAAGAAAAGAGAAGTTGTATGCCAAATTCTCCAAGTGTGAGTTTTGGTTGGAAGAGGTCCACTTTCTTGGTCACGTAGTGAGCAAGGATGGTATTCATGTGGACCCAAGCAAGATTGAAGCGGTAAAGAATTGGAGAAGACCCGAACCATCCGAAATCCGTCAATTCCTTGGATTGGCGGGTTACTATAGAAGATTCATTGAAAACTTCTCCCGTATTGCACAACCACTCACCCTCTTGACTCAAAAAGATAGAAACTTTGAATGGGGCGAAAGACAAGAAAACGCCTTCCAAACTCTTAAAGATATGTTGTGTGACGCTCCTATTTTAACGCTACCGGATGGGATCGAAGATTTTGTTGTTTATTGTGATGCTTCGGGACAAGGTTGGGTTGTGTTCTTATGCAAAGGGGTAAAGTCATTGCTTATGCCTCTCGTCAATTGAAGGTGCACGAGAAGAACTACCCGACACATGATTTGGAATTGGGAGCGGTTGTGTTTGCTTTGAAGTGTTGGAGGCATTATCTCTATGGCACCAAATGTGTGATTTATACCGATCACAAAAGTCTCCAACACATTTTCAACCAAAGTGAATTGAATATGAGGCAAAGGCGTTGGCTTGAGCTATTTAGTGATTATGACTGTGACATCCGTTATCATCCGGGCAAGGCAAATGTAGTAGCCGATGCCTTGAGCCGAAAGGAGAGAGTGAAACCAAGACGGGCTAGAGCTATGAGCCTCACGGTAGGGCCGAATGTAACATCCGTGAATTTTGACCCGTTGACTTTTTGTGTAATTTGACTAACAAACTTGTTGAATGAAATAATTGGGCCCATTTGTGATTATATGACTATGTGGTATGTTAGTCGGGTCGTTAATATGTTTGTTTGGCGTTTAATTGTGTAATCGATTGTATTTTGGCTTGTGAAGAGGATCGGGTCGGCCCGTGGGTAGTCCACGACCCACCAGCCACCCATGACCATTTCTCCTCCCTTATCTCTTCATTTCACCACATATCTCCTTCTCCTCTCTTTTCTCTCTAGCAAGAACACAAGAACATATCATTTCCCTCTTTCTCTCTTGAACTCTTGAATTAATTAGTGTTGTGGAATTTGTTTAATATAAGAATCATCATCATCTCCTCCTCATCTTCATCATATCAAAAGATTGAGGTTCATAGTGCAAGGTTTTATCCATTTTGACCTAAATTTCGGGTTCTAGCTCAAGGAGGAATTTTGGTAAGTCTAATTCATCTCATTTGTACCTACTTATGTTTATTTATGCATTTCTAGTCATCTTGAGCGTTTGCAAGTCTTAAATCGGCTTAAATCTAGTTTTGGGTCAAATTAGGGTTAAATTAGGGTTTGGGTGATTTGGAAGCGATTGTGATGTTTTGGTCGAATTTGTGGGTTGGGTTATGTGTATTTATGGTTCTTGATGCTTAGTTATGCTTCAAAACAAGTTACAAGTCTTTACAAATCGTTTTGGTATGGTTTGGGTCGAAATTGGGGGTTTTGGTTCGTGTTTCCTGCATAAACTGCTGGTGCAGACTGCAGGGGGTGGCCACTGCGGCGCAGTGAACTCAACTCTTGCTCACTGCGGCGCAGTGCCCAGGTTCTGGTCTGGTTCAATTTAGCCCACTGCGGCGCAGTGAGCATGGCTCTGGCTCACTGCGGCGCAGTGGATAGGTTCTGTAAAATTTTGCGCGTCAACTTTCAAACGTTAATAACTTTTGATCCGTAACTCCAAACAAGTCTTATGACCTATCGTTGGAATCGTAAGAGAGTCTAGTTTCTAGTAGTAACACTCTTTTTGTATGAATCTCTTCTCATTTCTAAAAAGGTCGAGTCGAATGTGTCTTGTTCCTACTCGTTAAAGTTGTAAAGGTGTTTAGGGTTGTGACTTGACTTAATTGTGCTAAACCAACTTGTTTATGATTGTAGAGTTGACATTACGATATTATGATGTATAATTATAGGTTGTGGACGTGTGGATCCTAATACTCGTTTGTAATCTTACTAGCTTCTTTGCCGGACAAGGTGAGTTTCGTATCTCCCTACTCGCTTGAGATTCGGGCTGAAAAGTGTAAACTTGCGTGTTTACTTACGTTGTTGATTGATTGGTTAATTTGGTTTAAATATTGAATTGTTGAGACGATTATCACGTTTGAATGACTTAGTTTATATTTGTAAGTATTTCGTTAATATTAGGATAGACGTACATACATGAAAGTCGGTTATGCATTCATTGGGTTTTAGATGTGGTGGGAAGGTTGCGGGTGACCCTATATATAAGCATCTGGGACCCGAAGGAAGTAGAATCCTCTTAAGTGTATGTACGTATAGTTTGTTAAAATTGTGGTTAGTGGCTTATGTTTGTCGAATATGGATTGTTGGCTTATGTTTGTCGAATATTGATTGTTGGCTTATGTTTGTCGAATATTGATTGTTGGCTTATGTTTGACGAATATTGATTGTTGGCTCAGGTTCATTATATGTTGATTGTTGGTTTATGATTGATGCATTTACATTGATTGTAAGCATTGCATACATTGCTGATGAGCCCTCGGCAGGGATTGCCGACATCCTGGTGTATAGATGTATGCACCCATTTTGGATGTAGATCTTGACCCCGAGTATATAGACATATATATCTCGATGTTTTTGAGATGCCGCTTTGTTCATGGTGATGACAAGCGAGTATCGTTGCATAGGTGACCGGAGATCACGCATAAGATAGGCATTTTGGCTTACTTACGCATATGGCATTGCATTGATATTCATATCATTTATGCATTTCTTATTACACGCTTTTTGTACTTGTGTAATCTTGTTGTTGGACATTATTGTGTTTCTTGGAGGCTCACTGTAAGTCATGTTTAGCCTCCACTCGTACTTTATGATTTATGTCTATGGTTCCTTGTGGACCATTACTACGAACTCACCAACCTTGTGTTGACTATGCTTAGTACACTTTTCAGGTAACCAGGTTCTCCCCGGACGTGGAGTTTAGTGGCTTGCTTGCTGTCAACCCGGGCTTGGACTTTATGAATCAAGGATTCATTGACCTTCTCTTTTGCATTATGCTTAGGATCGATTTGCCATCATCTGGATGTTATTTTGTATCTTTGATGGTTATTTGCTCCTTATGTATTTTGGTACCTGTTTCGTATTGTTGTGGATTCACTGAATCCTTATTTGCATTTAGTTTGTTCTATTGTAATTCCACCTTGCGCTATATGATTTCCGTGATATTCCGAGCCTCGGCTTGGGGTGTTACAGAATGGTGGCCCATGTGTGGTCGTAGAGAATTAGGCGGTTTGACCTAGACTACGGCTTAAGTTAAAACTCTTCATATAGCATGCATGGTTAGGAAATTTGTGTGCAATGTGAATTATGTGAATCCCCGTGTGAGTTCGTAGTTAAGACCACTTGTGTGATAACTTGAATTCAATGTGATGAATGTGGATTGTGGTTAACATGGTTTGTTGTTGTTAAATTGTTGAGACTAATTTGATGATTTAGGGCAAAATGAAGGGATGCCATTAACTTAGTATAATATTGTGGCAACCCTAAAAGAACCCGATCAACTCTTTTATGGTTACCCGATATTATAGCAAGTTCATGACATCGTGGATTGCGCACGTATGGCTTAAAGTATAATAAGGAACCGATATGCTTAATGGAAGTTGATTAGGTGGAAGGTTAGCCGTTGGTACACCTTGTATACATACCCGGTCAATAACGAGAGAGCATATCGAATTCGGATTATACTCTGAATCATTCGTGTTAGTTGTTTGATTGCATGACGTAATGAGCATGATTACTTGAATTAATGATGAATTATTGTAATAAATTCAACTTGATGTTATGATATGTAAAAATCCCTTATGATTCTAACACTTTTGCCTTAGCATAATGTTATGAAATGAGTATGTGGTATCGGTATGAGGGCATCGACTACTTGTGTGACTAACATGTGAGCATTTGAGACTAACTCTCGAGTCATCGTGTCACTTGTTTTATAGAATATGGTGAGACCCAGGAGAACCGGAACGAACTATAGGGCTGAAGAGGAAGAACCTCAACTGGAGGTACAAGGAGGTAGGGGCCGTGGTAGGGGCCGTGGTAGAGGTCGTGGTAGAGGCCAAGGAAGGGGTCGTGGTGAAGTCCCTGAGCCAAACATGGCTGAGGTGATCGCTCAAACGATCGCCAATATCATGCCAACCATTATTGCTCAAGTCACGGCAAATCTTGGGCAAAATAATGTGGCTCAAAACAACGAAGCTCCAGAAAATGAAAATAATGAAAATGATCAACCTCATGCCGAAGAAAATGAAGAAGAGGGACCAGTGGGATTTGGTAACGGTATGCCCATGTATAATCAACATGGAGGATACCGTCAAGGGTGTATATTTAAAGACTTTAAAAGTTGTGGGGCACCGGAGTTCGATGGGAAAGGTGGTCCCACGGAATGTATAAGGTGGTTTGAGGCGATAGAGGCGGTGATTGAAAGGAGTCATTGCACCTATGATGACCGGATTTCCTATGCATCCGGCATGTTTAGACATGACGCCTTGAGTTGGTGGAACCAAGAAATAACGTTGGGCGGACTCATAATTTGGAGTGGATTGACTTCAAGAACAAAGTGAAAGCAAAGTTTTGTCCTCCGTATGAACTACAAAACTTAACCATTGAGTTTGCAAATCTCAACATGGAGGGAGCCGATTACAAGGGCTATGTTAGACGATTTCAAGAGTTGTCTACCCTCATTCCTCACTTGGTGGGTACCGAGCCTCAGGCCATCCAGAAGTTCGTACTAGGCTTGAATCCTCAAGTCCGATCTTATGTAAACTCCAACATGCCTACTTCTTTGGCTAATGCGGTCAACCAAGCTGGGAGTGTGACTGAAGATTTATTGAGAAGTGGTGTTTTGAGCAAATCCTCATCAAACAAGAGGAAAGAAGTGGGAGAGTCGAGCGGGGTAAAGAAAGTGGGGAGGTTTGACCCCAAGAATGCAAATAGGGGTAGGGTGATGGCGGCGGTGGAACCGGCCAGGAAAGCTTATACTGGACCCCATCCTTTCTGTGGGAGATGCAACCAACACCACCCCGCCAATGCCCAATGCAGAGCATGCTTTAATTGTAACCAAGCGGGGCACTTCGCCAGGGAGTGTAGGGTTCCAAGAGCGGGCCCAGTGAATGTGGCTCCTGTTCGGGCCGTTCCTCCCCAAGGTACTCAAAGAAGAGGCGAGTGTTTTGAATGTGGTAGTCGTGACCACTACCGTAATAATTGTCCTCGATGGGTGGGACAACAAGTTTAAGTAGCCGTCCACCCCAATCAACTCCAAATGGTCGGGCCTAACCAAAACCGGGGACAACAAGGCCATCAAGTGCAACCACGCGGCCGAGCCTTTGCGGCCAATGTAAATGAAGCCCGCAACGATCCCAACGTAGTAGCAGGTACCTTTCTCCTTAATGGTCACTATGCCACCGTCCTATTTGATTCCGGGGCCGATTATAGCCTCGTGTCTTCTAATTTTGTTCCTTGATTGATGTGAATCCTTGTGCTTTAAATTATGTGCTTGACATTGAAATGGTAAACGGGTCACTAACAAAAATTAGTCAAATACTTCGCGATTGTGTCTTGACCTTGGAAGATGTCGATTTCTTCATAGACCTCATGCCTTTGGATATTGGGAGCTTTGATGTTATTGTGGGTATGGATTGGTTGATGGCGGTAAATGCAACCATTGATTGTGGCGAGAGAGTTGTTAAAATACCTTTGACTAACGGTAGCATTCTTAGGGTTCAAGGTGAAATCTCCGATTCCTCTAATTCTAAAGTCTTTAGTGCTACCATCACAAGGTAGAATTGAAGACCGTTCCTATTGTTTGTGAATTTCCCGATGTTTTTCCGGATGACTTGCCGGGGTTACCTCCAACTCGTGAACTAGACTTTCGTATTAATCTTATCCCGAAGCCGCGCCCGTAGCAAAAGCTCCATATAGACTAGCCTTAACCGAAATGCAAGAGCTACAAACTCAACTCAAGGAACTCCAAGAGAAGGGTTTCATTCGCCCTAGTCAATCTCCTTGGGGTGCTCCTGTTCTCTTCGTCAAAAAGAAAGATGGGTCCCTCAGAATGTGTATCGACTACCGGGAATTAAACAAGCTCACAGTGAAGAACCGGTATCCCCTCCCAAGAATCGATGACTTATTTGATCAACTTCAAGGTGCTAAGCACTTCTCTAAAATAGATCTTCGCTCGGGTTATCATCAACTCCGGGTACATGAAGATGACATCCCAAAACGGCTTTTCGCACAAGGTATGGCCATTTTGAATTCACCGTGATGCCTTTTGGGTTGACTAATGCACCGGCGGTGTTCATGGACTTGATGAACCGGGTGTGTCAACCATACTTAGACAAGTCTGTCATTGTGTTCATTGATGACATACTTGTATACTCGAAGAAAGGAGGAGCATGTTGAGCACTTGCGTGAAGTGCTTGAGTTACTAAGAAAAGAGAAGTTGTATGCCAAATTCTCCAAGTGTGAGTTTTGGTTGGAAGAGGTCCACTTTCTTGGTCACGTAGTGAGCAAGGATGGAATTCATGTGGACCCAAGCAAGATTGAAGCGGTAAAGAATTGGAGAAGACCCGAAACGCCATCCGAAATCCGTCAATTCCTTGGATTGGCGGGTTACTATAGAAGATTCATTGAAAACTTCTCCCGTATTGCACAACCACTCACCCTCTTGACTCAAAAAGATAGAAACTTTGAATGGGGCGAAAGACAAGAAAACACCTTCCAAACTCTTAAAGATATGTTATGTGACGCTCCTATTTTGACGCTACCGGATGGGATCGAAGATTTTGTTGTTTATTGTGATGCTTCGGGACAAGGGTTGGGTTGTGTTCTTATGCAAAGGGGTAAAGTCATTGCTTATGCCTCTCGTCAATTGAAGGTGCACGAGAAGAACTACCCGACACATGATTTGGAATTGGGAGCGGTTGTGTTTGCTTTGAAGTGTTGGAGGCATTATCTCTATGGCACCAAATGTGTGATTTATACCGATCATAAAAGTCTCCAACACATCTTCAACCAAAGTGATTTGAATATGAGGCAAAGGCGTTGGTTAGAACTATTTAGTGATTATGATTGTGACATCCGTTATCACCCGGGCAAGGCAAATGTAGTAGCCGATGCCTTAAGCCGAAAGGAGAGAGTGAAACCAAGACGGGCTAGAGCTATGAGCCTCACGGTGGGGCCAAATATTCGTGACCGGATTATTGAAGCCCAAATTCAAGCCACCCTACCGGAAAACTTTGGAGACGAAAACCTAGATGGCATGGAACAACAATTCGACCGGAAGAATGATAATGGGCTATACATGGTTGAAAGACTTTGGGTTCCTATTTTCGGTGACTTAAGACACTTATTATGAATGAAGCTCACCTATCGCCTTATTCGGTCCATCCCGGGTCGGATAAGATGTACTTTGACTTGAAAGATTTGTATTGGTGGCCGGGCATGAAGCGTGATGTGGCTAGGTATGTGAGTGAGTGTCTTACTTGCTTACAAGTCAAAGCCGATCACAAGAAGCCACCCGGATTGTTGGTACAACCGGTGATTCCCGAATGGAAGTGGGAACATATCTCGATGGACTTCATTACCAAACTACCGAAGACGAGAAGCGGTCGTGACACGATTTGGGTGATAGTAGATAGGTTAACGAAGTCGGCTCACTTTTTAGCCATTCACGAAACCGATAAATTTGACACTTTGGCTCGTTTGTACATCAAGGAAGTAATATCTAAACATGGAGTGCCGATTTCTATCATTTCGGATAGAGATGCCCGTTTCAAATCGAACTTTTGGGAAGCCTTTCAAAAAGCAATGGGTACTCGACTCGACATGAGCACGGCATTTCACCCTCAAACGGATGGGCAAACCGAGAGAACCATTCAAACACTTGAAGACATGTTGAGGGCATGTGCAATTGATTTTGGTGGAAGTTGGGAAGACCATTTGCCGCTAGTCGAATTTTCATACAACAATAGTTATCATGCTACCATTCAAATGGCGCCCTTTAAGGCCTTGTATGGTAGGGTATGTCGTTCTCCTCTAGCTTGGGCGGAAATTGGAGAGAGTCAACTTATCGGGCCAGAAATTGTGATTGAAACGACCAAGGTAATATCTCAAATTAAGGAGAAGTTGCAATTGGCCCGTGAGCGTCAAAAGAAGTATGCCGATGTGAGGCGGAGACCGTTGGAGTTTGAAATTGGTAATTATGTGCTTTTGAAAGTGTCGCCTTGGAAAGGTGTTGTACGTTTTGTGAAGCGGGGAAAACTTGCGCCAAGGTATATTGGTCCTTTCAAGATTCTTGAACGGGTTGGGAAAGTTGCTTATCGGCTAGAATTACCACAAGAGCTTAACAGTGTGCATGATGTGTTTCATATTTGTAACTTGCGCAAGTGTTTGGCGGATCCTACACATCATGTGCCTATGGACGAAATTAGGGTTGATCCGAATTTGAACTTTGTTGAAGAGCCGGTAGAGATCTTGGACCGTCAAGAAAAGAAACTCAAGAAGAAGCGCTACACGATTGTTAAGGTTAGATGGAATGCTAGACGTGGAGCCGAGTTTACTTGGGAGCGAGAGGATCACATGAAAACTAAATATCCGCACTTATTTAATAATTAGTGTCTTGTTGAATTTCGGGACGAAATTCTTTCAACGGGGGAATAATGTAACATCCGTGAATTTTGACCCGTTGACTTTTTGTGTAATTTGACTAACAAACTTGTTGAATGAAATAATTGGGCCCATTTGTGATTATATGACTATGTGGTATGTTAGTCGGGTCGTTAATATGTTTGTTTGGCGTTTAATTGTGTAATCGATTGTATTTTGGCTTGTGAAGAGGATCGGGTCGGCCCGTGGGTAGTCCACGACCCACCAGCCACCCATGACCATTTCTCCTCCCTTATCTCTTCATTTCACCACATATCTCCTTCTCCTCTCTTTTCTCTCTAGCAAGAACACAAGAACATATCATTTCCCTCTTTCTCTCTTGAACTCTTGAATTAATTAGTGTTGTGGAATTTGTTTAATATAAGAATCATCATCATCTCCTCCTCATCTTCATCATATCAAAAGATTGAGGTTCATAGTGCAAGGTTTTTATCCATTTTGACCTAAATTTCGGGTTCTAGCTCAAGGAGGAATTTTGGTAAGTCTAATTCATCTCATTTGTACCTACTTATGTTTATTTATGCATTTCTAGTCATCTTGAGCGTTTGCAAGTCTTAAATCGGCTTAAATCTAGTTTTGGGTCAAATTAGGGTTAAATTAGGGTTTGGGTGATTTGGATGCGATTGTGATGTTTTGGTCGAATTTGTGGGTTGGGTTATGTGTATTTATGGTTCTTGATGCTTAGTTATGCTTCAAAACAAGTTACAAGTCTTTACAAATCGTTTTGGTATGGTTTGGGTCGAAATTGGGGGTTTTGGTTCGTGTTTCCTGCATAAACTGCTGGTGCAGACTGCAGGGGGTGGCCACTGCGGCGCAGTGAACTCAACTCTTGCTCACTGCGGCGCAGTGCCCAGGTTCTGGTCTGGTTCAATTTAGCCCACTGCGGCGCAGTGAGCATGGCTCTGGCTCACTGCGGCGCAGTGGATAGGTTCTGTAAAATTTTGCGCGTCAACTTTCAAACGTTAATAACTTTTGATCCGTAACTCCAAACAAGTCTTATGACCTATCATTGGAATCGTAAGGGAGTCTAGTTTCTAGTAGTAACACTCTTTTTGTATGAATCTCTTCTCATTTCTAAAAAGGTCGAGTCGAATGCGTCTTGTTCCTACTCGTTAAAGTTGTAAAGGTGTTTAGGGTTGTGACTTGACTTAATTGTGCTAAACCAACTTGTTTATGATTGTAGAGTTGACATTACGATATTATGATGTATAATTATAGGTTGTGGACGTGTGGATCCTAATACTCGTTTGTAATCTTACTAGCTTCTTTGCCGGACAAGGTGAGTTTCGTATCTCCCTACTCGCTTGAGATTCGGGCTGAAAAGTGTAAACTTGCGTGTTTACTTACGTTGTTGATTGATTGGTTAATTTGGTTTAAATATTGAATTGTTGAGACGATTATCACGTTTGATGACTTAGTTTATATTTGTAAGTATTTCGTTAATATTAGGATAGACGTACATACATGAAAGTCAGTTATGCATTCATTGGGTTTTAGATGTGGTGGGAAGGCTGCGGGTGACCCTATATATAAGCATCTGGGACCCGAAGGAAGTAGAATCCTCTTAAGTGTATGTACGTATAGTTGGTTAAAATTGTGGTTAGTGGCTTATGTTTGTCGAATATGGATTGTTGGCTTATGTTTGGCGAATATTGATTGTTGGCTTATGTTTGTCGAATATGGATTGTTGGCTTATGTTTGACGAATATTGATTGTTGGCTTATGTTTGTCGAATATTGATTGTTGGCTTATGTTTGTCGAATATTGATTGTTGGCTTATGTTTGACGAATATTGATTGTTGGCTTATGTTTGTCGAATATTGATTGTTGGCTTATGTTTGTCGAATATTGATTGTTGGCTTATGTTTGTCGAATATTGATTGTTGGCTTATGTTTGACGAATATTGATTGTTGGCTTATGTTTGACGAATATTGATTGTTGGCTTATGTTTGTCGAATATTGATTGTTGGCTTATGTTTGTCGAATATTGATTGTTGGCTTATGTTTGTCGAATATTGATTGTTGGCTTATGTTTGACGAATATTGATTGTTGGCTTATGTTTGTCGAATATTGATTGTTGGCTTATGTTTGACGAATATTGATTGTTGGCTTATGTTTGTCGAATATTGATTGTTGGCTTATGTTTGTCGAATATTGATTGTTGGCTTATGTTTGTCGAATATTGATTGTTGGCTTATGTTTGACGAATATTGATTGTTGGCTTATGTTTGTCGAATATTGATTGTTGGCTTATGTTTGTCGAATATTGATTGTTGGCTTATGTTTGTCGAATATTGATTGTTGGCTTATGTTTGACGAATATTGATTGTTGGCTTATGTTTGACGAATATTGATTGTTGGCTTATGTTTGTCGAATATTGATTGTTGGCTTATGTTTGTCGAATATTGATTGTTGGCTTATGTTTGTCGAATATTGATTGTTGGCTTATGTTTGTCGAATATTGATTGTTGGCTTATGTTTGACGAATATTGATTGTTGGCTTATGTTTGTCGAATATTGATTGTTGGCTTATGTTTGTCGAATATTGATTGTTGGCTTATGTTTGTCGAATATTGATTGTTGGCTTATGTTTGACGAATATTGATTGTTGGCTTATGTTTGTCGAATATTGATTGTTGGCTTATGTTTGACGAATATTGATTGTTGGCTTATGTTTGTCGAATATTGATTGTTGGCTTATGTTTGTCGAATATTGATTGTTGGCTTATGTTTGTCGAATATTGATTGTTGGCTTATGTTTGACGAATATTGATTGTTGGCTTATGTTTGTCGAATATTGATTGTTGGCTTATGTTTGTCGAATATTGATTGTTGGCTTATGTTTGTCGAATATTGATTGTTGGCTTATGTTTGACGAATATTGATTGTTGGCTTATGTTTGACGAATATTGATTGTTGGCTTATGTTTGACGAATATTGATTGTTGGCTTATGTTTGACGAATATTGATTGTTGGCTTATGTTTGTCGAATATTGATTGTTGGCTTATGTTTGACGAATATTGATTGTTGGCTTATGTTTGTCGAATATTGATTGTTGGCTTATGTTTGTCGAATATTGATTGTTGGCTTATGTTTGACGAATATTGATTGTTGGCTTATGTTTGACGAATATTGATTGTTGGCTTATGTTTGTCGAATATTGATTGTTGGCTTATGTTTGACGAATATTGATTGTTGGCTTATGTTTGACGAATATTGATTGTTGGCTTATGTTTGACGAATATTGATTGTTGGCTTATGTTTGTCGAATATTGATTGTTGGCTTATGTTTGTCGAATATTGATTGTTGGCTTATGTTTGACGAATATTGATTGTTGGCTTATGTTTGTCGAATATTGATTGTTGGCTTATGTTTGACGAATATTGATTGTTGGCTTATGTTTGACGAATATTGATTGTTGGCTTATGTTTGACGAATATTGATTGTTGGCTTATGTTTGTCGAATATTGATTGTTGGCTTATGTTTGACGAATATTGATTGTTGGCTTATGTTTGTCGAATATTGATTGTTGGCTTATGTTTGTCGAATATTGATTGTTGGCTTATGTTTGTCGAATATTGATTGTTGGCTTATGTTTGTCGAATATTGATTGTTGGCTTATGTTTGTCGAATATTGATTGTTGGCTTATGTTTGACGAATATTGATTGTTGGCTTATGTTTGACGAATATTGATTGTTGGCTTATGTTTGTCGAATATTGATTGTTGGCTTATGTTTGTCGAATATTGATTGTTGGCTTATGTTTGACGAATATTGATTGTTGGCTTATGTTTGACGAATATTGATTGTTGGCTTATGTTTGTCGAATATTGATTGTTGGCTTATGTTTGACGAATATTGATTGTTGGCTTATGTTTGACGAATATTGATTGTTGGCTTATGTTTGTCGAATATTGATTGTTGGCTTATGTTTGTCGAATATTGATTGTTGGCTTATGTTTGTCGAATATTGATTGTTGGCTTATGTTTGTCGAATATTGATTGTTGGCTTATGTTTGACGAATATTCGTGACCGGATCATCGGAGCCCAAATTCAAGCCACCCTACCGGAAAACTTTGGAGACGAAAACCTAGATGGCATGGAACAACAATTCGACCGGAAGAATGATAATGGGCTATACATGGTTGAAAGACTTTGGGTTCCTATCTTCGGTAACCTAAGAACGCTTATTATGAATGAAGCTCATCAATCGCCCTATTCGGTCCATCCCGGGTCGGATAAGATGTACTTTGACTTGAAAGACTTGTATTGGTGGCCGGGCATGAAGCGTGACGTGGCTAAGTATGTGAGTGAGTGTCTTACTTGCTTACAAGTCAAAGCCGATCACAAGAAGCCACCCGGATTATTGGTACAACCGGTGATGCCCGAATGGAAGTGGGAGCATATTTCAATGGACTTCATTACTAAACTACCGAAGACGAGAAGCGGTCGTGACACGATTTGGGTGATAGTAGATCGGTTAACGAAGTCGGCTCACTTTTTAGCCATTCGTGAAACCGATAAATTTGACACATTGGCTCGTTTGTACATCAAGGAAGTAATATCTAAACATGGAGTGCCGATTTCTATCATTTCTGATAGAGATGCCCGTTTCAAATCAAAATTTTGGGAAGCCTTTCAAAAAGCCATGGGTACTCGACTTGACATGAGCACGGCGTTTCCACCCTCAAACGGATGGGCAAACCGAGAGAACCATTCAAACACTTGAAGACATGTTGAGGGCATGTGCAATTGATTTTGGTGGAAGTTGGGAAGACCATTTGCCGCTAGTCGAATTTTCATACAACAATAGTTATCATGCTACCATTCAAATGGCGCCCTTTAAGGCCTTGTATGGTAGGGTATGTCGTTCTCCTCTAGCTTGGGCGGAAATTGGAGAGAGTCAACTTATCGGGCCAGAAATTGTGATTGAAACGACCAAGGTAATATCTCAAATTAAGGAGAAGTTGCAATTGGCCCGTGAGCGTCAAAAGAAGTATGCCGATGTGAGGCGGAGACCGTTAGAGTTTGAAGTTGGCGATTATGTACTTTTAAAAGTGTACGTTTTGTGAAGCGGGGAAAACTTGCGCCAAGGTATATTGGTCCTTTCAAGATTCTTGAACGGGTTGGAAAAGTTGCTTATCGGCTAGAATTGCCTCAAGAGCTTAACGGTGTGCATGATGTGTTTCATATTTGTAACTTGCGCAAGTGTTTGGCGGATCCTACACATCATGTGCCTATGGACGAAATTAGGGTTGATTCGAAGTTGAACTTTGTTGAAGAGCCGGTGGAGATCTTGGATCGTCAAGAAAGAAACTCAAGAACAAACGCTACACGATTGTTAAGGTTAGGTGGAATGCTAGACGTGGAGCCGAGTACACTTGGGAGCGAGAGGATCATATGAAGTCTAAGTATCCGCATTTATTTAATAATTAGTGTCTTGTTGAATTTCGGGACGAAATTCTTTCAACGGGGGAATAATGTAACATCCGTGAATTTTGACCCGTTGACTCTTTGTGTAATTTGACTAACAAACTTGTCGAATGAAATAATTGGGCCCATTTGTGATTATATGACTATGTGGTATGTTAGTCGGGTCGTTGATATGTTTGTTTGGCGTTTAATTGTGTAATCGATTGTAAATTGGCTTATTGGGAAACGGGTCGACCCATGGGTTGTCCATGACCCATGAGCCTACTAGTGACCCATTCCCCCCCTTATCCTCTCATTTCTCTCTATCCTCAACATGTCATCATCACATATAGACAAATTACATCTAATGTATCAAATTTTCTATATAGACATTTGTTAGTCAAAATAAGAATAAAACCATCTTATTTTATTGACTATGCAAAACAAAGCCTTCAAGTTGTCTTGATGGAATTAATCTACAAGCATCTATATAAGCAATAGATTCACTAAAAGACTTAGATTTATCCTCAATATTATAACAATATTGATAATTATATTCAATTCCATCATTTGATCCTTCAACTGTGTAAAGTTGAAAATCATCACCAAAACTTGCGTTTCTTTAAACTAGTACTCATTCTAGGTCCAGTACTAGTCGAAAGCAAAGAGACAACACCAAAAGTGTTTGTTACAGTTGAGGCTTTCAAGCTATGAGATCATCCTTGAGTCTAGGTACAAAAATAAATCTGTCCTCATTGTCAAAGTTAGCATCTCTTCACTCGATCACTGTGTTCAAATACACAGTTATTTGGTTCTAAAACAAAGAACCTATAAACGATTGGAGGCTCAACATATCCAAATATCCAATGAATATGCAATATATGCTTCTTTCACCTAAAGTTTTCATATTAGGTTTAATAAGCCTCACAACTGATCTACGATCTCAAACTCTTGTTAGGAGTTCTAGTCAACAAGTAACACACTTAGCATAGCCTCACCTTAAAAACCCTTCACATAATCCAGAATAAGGAAACATGAGATTGCTAGTTTTATCAAGTTCTTGTCTACTATACTAGTATGCTCAAAGTAGACTAGATCATAGTACTCCATACCTTTATCAACAAGAAGGTTCTTAAGTAAACCACCTTGATAAAACCTTACCTCTTGTTTATAAATCATAAAATTTATCAAGAGCCTTATTCTAAATGTGGACTAGATAAGCATAACAAACCTACAAGCAACACCAATGAAAGTAACAATATACTTTCATTACCATGATAAAGGTGTACCAGTAAAATCACACATATGAGAATATATAAATGAGTTCTAACACCCTATACTCCGATTGAACATTCTTCAAATGTTTTCTTGTGATTTTAATCCGCTTACAAGTATGGCAATGAGCATGATTAACATCTAATTCAGATATAAGACACATAATAAACATGTCTTTCATCATAAAATAAGTAACTTGCTTAATCTGCCAAAGATTATATTGCTAGACAACAAGCCATGCACAACGATTCATTTGCAATTGAAACATGGATATTTCTTAACCATAACATTGGATAAGTATCCAAACCAACAAAATTGTTATGTCTAAACAAGATAAACTTGTCAAACTCAATATCCTTCAACTCAATAAACCTTCTAGGTTTTCTAACATGTTCAACAACATTCAAAGAGGATGATAATTGACATTTGTCTTTATTTTGTCTACTTCTTGTGCTCGAAGTGACTCCTCAATTCAGATATGACTACCCAATTGAACTAAAGACAAATCCTCTTTTTAATTATTAGGGTATGCTTAAAGTCCTTCCATTAAAATGGAAGTTTGTCAATTATGCTAGAAACCGCAATTGACCCATCCATTTTAAGAACATGTTGTGCAAATAAACCATTTTATAATATAATAAATTTCTGACAAGAAAATTCTTACTTGAAGCATCTTTTGACATGTACATGAAATTTGACATACCGTATGTTACTTTCAAAGTCATTAAGAGAAATACATCTTCCTTTTTTAATGTCCGAAATTTGTGTCCCTCAAAATTTTCAAATTGTCAAACTTCACAAACCATGAAGCATTAATAAACTCATTATAATTAAAGCCAAAAACACACATGGTCTTGAATAAACAAAACCAATTGCATAAATCCATATAACCAACATTTTGAATTAAATCACAAAATGTTTCCAAACCACTTTGTTACTGTAACATCCGTGAATTTTGACCCGTTGACTCTTTGTGTAATTTGACTAACAAACTTGTCGAATGAAATAATTGGGCCCATTTGTGATTATATGACTATGTGGTATGTTAGTCGGGTCGTTGATATGTTTGTTTGGCGTTTAATTGTGTAATCGATTGTAAATTGGCTTATTGGGAAACGGGTCGACCCATGGGTTGTCCATGACCCATGAGCCTACTAGTGACCCATTCCCCCCCTTATCCTCTCATTTCTCTCTATCTCCCTTTCTCTTATTCTCTCAAGTAAAGAAAGCAAAAGAAAACCCTTCCTTCTCTTCACCTATTCTTGCATCGATTTGGTATTAGAACTGTTATAACATAAGAATCATAGCCATCTTCATCTCGTTTACTTCATATTGGAGAATCAAAAGTCAAGTGCAAGCATTTTTTACCCATTTTGACCTAATTTTGGGTTCTAGCTCAAGGAGGAATTTTGGTAAGTCTAATTCATCTCATTTGTACCTACTTATGTTTGTTTATGCATTTCTAGTCATCTTGAACACTTACAAGTCCTAAATCGGCTTAAATCTAGTTTTGGGTCAAATTAGGGTTAAATTAGGGTTTGGGTGATTTGGATGCGATTGTGATGTTTTGGTCGAATTTGTGGGTTGGGTTATGTGTATTTATGGTTCTTGATGCTTAGTTATGCTTCAAAACAAGTTACAAGTCTTTACAAATCGTTTTGGTATGGTTTGGGTTGAAATTGGGGGTTTTGGTTCGTGTTTCCTGCATAAACTGCAGGTACTGACTGCAGAAAGAGGCCACTGCGGCGCAGTGGCATGGTCTTAGCCTACTGCGGCGCAGTGCCTAGGCTCTGGTCTGGGTTCGACTTAGCCACTGCGGCGCAGTGAGCATGGTTCTGGCTCACTGCGGCGCAGTGGATAGGTTCTGTGAAAATATGCGCGTCGATTTTCAAACGTTAATAACTTTTGATCCGTAACTCCAAACAAGTCTTATGACCTATCGTTGGAATCGTAAGAGAGTCTAGTTTCTAGTAGTAACACTCTTTTTTGTATGAATCTCTTCTCATTTCTAAAAAGGTCGAGTCGAATGCGTCTTGTTCCTACTCGTTAAAGTTGTAAAGGTGTTTAGGGTTTGTGACTTGACTTAATTGTGCTAAACCAACTTGTTTATGATTGTAGAGTTGACATTACGGTATTATGATGTATAATTATAGGTTGTGGACGTGTGGATCCTATTACTCGTTTGTAATCTATACTAGCTTCTTTGCCGGACAAGGTGAGTTTCGTATCTCCCTACTCGCTTGAGATTCGGGCTGAAAAGTGTAAACTTGCGTGCTTACTTACGTTGTTGATTGATTGATGGATTTGGTTTAAATGTTTGATTGATGAGACGGTTTATCACGTTGTTTGACTTAGTTTATGGTGGTTAAGTATTTCATTTATATTAGGATAGACGTACATACATGGAAGTCGGTTATGCCTTCATTGGGTTTTAGATGTGGTGGGAAGGCTGCGGGTGACCCTATATATAAGCATCTGGGACTCGAAGAAAGTAGAATCCTCTTAAGTGTATGTACGTATAGTTGGTTTAAATTGTGGTTAGTTGCTTATGTTTGACGAATATTGATCGTTGGCTTAGGTTCATTTATACGTGGATGATGGTCACGTTTGGTCCTTTAATCTAACGGATGATGGTCACGTTTCGTCCTTTATACGGTCGACTAAAGGACAAAACGTGACCATTATCCGCGTATAAAGGACTACCAGTGTCATTTTGAAGTTTAAAGGATGAAACGTGATTTTTTGGTAAAACCACAAGGACGATTTTTGAAATTAACTCTTTTCTTTTTGATCGCTTGAAAAGAAACTAACGCAAATTTCCTATTTTGTTTTAAATAAGCTTTCAATTGAAAAAAGACCAAAGACCTTATGAAATATTTAACTATTGTAAAATATATTAATAATTTTACAATATTTTCTATAGGTTTGCGCGCACATTTATTCTTGAAATCAATTCATTGAAAAGTTGAATGGGAGTAAAAGTATAAATTTGTCATTCCATTTGTAAAAGTACATTGATTTAAGATAACCAAAATAATAAAATGCATACACACAGAAGGGTATTAGTAACAAATTTTCTGTCGGGAAACAAATTTTGGTTCCTTTAGAAAATGGGATCATCTTAGCTTTATGATCATTACGTGACATAACGAGATATCGCCAGTAGAATATAATTTGATCACAAAAGAGCCATATATGGCAAAGATAATACGAGTAAATCACTTCGGATGGAAAGCCGAATTGAACGAAATACTAGCTGGTGTGAAAAGGGGTTAAATTATTAAGTATTATGTGCAAAACGTGTAACAAGGATTGGGAAATTGCAAACTATATATATTTTTAAATGCCAATATGCTAAGGTAGTTAGTTAGGGCCCACATTGCGAGTTCATGCAAAATGCCTATACTACCTCAACAGCGTCTTTAATAGATCTCCGGGACAAGTTTCCGAATTTAGGAATCTGATGCGTTATGCGTATAAAAGTACGATGAATATAATTTTCTAGGCCGATGATTATAAGGATGTCGTGGAATAAAAGAAATGAGTGGGAGTTCAAGTGTTTAACAATAAGTCGCGGTCATTACAAAAGTGAGTAGTTCCAATCATTTGAAGTCTCCGGCGAACGAGATAAGGGCGAGGGACCGAACATGTTCTATCTTAAGTTTAATGTGGATATGTAGGAGATCAAAACACCTATGTGGGCTAAATGGGTATTATTCTTAGTGTTAAAACTAAAAAAGGGAATTATGTTTCTTTATTAGATAAGTTATCTTTCTTATGTTTTGGATGTTTAATAAGGTTTCTATTCATGTGTGTGGGTCTTGCTTTTGTAAGATGCTCTGGCTTTTATTTTATTATTATTATTACAATATTCAAAGCTTCCTTAATTTAATTTCTTGTTAAAAATAGATACTTTTTTAACGACTAAACTGATGTCATATCTTAAAAGGTTGAAATCAAATCGTTAGTATAAAACATCTAAATCAAACATTGAGATTTTTAATCAAAATAAAACTAAAAGAGAACACTAAAACAGTAACATAAACACTTAATTATTCATAATGTTCTTTTTAATTAAACAATACATCGGATGAATAAACAAATTTAATTTAAAATGAAAAAACGTATAGGGCAACAAACTTACAATTGAAATTTTAACATAAGGCAAAAATTCATAATCTTTAGATTATCAAGCCATCCAACTCAATATTTTAATTAATCCTCCTGCAGTTGTAGCGAATTTGGCCTCTATTTCCTGTTAATGGATTTATATCACCCATTTTAATCATAGACTTTGCAAAATCCTCAAAGAATTCTTGTTGTTTCTCATTGTATTTCTCAACAAGCTCATCAGTTTCACCATCATTACCATTAAACAAGGCTTGATCAGATTTCAAAAGCCCTTTTTTACTCATCAAGTTGTTGAAGTATCTCCCATCAAATGAGCTTGGTGTTGGGTCAAGTGGTGCGAGCGTTGAGGGGGGGGGGGGGGGGGGGGGGGGGGGGGGGGGGGGGGGGGGGGGGGGGGGGGGGGGGGGGGGGGGGGGGGGGGGGGGGGGGGGGGGGGGGGGGGGGGGGGGGGGGGGGGGGGGGGGGGGGGGGGGGGGGGGGGGGGGGGGGGGGGGGGGGGGGGGGGGGGGGGGGGGGGGGGGGGGGGGGGGGGGGGGGGGGGGGGGGGGGGGGGGGGGGGGGGGGGGGGGGGGGGGGGGGGGGGGGGGGGGGGGGGGGGGGGGGGGGGGGGGGGGGGGGGGGGGGGGGGGGGGGGGGGGGGGGGGGGGGGGGGGGGGGGGGGGGGGGGGGGGGGGGGGGGGGGGGGGGGGGGGGGGGGGGGGGGGGGGGGGGGGGGGGGGGGGGGGGGGGGGGGGGGGGGGGGGGGGGGGGGGGGGGGGGGGGGGGGGGGGGGGGGGGGGGGGGGGGGGGGGGGGGGGGGGGGGGGGGGGGGGGGGGGGGGGGGGGGGGGGGGGGGGGGGGGGGGGGGGGGGGGGGGGGGGGGGGGGGGGGGGGGGGGGGGGGGGGGGGGGGGGGGGGGGGGGGGGGGGGGGGGGGGGGGGGGGGGGGGGGGGGGGGGGGGGGGGGGGGGGGGGGGGGGGGGGGGGGGGGGGGGGGGGGGGGGGGGGGGGGGGGGGGGGGGGGGGGGGGGGGGGGGGGGGGGGGGGGGGGGGGGGGGGGGGGGGGGGGGGGGGGGGGGGGGGGGGGGGGGGGGGGGGGGGGGGGGGGGGGGGGGGGGGGGGGGGGGGGGGGGGGGGGGGGGGGGGGGGGGGGGGGGGGGGGGGGGGGGGGGGGGGGGGGGGGGGGGGGGGGGGGGGGGGGGGGGGGGGGGGGGGGGGGGGGGGGGGGGGGGGGGGGGGGGGGGGGGGGGGGGGGGGGGGGGGGGGGGGGGGGGGGGGGGGGGGGGGGGGGGGGGGGGGGGGGGGGGGGGGGGGGGGGGGGGGGGGGGGGGGGGGGGGGGGGGGGGGGGGGGGGGGGGGGGGGGGGGGGGGGGGGGGGGGGGGGGGGGGGGGGGGGGGGGGGGGGGGGGGGGGGGGGGGGGGGGGGGGGGGGGGGGGGGGGGGGGGGGGGGGGGGGGGGGGGGGGGGGGGGGGGGGGGGGGGGGGGGGGGGGGGGGGGGGGGGGGGGGGGGGGGGGGGGGGGGGGGGGGGGGGGGGGGGGGGGGGGGGGGGGGGGGGGGGGGGGGGGGGGGGGGGGGGGGGGGGGGGGGGGGGGGGGGGGGGGGGGGGGGGGGGGGGGGGGGGGGGGGGGGGGGGGGGGGGGGGGGGGGGGGGGGGGGGGGGGGGGGGGGGGGGGGGGGGGGGGGGGGGGGGGGGGGGGGGGGGGGGGGGGGGGGGGGGGGGGGGGGGGGGGGGGGGGGGGGGGGGGGGGGGGGGGGGGGGGGGGGGGGGGGGGGGGGGGGGGGGGGGGGGGGGGGGGGGGGGGGGGGGGGGGGGGGGGGGGGGGGGGGGGGGGGGGGGGGGGGGGGGGGGGGGGGGGGGGGGGGGGGGGGGGGGGGGGGGGGGGGGGGGGGGGGGGGGGGGGGGGGGGGGGGGGGGGGGGGGGGGGGGGGGGGGGGGGGGGGGGGGGGGGGGGGGGGGGGGGGGGGGGGGGGGGGGGGGGGGGGGGGGGGGGGGGGGGGGGGGGGGGGGGGGGGGGGGGGGGGGGGGGGGGGGGGGGGGGGGGGGGGGGGGGGGGGGGGGGGGGGGGGGGGGGGGGGGGGGGGGGGGGGGGGGGGGGGGGGGGGGGGGGGGGGGGGGGGGGGGGGGGGGGGGGGGGGGGGGGGGGGGGGGGGGGGGGGGGGGGGGGGGGGGGGGGGGGGGGGGGGGGGGGGGGGGGGGGGGGGGGGGGGGGGGGGGGGGGGGGGGGGGGGGGGGGGGGGGGGGGGGGGGGGGGGGGGGGGGGGGGGGGGGGGGGGGGGGGGGGGGGGGGGGGGGGGGGGGGGGGGGGGGGGGGGGGGGGGGGGGGGGGGGGGGGGGGGAGATTTTTAATCAAAATAAAACTAAAAGAGAACACTAAAACAGTAACATAAACACTTAATTATTCATAATGTTCTTTTTAATTAAACAATACATCGGATGAATAAACAAATTTAATTTAAAATGAAAAAACGTATAGGGCAACAAACTTACAATTGAAATTTTAACATAAGGCAAAAATTCATAATCTTTAGATTATCAAGCCATCCAACTCAATATTTTAATTAATCCTCCTGCAGTTGTAGCGAATTTGGCCTCTATTTCCTGTTAATGGATTTATATCACCCATTTTAATCATAGACTTTGCAAAATCCTCAAAGAATTCTTGTTGTTTCTCATTGTATTTCTCAACAAGCTCATCAGTTTCACCATCATTACCATTAAACAAGGCTTGATCAGATTTCAAAAGCCCTTTTTTACTCATCAAGTTGTTGAAGTATCTCCCATCAAATGAGCTTGGTGTTGGGTCAAGTGGTGCGAGCGTTGAGTCGCCCCCAACTTGTGGACAAATGGTTCGAAGGTGGCTAGCAAAGGCTCGATCAATGTTGGTGTCATCAATAATACGATCCCTAAAGGTTCTACACTGAGCAAACCCAAGGGTGTGTGCACCCGAGAGAACAACTAGGTCTTCCTCGTCGAGCCCTTGGTTTTTAAAGTTTGAGATTAGTGCTGGTAAGTCCATGAACGGTGCAGGGATGTTGGCTTCAGCTGTGGTTCGGCTAGCTGTGGTCGAGTCTTTTCTTCCTAGTTTGACTTTCCATGAAGGACCACCAAGCTACATACCATGCATAACAAAAATTTAAACAAACTTAATACGGAGTACTAAACATATCTACGTTCAAGATTTTATGTATATGTCCTATAGGTTTATATATAAACATATATTAATATTATATATACTTACCGCAACGACAGAATCACGAGCAGCGACGGTCAAGATATCAGCACAAGATACTATGGGACGACCGCAAACTTTGTCCACCTCAGACTTGATTCTGTCAATAACTTCAAATCCTCTAGTTGAGTTTGCATTTGGAGCTGCATTTTTCTCGCTATCGATCGTTGAAGTTTGATCCAAAAGAATGGAAGCATCACATCCCTATATATACGTACATGCATGTTATATAAGCAAAGTTAAAGTTGGGTGAAAACCAAAAGTTTCCTTTGCCTAGCATGTTATATATGGTCTTGTTTGGTAGTAAACTTGTAATGATTTTGCATTGCAAATATGCAATCAACACAACAATGAATTGGGAATCTCAAAGCTAATTACTCGTATATTGCTAGAAGTAGTGATTAATACTTACGTTAACAAAACAATCATGAAAATGAAGACGTAACAAAGAAGCACCCATGCGACGTTCTTGGGCTATTGCGTCCTCAACGACGCGTTTGATGGTCGGTAGAGCTTCAGGGCACACTCGATCATAATAACTTGGTGACAGATCTGTAGCGGAAGATTTGGGGATGATCGAAAACATGAGCAAAAGAGCGAGAGACAACAAGCTTATAGTGTTCATCTTCTCCATATACGTAGTTGGTGACCAAGAGTAGTGTTGTTTAATTAGTACGAATTTGTTTGTGTTATATTATCTTGTGGTGGTCTTACGAAGTATTTATAAGGAACACAAATGTTAATCAATGATGTTGGGTTTAGAAATGGTCAAATCAAAAACTAATGTTCATGTTAATTACCTTCTTAGTTCTTACACTAAATACATGCATTAGGAGACTTGGTTATTAATTCTAGAAATTGGACATATATAAATAGTTGAGTTATTCAAGTTTCAGACTATCACTTTTAAATATTTTATCTGAGATAATTAGGTGGAGAAAAATTTACATCATACGTTTTAATTAAAAACACCGTACATTTTTTTGTACTTTAAATGATGACTTTCATGTATAATATACCCGTTAGATAGTGATTGGGGATATTATAATCCAATAAGTTATACCACATATAAGATAAATAATCAAACTAGAGTTTGACTTGGCTAACAATCACAAAACGGATCGGTTCATAACCCAAAGAAGTTGTCAAATTTAGAAAACCTTATTTAGAAATCATAGTGATATAAAAACCTTCATTGAAAAAGTACAAGACTTGCAGCCAAATAAATTGTCAAACTCAACTCGATAGCCCCAAAAATTTACATGAAGTAGACACTTCTAATTATAATACTGTATTACATGGTAGGGCGTGTAAAAGGATATTGAAAAGAAGTAGTTTAAATAAAGGAGGGAGAAAAAAATTAATTTTAATAATTATTAACCTTGTTTTTTTTTCATGTTTAGTTTTTAAATTTTTTTTTTTTTATACAAAGACTCATTCCCAAAAAAGTAAAAATAAATAAAATGAATTTAGAAAAAAAACACTTATAAATGTGCAAGATATACAACTTACACATGTATAGGTATTTAAATATGTGTAAGGTATATAAACTTACGCATGGGTAACAAATTTTTGTTGGAGAAATGTTAGAAATACGTACCTATTTGATTCTGTAAACGCCGTATACAAATCTGTTCATGTGACTCCCGTAACTCGATCAACAAAATAAATAAATAACTTGGATTGGAACCAGAATCGTGTAATCACTTTCAGAACAAACTATTTGGCGGTACTCCAAATGTTTGAACGGATAAGACTGGTTTCCCATACAAGAACTAGATTTTGATTCATTGAAAAATCTTGTACCATGAAATGTTTGATGGTTTCGATCAATTTGCGTTATGAACAAAGAAACAGAAAGTTTCTTTCAAAATTCGTGTATGTGAAGATACACCACACGAAAATGATGGTTCTCTCACACAACAAAAAACGTTTGTGTGCTTTCCTTTTTATGTCAAAAATGGACGGTTTCTCCAAACTTAAAGTTTGTATGTGTGCGTCTCTTCATGAACAACGGCTACACCGTATATATGGCTTCAAATTGAGAAACCAATTTTGACATATAACTTTAATATTACTTAGCATAATATTAAGCTTTAACTTGCAATATTAATTTAATATTATTAAACCAAACCGTCAATACGCATTCATCTTAATATACACAACCGGGTCCGCACTCCCGCATCACCTAACCCGATTAAACGAATATTAAGATCAACCATTCGATAAGTTAATCCAATACCACTACGAAACATTGATATCGCTAAAATATCCAACATTCCTCCCCCATTTTAGTGATATCCATGATCAACTTAAATATATTCTCAATGAATACAAACTTATGCATAAATGAAATGTCGTGACGATTGAATTTCATCTTAGTACATTACATTCCGAATATTCAAATTTCAGGGTGTCGCTTAGGATTGAACCCTGGGAACTCAGTGAATACACGAAGATAATGTACACACAAGTTTAAAATCATGTGTTCTTACGTGACACTATATTTTACTAGCCTGTGTCCCATCCTTCAAAGAGTATATCGAAGCCAAGTCCAAGCTTCTTGAAGCGGCTAAACTTCATACTCTTATAGGTAGTTCTTTAGATCTTGCACCTGCACTGCAATTTTTCAAAGAACTATTAAGAAGCTTTACTTCAACCTCCTTTATCTTGCAGTCTGAACACATTCCTTGGGATGATTCTTTTAATGTGTTCCAATCTCTAGATATTAAGCCTTCCACATTGAATTCTGCACCTAGCATCATACTAGATGGGAATTGGGTATCTTAATATTAGAGATTTGTAGTGGACTTTAATCCCATCCCTATGACTGATTTATTCACGAGATCTCTTCCTAACCCTTTTGGTTAGACAATTAGTCGAATAAATTCAACAAATATCACACCGTGCATGATGAGCTCATGAATCATGCTACGTATAATATATAACCGTCTAGACTTTCCATTATACACCTGACTATAATCCTTAGTCAGCACTATCATATTTGATAGATATTAGTGATATCTGTTTAGGCCATAATGGAATCTCAATAATCAAGTTTCTTAGCTACTAAGCTTCCTTACCAACTCATGTTAGTAATATAAATTCAGATTCCACTCTAGAACTGGTAATGCAAGTCTGCTTCTTGAAACACCAAGCAATAGCACTACCACCAAGTAGAAATACCCATCTACTTGTAAAATGATCCTTTAAATTCTCATTCAACTTATATCGTTAAATCCTTCAATAACAGAAGGCGATATGTGCTTTAATCACTAGTATATCCACTAGATTTTCCCACACTATAAGCTATATCAATCCTGGTGCTAGTCACAACATACATCAAACATCCTATAACCTTGGAATATTCAAGCTGAAATATAAGATCATCTTGGTCAGGTGTAAGCCACATGCTAGAATCAATGGAGTTCCAACATGTGAACAATTCTAATAATTGAATTATTTAAGATACCATTGTTCCCACAAGTAATTCTTATACCTAGAATTACTTCGACCTCCCCCATGTCCTTTATATCAAACATAGATGACAAAATTCTTTGTTTATATCGATTTGATCTTAACTAGTACCAAAGATCAACATGTCATCATCACATATAGACAAATTACATCTAATGTATCAAATTTTCTATATAGACATTTGTTAGTCAAAATAAGAATAAAACCATCTTATTTTATTGACTATGCAAAACAAAGCCTTCAAGTTGTCTTGATGGAATTAATCTACAAGCATCTATATAAGCAATAGATTCACTAAAAGACTTAGATTTATCCTTAATATGATAATTATATTCAATTCCATCATTTGATCCTTCAACTGTGTAAAGTTGAAAATCATCACCAAAACTTGCGTTTCTTTAAACTAGTACTCATTCTAGGTCCAGTACTAGTCGAAAGCAAAGAGACAACACCAAAAGTGTTTGTTACAGTTGAGGCTTTCAAGCTATGAGATCATCCTTGAGTCTAGGTACAAAAATAAATCTGTCCTCATTGTCAAAGTTAGCATCTCTTCACTCGATCACTGTGTTCAAATACACAGTTATTTGGTTCTAAAACAAAGAACCTATAAACGATTGGAGGCTCAACATATCCAAATATCCAATGAATATGCAATATATGCTTCTTTCACCTAAAGTTTTCATATTAGGTTTAATAAGCCTCACAACTGATCTACGATCTCAAACTCTTGTTAGGAGTTCTAGTCAACAAGTAACACACTTAGCATAGCCTCACATTAAAAACCCTTCACATAATCCAGAATAAGGAAACATGAGATTGCTAGTTTTATCAAGTTCTTGTCTACTATACTAGTATGCTCAAAGTAGACTAGATCATAGTACTCCATACCTTTATCAACAAGAAGGTTCTTAAGTAAACCACCTTGATAAAACCTTACCTCTTGTTTATAAATCATAAAATTTATCAAGAGCCTTATTCTAAATGTGGACTAGATAAGCATAACAAACCTACAAGCAACACCAATGAAAGTAACAATATACTTTCATTACCATGATAAAGGTGTACCAGTAAAATCACACATATGAGAATATATAAATGAGTTCTAACACCCTATACTCCGATTGAACATTCTTCAAATGTTTTCTTGTGATTTTAATCCGCTTACAAGTATGGCAATGAGCATGATTAACATCTAATTCAGATATAAGACACATAATAAACATGTCTTTCATCATAAAATAAGTAACTTGCTTAATCTGCCAAAGATTATATTGCTAGACAACAAGCCATGCACAACGATTCATTTTCAATTGAAACATGGATATTTCTTAACCATAACATTGGATAAGTATCACCCATTTTAATCATAACATAATGGAATCTCAATAATCAAGTTTCTTAGCTACTAAGCTTCCTTACCAACTCATGTTAGTAATATAAATTCAGATTCCACTCTAGAACTGGTAATGCAAGTCTGCTTCTTGAAACACCAAGCAATAGCACTACCACCAAGTAGAAATACCCATCTACTTGTAAAATGATCCTTTAAATTCTCATTCAACTTATATCGTTAAATCCTTCAATAACAGAAGGCATCGTGTGCTTTAATCACTAGTATATCCACTAGATTTTCCCACACTATAAGCTATATCAATCCTGGTGCTAGTCACAACATACATCAAACATCCTATAACCTTGGAATATTCAAGCTGAAATATAAGATCATCTTGGTCAGGTGTAAGCCACATGCTAGAATCAATGGAGTTCCAACATGTGAACAATTCTAATAATTGAATTATTTAAGATACCATTGTTCCCACAAGTAATTCTTATACCTAGAATTACTTCGACCTCCCCCATGTCCTTTATATCAAACATAGATGACAAAATTCTTTGTTTATATCGATTTGATCTTAACTAGTACCAAAGATCAACATGTCATCATCACATATAGACAAATTACATCTAATGTATCAAATTTTCTATATAGACATTTGTTAGTCAAAATAAGAATAAAACCATCTTATTTTATTGACTATGCAAAACAAAGCCTTCAAGTTGTCTTGATGGAATTAATCTACAAGCATCTATATAAGCAATAGATTCACTAAAAGACTTAGATTTATCCTTAATATGATAATTATATTCAATTCCATCATTTGATCCTTCAACTGTGTAAAGTTGAAAATCATCACCAAAACTTGCGTTTCTTTAAACTAGTACTCATTCTAGGTCCAGTACTAGTCGAAAGCAAAGAGACAACACCAAAAGTGTTTGTTACAGTTGAGGCTTTCAAGCTATGAGATCATCCTTGAGTCTAGGTACAAAAATAAATCTGTCCTCATTGTCAAAGTTAGCATCTCTTCACTCGATCACTGTGTTCAAATACACAGTTATTTGGTTCTAAAACAAAGAACCTATAAACGATTGGAGGCTCAACATATCCAAATATCCAATGAATATGCAATATATGCTTCTTTCACCTAAAGTT
Organism: Erigeron breviscapus; assembly: GCA_034093135.1. NCBI lineage: Eukaryota > Viridiplantae > Streptophyta > Magnoliopsida > Asterales > Asteraceae > Erigeron > Erigeron breviscapus. Next base: position 232,691,688 of record CM067167.1, on the reverse strand, counting down.
TTCATATTAGGTTTAATAAGCCTCACAACTGATCTACGATCTCAAACTCTTGTTAGGAGTTCTAGTCAACAAGTAACACACTTAGCATAGCCTCACCTTAAAAACCCTTCACATAATCCAGAATAAGGAAACATGAGATTGCTAGTTTTATCAAGTTCTTGTCTACTATACTAGTATGCTCAAAGTAGACTAGATCATAGTACTCCATACCTTTATCAACAAGAAGGTTCTTAAGTAAACCACCTTGATAAAACCTTACCTCTTGTTTATAAATCATAAAATTTATCAAGAGCCTTATTCTAAATGTGGACTAGATAAGCATAACAAACCTACAAGCAACACCAATGAAAGTAACAATATACTTTCATTACCATGATAAAGGTGTACCAGTAAAATCACACATATGAGAATATATAAATGAGTTCTAACACCCTATACTCCGATTGAACATTCTTCAAATGTTTTCTTGTGATTTTAATCCGCTTACAAGTATGGCAATGAGCATGATTAACATCTAATTCAGATATAAGACACATAATAAACATGTCTTTCATCATAAAATAAGTAACTTGCTTAATCTGCCAAAGATTATATTGCTAGACAACAAGCCATGCACAACGATTCATTTTCAATTGAAACATGGATATTTCTTAACCATAACATTGGATAAGTATCACCCATTTTAATCATAACATAATGGAATCTCAATAATCAAGTTTCTTAGCTACTAAGCTTCCTTACCAACTCATGTTAGTAATATAAATTCAGATTCCACTCTAGAACTGGTAATGCAAGTCTGCTTCTTGAAACACCAAGCAATAGCACTACCACCAAGTAGAAATACCCATCTACTTGTAAAATGATCCTTTAAATTCTCATTCAACTTATATCGTTAAATCCTTCAATAACAGAAGGCATCGTGTGCTTTAATCACTAGTATATCCACTAGATTTTCCCACACTATAAGCTATATCAATCCTGGTGCTAGTCACAACATACATCAAACATCCTATAACCTTGGAATATTCAAGCTGAAATATAAGATCATCTTGGTCAGGTGTAAGCCACATGCTAGAATCAATGGAGTTCCAACATGTGAACAATTCTAATAATTGAATTATTTAAGATACCATTGTTCCCACAAGTAATTCTTATACCTAGAATTACTTCGACCTCCCCCATGTCCTTTATATCAAACATAGATGACAAAATTCTTTGTTTATATCGATTTGATCTTAACTAGTACCAAAGATCAACATGTCATCATCACATATAGACAAATTACATCTAATGTATCAAATTTTCTATATAGACATTTGTTAGTCAAAATAAGAATAAAACCATCTTATTTTATTGACTATGCAAAACAAAGCCTTCAAGTTGTCTTGATGGAATTAATCTACAAGCATCTATATAAGCAATAGATTCACTAAAAGACTTAGATTTATCCTTAATATGATAATTATATTCAATTCCATCATTTGATCCTTCAACTGTGTAAAGTTGAAAATCATCACCAAAACTTGCGTTTCTTTAAACTAGTACTCATTCTAGGTCCAGTACTAGTCGAAAGCAAAGAGACAACACCAAAAGTGTTTGTTACAGTTGAGGCTTTCAAGCTATGAGATCATCCTTGAGTCTAGGTACAAAAATAAATCTGTCCTCATTGTCAAAGTTAGCATCTCTTCACTCGATCACTGTGTTCAAATACACAGTTATTTGGTTCTAAAACAAAGAACCTATAAACGATTGGAGGCTCAACATATCCAAATATCCAATGAATATGCAATATATGCTTCTTTCACCTAAAGTTTTCATATTAGGTTTAATAAGCCTCACAACTGATCTACGATCTCAAACTCTTGTTAGGAGTTCTAGTCAACAAGTAACACACTTAGCATAGCCTCACATTAAAAACCCTTCACATAATCCAGAATAAGGAAACATGAGATTGCTAGTTTTATCAAGTTCTTGTCTACTATACTAGTATGCTCAAAGTAGACTAGATCATAGTACTCCATACCTTTATCAACAAGAAGGTTCTTAAGTAAACCACCTTGATAAAACCTTACCTCTTGTTTATAAATCATAAAATTTATCAAGAGCCTTATTCTAAATGTGGACTAGATAAGCATAACAAACCTACAAGCAACACCAATGAAAGTAACAATATACTTTCATTACCATGATAAAGGTGTACCAGTAAAATCACACATATGAGAATATATAAATGAGTTCTAACACCCTATACTCCGATTGAACATTCTTCAAATGTTTTCTTGTGATTTTAATCCGCTTACAAGTATGGCAATGAGCATGATTAACATCTAATTCAGATATAAGACACATAATAAACATGTCTTTCATCATAAAATAAGTAACTTGCTTAATCTGCCAAAGATTATATTGCTAGACAACAAGCCATGCACAACGATTCATTTGCAATTGAAACATGGATATTTCTTAACCATAACATTGGAATATTCAAGCTGAAATATAAGATCATCTTGGTCAGGTGTAAGCCACATGCTAGAATCAATGGAGTTCCAACATGTGAACAATTCTAATAATTGAATTATTTAAGATACCATTGTTCCCACAAGTAATTCTTATACCTAGAATTACTTCGACCTCCCCCATGTCCTTTATATCAAACATAGATGACAAAATTCTTTGTTTATATCGATTTGATCTTAACTAGTACCAAAGATCAACATGTCATCATCACATATAGACAAATTACATCTAATGTATCAAATTTTCTATATAGACATTTGTTAGTCAAAATAAGAATAAAACCATCTTATTTTATTGACTATGCAAAACAAAGCCTTCAAGTTGTCTTGATGGAATTAATCTACAAGCATCTATATAAGCAATAGATTCACTAAAAGACTTAGATTTATCCTTAATATGATAATTATATTCAATTCCATCATTTGATCCTTCAACTGTGTAAAGTTGAAAATCATCACCAAAACTTGCGTTTCTTTAAACTAGTACTCATTCTAGGTCCAGTACTAGTCGAAAGCAAAGAGACAACACCAAAAGTGTTTGTTACAGTTGAGGCTTTCAAGCTATGAGATCATCCTTGAGTCTAGGTACAAAAATAAATCTGTCCTCATTGTCAAAGTTAGCATCTCTTCACTCGATCACTGTGTTCAAATACACAGTTATTTGGTTCTAAAACAAAGAACCTATAAACGATTGGAGGCTCAACATATCCAAATATCCAATGAATATGCAATATATGCTTCTTTCACCTAAAGTTTTCATATTAGGTTTAATAAGCCTCACAACTGATCTACGATCTCAAACTCTTGTTAGGAGTTCTAGTCAACAAGTAACACACTTAGCATAGCCTCACATTAAAAACCCTTCACATAATCCAGAATAAGGAAACATGAGATTGCTAGTTTTATCAAGTTCTTGTCTACTATACTAGTATGCTCAAAGTAGACTAGATCATAGTACTCCATACCTTTATCAACAAGAAGGTTCTTAAGTAAACCACCTTGATAAAACCTTACCTCTTGTTTATAAATCATAAAATTTATCAAGAGCCTTATTCTAAATGTGGACTAGATAAGCATAACAAACCTACAAGCAACACCAATGAAAGTAACAATATACTTTCATTACCATGATAAAGGTGTACCAGTAAAATCACACATATGAGAATATATAAATGAGTTCTAACACCCTATACTCCGATTGAACATTCTTCAAATGTTTTCTTGTGATTTTAATCCGCTTACAAGTATGGCAATGAGCATGATTAACATCTAATTCAGATATAAGACACATAATAAACATGTCTTTCATCATAAAATAAGTAACTTGCTTAATCTGCCAAAGATTATATTGCTAGACAACAAGCCATGCACAACGATTCATTTTCAATTGAAACATGGATATTTCTTAACCATAACATTGGATAAGTATCACCCATTTTAATCATAACATAATGGAATCTCAATAATCAAGTTTCTTAGCTACTAAGCTTCCTTACCAACTCATGTTAGTAATATAAATTCAGATTCCACTCTAGAACTGGTAATGCAAGTCTGCTTCTTGAAACACCAAGCAATAGCACTACCACCAAGTAGAAATACCCATCTACTTGTAAAATGATCCTTTAAATTCTCATTCAACTTATATCGTTAAATCCTTCAATAACAGAAGGCATCGTGTGCTTTAATCACTAGTATATCCACTAGATTTTCCCACACTATAAGCTATATCAATCCTGGTGCTAGTCACAACATACATCAAACATCCTATAACCTTGGAATATTCAAGCTGAAATATAAGATCATCTTGGTCAGGTGTAAGCCACATGCTAGAATCAATGGAGTTCCAACATGTGAACAATTCTAATAATTGAATTATTTAAGATACCATTGTTCCCACAAGTAATTCTTATACCTAGAATTACTTCGACCTCCCCCATGTCCTTTATATCAAACATAGATGACAAAATTCTTTGTTTATATCGATTTGATCTTAACTAGTACCAAAGATCAACATGTCATCATCACATATAGACAAATTACATCTAATGTATCAAATTTTCTATATAGACATTTGTTAGTCAAAATAAGAATAAAACCATCTTATTTTATTGACTATGCAAAACAAAGCCTTCAAGTTGTCTTGATGGAATTAATCTACAAGCATCTATATAAGCAATAGATTCACTAAAAGACTTAGATTTATCCTCAATATGATAATTATATTCAATTCCATCATTTGATCCTTCAACTGTGTAAAGTTGAAAATCATCACCAAAACTTGCGTTTCTTTAAACTAGTACTCATTCTAGGTCCAGTACTAGTCGAAAGCAAAGAGACAACACCAAAAGTGTTTGTTACAGTTGAGGCTTTCAAGCTATGAGATCATCCTTGAGTCTAGGTACAAAAATAAATCTGTCCTCATTGTCAAAGTTAGCATCTCTTCACTCGATCACTGTGTTCAAATACACAGTTATTTGGTTCTAAAACAAAGAACCTATAAACGATTGGAGGCTCAACATATCCAAATATCCAATGAATATGCAATATATGCTTCTTTCACCTAAAGTTTTCATATTAGGTTTAATAAGCCTCACAACTGATCTACGATCTCAAACTCTTGTTAGGAGTTCTAGTCAACAAGTAACACACTTAGCATAGCCTCACCTTAAAAACCCTTCACATAATCCAGAATAAGGAAACATGAGATTGCTAGTTTTATCAAGTTCTTGTCTACTATACTAGTATGCTCAAAGTAGACTAGATCATAGTACTCCATACCTTTATCAACAAGAAGGTTCTTAAGTAAACCACCTTGATAAAACCTTACCTCTTGTTTATAAATCATAAAATTTATCAAGAGCCTTATTCTAAATGTGGACTAGATAAGCATAACAAACCTACAAGCAACACCAATGAAAGTAACAATATACTTTCATTACCATGATAAAGGTGTACCAGTAAAATCACACATATGAGAATATATAAATGAGTTCTAACACCCTATACTCCGATTGAACATTCTTCAAATGTTTTCTTGTGATTTTAATCCGCTTACAAGTATGGCAATGAGCATGATTAACATCTAATTCAGATATAAGACACATAATAAACATGTCTTTCATCATAAAATAAGTAACTTGCTTAATCTGCCAAAGATTATATTGCTAGACAACAAGCCATGCACAACGATTCATTTTCAATTGAAACATGGATATTTCTTAACCATAACATTGGATAAGTATCACCCATTTTAATCATAACATAATGGAATCTCAATAATCAAGTTTCTTAGCTACTAAGCTTCCTTACCAACTCATGTTAGTAATATAAATTCAGATTCCACTCTAGAACTGGTAATGCAAGTCTGCTTCTTGAAACACCAAGCAATAGCACTACCACCAAGTAGAAATACCCATCTACTTGTAAAATGATCCTTTAAATTCTCATTCAACTTATATCGTTAAATCCTTCAATAACAGAAGGCATCGTGTGCTTTAATCACTAGTATATCCACTAGATTTTCCCACACTATAAGCTATATCAATCCTGGTGCTAGTCACAACATACATCAAACATCCTATAACCTTGGAATATTCAAGCTGAAATATAAGATCATCTTGGTCAGGTGTAAGCCACATGCTAGAATCAATGGAGTTCCAACATGTGAACAATTCTAATAATTGAATTATTTAAGATACCATTGTTCCCACAAGTAATTCTTATACCTAGAATTACTTCGACCTCCCCCATGTCCTTTATATCAAACATAGATGACAAAATTCTTTGTTTATATCGATTTGATCTTAACTAGTACCAAAGATCAACATGTCATCATCACATATAGACAAATTACATCTAATGTATCAAATTTTCTATATAGACATTTGTTAGTCAAAATAAGAATAAAACCATCTTATTTTATTGACTATGCAAAACAAAGCCTTCAAGTTGTCTTGATGGAATTAATCTACAAGCATCTATATAAGCAATAGATTCACTAAAAGACTTAGATTTATCCTTAATATGATAATTATATTCAATTCCATCATTTGATCCTTCAACTGTGTAAAGTTGAAAATCATCACCAAAACTTGCGTTTCTTTAAACTAGTACTCATTCTAGGTCCAGTACTAGTCGAAAGCAAAGAGACAACACCAAAAGTGTTTGTTACAGTTGAGGCTTTCAAGCTATGAGATCATCCTTGAGTCTAGGTACAAAAATAAATCTGTCCTCATTGTCAAAGTTAGCATCTCTTCACTCGATCACTGTGTTCAAATACACAGTTATTTGGTTCTAAAACAAAGAACCTATAAACGATTGGAGGCTCAACATATCCAAATATCCAATGAATATGCAATATATGCTTCTTTCACCTAAAGTTTTCATATTAGGTTTAATAAGCCTCACAACTGATCTACGATCTCAAACTCTTGTTAGGAGTTCTAGTCAACAAGTAACACACTTAGCATAGCCTCACCTTAAAAACCCTTCACATAATCCAGAATAAGGAAACATGAGATTGCTAGTTTTATCAAGTTCTTGTCTACTATACTAGTATGCTCAAAGTAGACTAGATCATAGTACTCCATACCTTTATCAACAAGAAGGTTCTTAAGTAAACCACCTTGATAAAACCTTACCTCTTGTTTATAAATCATAAAATTTATCAAGAGCCTTATTCTAAATGTGGACTAGATAAGCATAACAAACCTACAAGCAACACCAATGAAAGTAACAATATACTTTCATTACCATGATAAAGGTGTACCAGTAAAATCACACATATGAGAATATATAAATGAGTTCTAACACCCTATACTCCGATTGAACATTCTTCAAATGTTTTCTTGTGATTTTAATCCGCTTACAAGTATGGCAATGAGCATGATTAACATCTAATTCAGATATAAGACACATAATAAACATGTCTTTCATCATAAAATAAGTAACTTGCTTAATCTGCCAAAGATTATATTGCTAGACAACAAGCCATGCACAACGATTCATTTTCAATTGAAACATGGATATTTCTTAACCATAACATTGGATAAGTATCACCCATTTTAATCATAACATAATGGAATCTCAATAATCAAGTTTCTTAGCTACTAAGCTTCCTTACCAACTCATGTTAGTAATATAAATTCAGATTCCACTCTAGAACTGGTAATGCAAGTCTGCTTCTTGAAACACCAAGCAATAGCACTACCACCAAGTAGAAATACCCATCTACTTGTAAAATGATCCTTTAAATTCTCATTCAACTTATATCGTTAAATCCTTCAATAACAGAAGGCATCGTGTGCTTTAATCACTAGTATATCCACTAGATTTTCCCACACTATAAGCTATATCAATCCTGGTGCTAGTCACAACATACATCAAACATCCTATAACCTTGGAATATTCAAGCTGAAATATAAGATCATCTTGGTCAGGTGTAAGCCACATGCTAGAATCAATGGAGTTCCAACATGTGAACAATTCTAATAATTGAATTATTTAAGATACCATTGTTCCCACAAGTAATTCTTATACCTAGAATTACTTCGACCTCCCCCATGTCCTTTATATCAAACATAGATGACAAAATTCTTTGTTTATATCGATTTGATCTTAACTAGTACCAAAGATCAACATGTCATCATCACATATAGACAAATTACATCTAATGTATCAAATTTTCTATATAGACATTTGTTAGTCAAAATAAGAATAAAACCATCTTATTTTATTGACTATGCAAAACAAAGCCTTCAAGTTGTCTTGATGGAATTAATCTACAAGCATCTATATAAGCAATAGATTCACTAAAAGACTTAGATTTATCCTTAATATGATAATTATATTCAATTCCATCATTTGATCCTTCAACTGTGTAAAGTTGAAAATCATCACCAAAACTTGCGTTTCTTTAAACTAGTACTCATTCTAGGTCCAGTACTAGTCGAAAGCAAAGAGACAACACCAAAAGTGTTTGTTACAGTTGAGGCTTTCAAGCTATGAGATCATCCTTGAGTCTAGGTACAAAAATAAATCTGTCCTCATTGTCAAAGTTAGCATCTCTTCACTCGATCACTGTGTTCAAATACACAGTTATTTGGTTCTAAAACAAAGAACCTATAAACGATTGGAGGCTCAACATATCCAAATATCCAATGAATATGCAATATATGCTTCTTTCACCTAAAGTTTTCATATTAGGTTTAATAAGCCTCACAACTGATCTACGATCTCAAACTCTTGTTAGGAGTTCTAGTCAACAAGTAACACACTTAGCATAGCCTCACCTTAAAAACCCTTCACATAATCCAGAATAAGGAAACATGAGATTGCTAGTTTTATCAAGTTCTTGTCTACTATACTAGTATGCTCAAAGTAGACTAGATCATAGTACTCCATACCTTTATCAACAAGAAGGTTCTTAAGTAAACCACCTTGATAAAACCTTACCTCTTGTTTATAAATCATAAAATTTATCAAGAGCCTTATTCTAAATGTGGACTAGATAAGCATAACAAACCTACAAGCAACACCAATGAAAGTAACAATATACTTTCATTACCATGATAAAGGTGTACCAGTAAAATCACACATATGAGAATATATAAATGAGTTCTAACACCCTATACTCCGATTGAACATTCTTCAAATGTTTTCTTGTGATTTTAATCCGCTTACAAGTATGGCAATGAGCATGATTAACATCTAATTCAGATATAAGACACATAATAAACATGTCTTTCATCATAAAATAAGTAACTTGCTTAATCTGCCAAAGATTATATTGCTAGACAACAAGCCATGCACAACGATTCATTTTCAATTGAAACATGGATATTTCTTAACCATAACATTGGATAAGTATCACCCATTTTAATCATAACATAATGGAATCTCAATAATCAAGTTTCTTAGCTACTAAGCTTCCTTACCAACTCATGTTAGTAATATAAATTCAGATTCCACTCTAGAACTGGTAATGCAAGTCTGCTTCTTGAAACACCAAGCAATAGCACTACCACCAAGTAGAAATACCCATCTACTTGTAAAATGATCCTTTAAATTCTCATTCAACTTATATCGTTAAATCCTTCAATAACAGAAGGCATCGTGTGCTTTAATCACTAGTATATCCACTAGATTTTCCCACACTATAAGCTATATCAATCCTGGTGCTAGTCACAACATACATCAAACATCCTATAACCTTGGAATATTCAAGCTGAAATATAAGATCATCTTGGTCAGGTGTAAGCCACATGCTAGAATCAATGGAGTTCCAACATGTGAACAATTCTAATAATTGAATTATTTAAGATACCATTGTTCCCACAAGTAATTCTTATACCTAGAATTACTTCGACCTCCCCCATGTCCTTTATATCAAACATAGATGACAAAATTCTTTGTTTATATCGATTTGATCTTAACTAGTACCAAAGATCAACATGTCATCATCACATATAGACAAATTACATCTAATGTATCAAATTTTCTATATAGACATTTGTTAGTCAAAATAAGAATAAAACCATCTTATTTTATTGACTATGCAAAACAAAGCCTTCAAGTTGTCTTGATGGAATTAATCTACAAGCATCTATATAAGCAATAGATTCACTAAAAGACTTAGATTTATCCTCAATATGATAATTATATTCAATTCCATCATTTGATCCTTCAACTGTGTAAAGTTGAAAATCATCACCAAAACTTGCGTTTCTTTAAACTAGTACTCATTCTAGGTCCAGTACTAGTCGAAAGCAAAGAGACAACACCAAAAGTGTTTGTTACAGTTGAGGCTTTCAAGCTATGAGATCATCCTTGAGTCTAGGTACAAAAATAAATCTGTCCTCATTGTCAAAGTTAGCATCTCTTCACTCGATCACTGTGTTCAAATACACAGTTATTTGGTTCTAAAACAAAGAACCTATAAACGATTGGAGGCTCAACATATCCAAATATCCAATGAATATGCAATATATGCTTCTTTCACCTAAAGTTTTCATATTAGGTTTAATAAGCCTCACAACTGATCTACGATCTCAAACTCTTGTTAGGAGTTCTAGTCAACAAGTAACACACTTAGCATAGCCTCACCTTAAAAACCCTTCACATAATCCAGAATAAGGAAACATGAGATTGCTAGTTTTATCAAGTTCTTGTCTACTATACTAGTATGCTCAAAGTAGACTAGATCATAGTACTCCATACCTTTATCAACAAGAAGGTTCTTAAGTAAACCACCTTGATAAAACCTTACCTCTTGTTTATAAATCATAAAATTTATCAAGAGCCTTATTCTAAATGTGGACTAGATAAGCATAACAAACCTACAAGCAACACCAATGAAAGTAACAATATACTTTCATTACCATGATAAAGGTGTACCAGTAAAATCACACATATGAGAATATATAAATGAGTTCTAACACCCTATACTCCGATTGAACATTCTTCAAATGTTTTCTTGTGATTTTAATCCGCTTACAAGTATGGCAATGAGCATGATTAACATCTAATTCAGATATAAGACACATAATAAACATGTCTTTCATCATAAAATAAGTAACTTGCTTAATCTGCCAAAGATTATATTGCTAGACAACAAGCCATGCACAACGATTCATTTGCAATTGAAACATGGATATTTCTTAACCATAACATTGGATAAGTATCCAAACCAACAAAATTGTTATGTCTAAACAAGATAAACTTGTCAAACTCAATATCCTTCAACTCAATAAACCTTCTAGGTTTTCTAACATGTTCAACAACATTCAAAGAGGATGATAATTGACATTTGTCTTTATTTTGTCTACTTCTTGTGCTCGAAGTGACTCCTCAATTCAGATATGACTACCCAATTGAACTAAAGACAAATCCTCTTTTTAACTTTTAGGGTATGCTTAAAGTCCTTCCATTAAAATGGAAGTTTGTCAATTATGCTAGAAACCGCAATTGACCCATCCATTTTAAGAACATGTTGTGCAAATAAACCATTTTATAATATAATAAATTTCTGACAAGAAAATTCTTACTTGAAGCATCTTTTGACATGTACATGAAATTTGACATACCGTATGTTACTTTCAAAGTCATTAAGAGAAATACATCTTCCTTTTTTAATGTCCGAAATTTGTGTCCCTCAAAATTTTCAAATTGTCAAACTTCACAAACCATGAAGCATTAATAAACTCATTATAATTAAAGCCAAAAACACACATGGTCTTGAATAAACAAAACCAATTGCATAAATCCATATAACCAACATTTTGAATTAAATCACAAAATGTTTCCAAACCACTTTGTTACTAAATGATTTCAAACAATTTTCAAAATTGAGCCCATCTATATAGTTTGCAATTTAGTACGAGTAATACTAAATCAAATCCAGTGAAAACCCGTTTGTCACGAATGCAAACAATTTCCGTTGTATGAACCGAAATTATGTTCCAAAATTCTGCACATTCAACCGTGTGCGAACAATTTCCGTTGTACAACACTACAACCATACAAAATTACTTGCATTCTGGCACTTCTTAGAGATATTCATCCACATATAGTTCATAATGCAAATGCTTAAAGTAATAAAACGTGTTTATCGACAAGTCAGCCCAAGCATGATACAAATTGCCTTAAGTTTGATATACATATATGTGTGTCTATAATAGGAAAAACCATCATCATCGATTTGTTTTCACACGACAAAGATGCAAAATCAATGAATAAAATTTAGTATTCCAAATACCCAAGGTTTATTAATTACGCCCGTCATACCCAAACTTACCTGAACTATCCACCATATTGCACAAATCATACCCAAGGTTTATTAATTACGCCCGTCATACCCAAACTTACCATTTTTCCACACGGACCATACCTGGACCAAACGTCCGTTAGTTGTGCTGTTAAGTGCCCCCATGTACAGGTATGAAATCTGTAATTTTCATTATACTTCAGGTACCATTTTTGTAATTTACCCTTATTATTAATATTTTAGTTTATAAAACTATATTTTATCAATTAGTATTATTTAATAAAAATTAATATTGTTAATGACTATTATTTAGTAATAAATTATAATTTTATAAAAATTTATTAATATTTTATAAATATTTATTTTTTAAAAAATATTTACTTTTATTTTATGAAATAATATTTAATTTTTATAAAAGATTATTTCTGTTCTATAAAAGTTATTAATTTTTATTAAAAATGTATTTTATTGAAAACTACAAATATATTGAATTATAGATCCATGATTATTTTATTAAATGCGTATTTTCATATTTATCTATTTTTAAAAAAAATATTGCATGGTGGTTGTGTAGGTACTAATACGATACAAGAGATTAAGAAATTCCTTTTAATTTGACTTTTTTTAAAAGAAGAAAATAAATTTTGAAATACATATCTATCAAGATCATTATAGATATATAATTCAATATGTAATAGTTTTTAATAAAATAAAAATATTAGAAAAATAATATCTTTTATAGACTAATAATAATTTTTTTATAAAAATAAAATGTTATATTTTAAAACAATATAAATATTTATAAAATATTAATAAATTTTTATAAAATTATAATTTATTACTACATAATAATCATTAACAATAATTTTTTAATTAATTATAAAATACTAATTGATAAAATATAATTTTATAAAGTAAAAGTATTAATAATAAGGGTAAATTACAAAGATGGTACCTGAATATATAAAATATTAATAAATTTTTATAAAATTATAATTTATTACTAAATAATAGTCATTAACAATATTAATTTTTATTAAATATAGTTTTATAACTAAAATATTAATAATAAGGGTAAATTACAAAAATGGTACCTGAAGTATAATGAAAATTACAGATTTCATACCTGTACTAGGGGCACTTAACAGCACAACTAACGGACGTTTGGTCCATCTATGGTCCGAGTGGAAAAATGGTAAGTTTGGGTATGACGAGCGTAATTATCAAACCCTGGGTATGATTTGTGCAATATAGTGGATAATTCAATTATCATTTTTGTAATTAACCCTAATATCAATTTATCAACCCATAAATTGCCTTTTAAAATTCGAGCCACTAGGAACAATTTTTGTGTGATTCAAAATTCCGAATCCATGCGAGTTTATTTTATACCCATTTAGAATTCATGTATTAAATTCATAAATACGATGACGTGTATCATTTCGACATATATATGTTTAAGACATTTATATGTGTTTCAATGATAAACGTTGGTCTCTTCAATTTTCTTTTCACGCGAACGTAAACACAGAAAATCGAACACCACCCCATTTCTATCGGTAATCAAATCATATCCAATTAGTTTGTTCTTTGTTTGGGAAATGTTAGAAATACGTACCTATTTGATTCCGTAAACGCCGTATACAAATCTGTTCATGTGACTCCCGTAACTCGATCAACAAAATAAATAAATAACTTGGATTGGAACCAGAATCGTGTAATCACTTTCAGAACAAACTATTTGGCGGTACTCCAAATGTTTGAACGGATAAGACTGGTTTCCCATACAAGAACTAGATTTTGATTCATTGAAAAATCTTGTTCCATGAAATGTTTGATGGTTTCGATTAATTTGCGTTATGAACAAAGAAACAGAAAGTTTCTTTCAAAATTCGTGTATGTGAAGATACACCACACGAAAATGACGGTTCTCTCACACAACAAAAAACGTTTGTGTGCTTTCCTTTTTATGTCAAAAATGGACGGTTTCTCCAAACTTAAAGTTTGTATGTGTGCGTCTCTTCATGAACAACGGCTACACCGTATATATGGCTTCAAATTGAGAAACCAATTTTGACATATAACTTTAATATTACTTAGCATAATATTAAGCTTTAACTTGCAATATTAATTTAATATTATTAAACCAAACCGTCAATACGCATTCATCTTAATATACACAACCGGGTCCGCACTCCCGCATCACCTAACCCGATTAAACGAATATTAAGATCAACCATTCGATAAGTTAATCCAATACCACTACGAAACATTGATATCGCTAAAATATCCAACAATTTTTTTTATTTTTATTTTGAAATAGGGTTTCTACTAAAAATAATTTTTAAAAAATAAAAATGAAAAATAAAGGAAAAAAAAATTAAAAAATCACTTTCAATTCTTTAATACTTGTTTTATTTACCTAGAACCTATATATAATATTTATATATATATATATAATATATATATATAAATGGTTCTCAAAATAAGAAACTATATATATATCCGCCTTCAATTTGTGAAAAATTTACTCCTTCAAATGGTTGTTATAAAAAGAGCGCTTATTGATTTAATTTCCTTCATTAACATAAATTTTACGCAGCCAAACAATATTTATATTTATTTTATTCCAACTTTATTCCAATTGATTCAATCAAAAGAGTTTTAAATCAAAGATAGTTACAGTTATTGTGATATATGGCTGATTGACAAAGAGTTGGCTTCTTTATTTTTCAGTACAAGGTTGATGAGGTTGCACTGTTTTATTCTTTTTTTTTTCTTTTTGATTTTTTTTCGGTTTCTGCTGTGGACATAGAAACACAGTTTTGTTTCTTTGAAGACCAACTAACTAACTTGTCTCCAAGAAATTGTGCACTGCCCGAGGTACTTTTTCGATCTAACTTGCAACATGCATGGTCTGCATCTGATCATCCATTTCTTTGTATTTCCAAACCAAAGGTACGTGTTGCCCTAGTTCATCCGCCAAATTTGTCACCTCTCTTAAAGCTTCCTCGTGGCTACCATAATTTTCTTGACGGAAGTTACCCACCTTATTCATTATTTCACAATGGCTAAACGACAATGTGAGCTCGTATTCTCCTTCAGTCAGATGTAGATCCACTCCATATTTGTTGCTGAGCGGCTTACCAATAGTGGGGCCTTGCAAATTATGTTCTGTTTGCTCTCCAGACTTCCCCAGCGGCGCTGGGGGTCCTCCAGCGGTCTCAGCTGCACTGGGTTCTTCCCAGCGGCGCTGGTGCTACCTGTGCAGATCTCGGAGTTGATTTTTGCCTTTTGGACGCCTTTCTCCATTTCCGAAACGGGTACCTCAAATCGATTTCGATGCATTATACCTATCTTAAGCTGAAACACACTAAACGAAAATGAAAGAAAAAGAAAAACAAGAACGAAAACAAACACAAAACACAAAAACGTTTAGTAACTTTAAGAACTAAAATGAAACTAACCTAAATGCAAACAATCTAACCTTAATAACTAGAAACGATAAAATAAAAATATTTTTGGATTTTTTGAAATTTTAAGAAAATGAAAATACTAGCTAATTTAAACTAAACCCTAATTTTGACCTAAAACCTAATTTTGACCTAATTTGACTTCTAAACCTAAATGACTTAAACCTAAGTACTGAAAAGTAACTACCTCGTGCTGAAACACAAAGTAGGGTCGAACTACACTACTAAACTAAGAATGCGTCGCGTCCCCGGCAGCGGCGCCAAAACACTTGATGGGTGGTTTCGTTTTAGTGTTTAAATTTATAAAAGTTGTACAAGTTATTATCTTCAAAACACACACACACCTTAACGGACAGGGGACCCGATCAGATGTAGTATAGTTTAGTGATAAGAACAGGATCGTTCGCTGGGATGCGTTGTTTTACCTAATCTAGTAATATGTGTAATTCTAGCGGTTGTGGGGTTGTCACGATTTCCTATTAAACTAATTAAAAATACTGAAAAGTAAATAGAAGCCGCAACCGCTTATTCAGCGAGAGGCTCAGTCTGAAAATAGTTTTGAAAAAGCAAATAACAGTAATTAAATTAAAATACTTGTTTGGCATCTCAGATCTCATGACACGACCAAATATCATTCTACCTACTTGCTAGACTGTTGGAAACTTAATCACGGCTCAGATTCTCGTTAGATTCACTTTGCCTAAGTAACTAGTGTTGTCGCTAGACTCACACTACCCTATAAACAAATTCTCGTTAGATTCATTGTTTAAGCATTAATGACCTAAGTTTGTGTTACTAGTTCATCTTTAAATTACCCGGCTCTTAAGCCATGGCCAGATAGTAATTCTCTCCGGTGACCACAGTGCTCGTTTCCAAGTCACTGGATCGCATCTGACATTGTTAAGCATCATGTTCTATTCATCCTAATTACTATGGTTCTGGATCCCTCGGTTACAAGTGAATAACCTTTTACATCTAGTTAAAGACCGACTAGTGTTTTCCATCCTTATGTATTAATCCTAGTGTATGATTATAGACCGATCATCGAAATTAAATCAATACATGCAGATATAGAACCGATAACAATATGAAGAATTAGTAAAACATGGATCTACGATAAACAGTAAAACACACTCCAACAGATTCTAACAAATAAAGTAAAATAGATAAACATCTACATGATCACATCGATCCAAACAAGTATTCAGCCTACTAGCCTGACATTATTAAAGGAATAACAAAGTCTGAAAAGATGAAAGACATTGTTTACCAACTGAAAGTAAAGTAAAATAGTAGATCTAGGCTGAGGATGAAGATCGAAAGGTGTTAGAAGCTCCAAAACCTCCTAGGAATCTGCAAAGTCGACCTAGGGTTGAATATGGGCGGCTAGGGCTGCTGAATCGGCTCTCTCTAGGGTTTTGAGGGTTACTTCGACTTAAATAGTGTTCTAAGTCGGTTGCTGATTTGGGTCGCCCAGCGGCTGTAACACCCCAACTAAAGCGGAACAATGAGATGTACAGAAAGTCGAGTATTCAAAACAAAGGATTATAAATAACATTCACCATAGCTTTATTTGATAAAAGAATTTTACAAATGCACAAGCATGTGAACCAATCCCCAAGTACAATGCGTCCACCGCACTTGGATATTAAGTCCACGAGACAATTAACAAATACATGAAACGATATTCTACAATGATCAAGGCGGATTCCATTGCCCGTCACAAGGTTTGATCTTTGACTCCAAAGTGCAATGCAAACAATCATGATGCATACATTTCCTCAAAGCTAATGCTAAATCCTTGATATGCCGCATATTATATTCACTTATCCAAAATGGGTACTTCCCATCTATCGCTTCCTTGATCATATATCCGTCATATTCCTCAATCATATTTCAAGCCAAGACTATCCCTACGATAGGACTAATATACGTAAGTTCCTATCTTAAGCCATCACTTAGAAATGCCACTTTTATTATGTTGTTATCAATTATGGGATCCAAGTGTATTGCTAATATTCGCATCTTTTGGTTGTAAAGATTGGTGGTGTAAAAGGTTACTTTCATTATACACGTAGTTATAAGTTGTTAGAATTTCGGTAACGTGGCTTCCTTTGTGGTTTCGTTTGGCATCTTAGGTTATCATATGAGAATGTCATATTAAGTTATGTTCTCTTAAACATTATTGGATGTGTAACCAATCTTAGCACGAATTAGCATTTGTGATATCAATTTATAGTTTGGTTAACGTAATTACTTATGTCCATTCCACTTAATTATCTTTATGTTACTTTGATTTCGCTTATCTTTCAAACTCACATACTTCTCGATATATCTTATGATTATCCGGGTTTATGAAATTCGTTTAAGTGTTATGGGCCATTACCAAATTGGGCCTAAGTGTTATGGGCTTTTAGATGCTTTGGGCTTAAATTAGTTATTGGGCTTAACCTTATTTGGGTTATGTGCTTAGTGGGTTTTATTGGTTATTGGGCTATATGGTTTATTGGGCCAAGTGGGCCTACTGATTTATGGTTCTTTTGGGTTCACTAATTGGGCCGGTTTAGCCCATTTTGGCCTTTAGTCCATTGCTTAGCCCATTACACAAGTTATTAGATTACTTACAAATTTTCTGTTTTTATACAACAGATTTATGAAATGTTGGCCACTAATTCGGGGTTAAAGCTAATTATTTGGACCCTCCTTTTTTTATACAACAACCTATATGTGTCCACTTATTTTGTGAATTTTGGCTTAATTTATAAAGAATGTTTACTACCTCTAAATATTTTTATAAATGGAAGTGGTCAAAACAGTCACTGTTTTGCATACTCGAAAGTTTTATAAGTTCTTTGGGTTTTGCTCTTAATAAAAATTCCATGATTTTATTTTAAGTTCAGGACACATTTAAATTACTTTCCACCAAGTATGGCCTCCTGGAACCTTATGTATTAGGAGATAAAAATTGTTAAAGTTGATAAATTATTCAGACAAAATTGCAGTTTTGACCAGTTTCAGTAGAAAAATCATATCTTTAGTTTGGTTCAGTATTTTCGAGTGATTCCAGTTGGTGGTTAAACTTAACTCGTTCATCTACAACTTTTATTTTGAAAGTTTTTCTTGAAACGGCCCTCACATGTTCAGTTTACCCGTTCCAAGACAGAAGATGGATTCTGTCAGATTGTATTTTGATTAACACAACTCACCAATAGCCTTTCTTGCTTAATTTACACTTTATTTCACCACTAACATGCTTGATACTCCTTTTTCTATGATTTTAACATCAAATATACAGATTTCTTATCAAATTCAAAGTCATCATTCATCCATCTCAAATCCCAAATCAAAATCAACCAAAACTAGTGCAAATGTTAACATGCATGTGATGATCTAACACTTTTACACTAAATCCATTATTATCTCTTGCATTCTTAATTATTTCTTTCAAATCAATATTTTAAATGTGCATGCATGTGTAGATCCATATGTATTTAGTGATAAATTTAAAGGTAAAGAAAGTGATAACCAAAAGAGTTCAAGTTATCAACCTTTGAAGATGAATATAACAAGATTGTGGGTGTTGTTGGGTCTCCATTTCGTGGCTGCCCTTGGAGTGTTTCATGGCTGTAACAACCTTGAAAAGAAAGGAAAATAAGCTACAAAATGAAGGAAAAGATGAATAACAATCAAAGGAACATGTTGGGTACCCATTGATGATCAAGAATCAAAAGGAAAGAAGATGGGACTTGTTTGCTCCTGTTTTCTGCTGCTGTTCGATCAGCCCCTTAGAGGGCTGATTTCGTGACCTTGTTGCCTCCAAATCGACTCCATGCTTCCACCATACATGACTCTAGTTGTTGGATGATCAATGGAACTTATTATTACACTAGATTAGTTAAATTTATGCTCCTTGTTGCCTTGTTTGAATCGAAAAAGAGGAAGAAAAGTGCAGAATTTTTTTGAGAGTAGTTGGAGAGAGTGTTTAGTGATGTGTGTGTGTTTGAAATAAGAAGTGAGAAGTATGGGGAAGGGGGAGCACGTGAATAAGGGTGTGGGGAGGTGTTGGGAGCTAGCTTATTGGAGGATGGATGTGGTGGAAGGGTGGTGATTGGTTAGGAGAAGTGGTAGTGGTGTAAGAGCTTGAATTGGTACTAAAATGATGTCTAGATTCAAAATGAGGGTGGTCTTGATCAAACTATGTAGTAATGGTTTGATTATGTAAGTTTTGTTTATGCAAGTATTGAATTTGTAATTATATATGTATGCATGCATATATAGATATGTATTTGTGTTATGTGCAAAAGTTAGCTATTTCAAGATATACGTGTATGTATGTATGTCGTGTGTGTATATATCTATATATATGTATATTATATATAATTATATAATTTTCTTATATATTCTATATTTATATATATATATATATATATATATATATATATATATATATATATATATATATATATATATATATATATATATATATATATATATATATATATATATATATATATATATATATATATATATATATATATATATATATATATATATATATATATATATATATATATATATATATATATATATATATATATATATATATATATATATATATATATATATATATATATATATATATATATATATATATATATATATATATATATATATATATATATATATATATATATATATATATATATATATATATATATATATATATATATATATATATATATATATATATATATATATATATATATATATATATATATATATATATATATATATATATATATATATATATATATATATATATATATATATATATATATATATATATATATATATATATATATATATATATATATATATATATATATATATATATATATATATATATATATATATATATATATATATATATATATATATATATATATATATATATATATATATATATATATATATATATATATATATATATATATATATATATATATATATATATATATATATATATATATATATATATATATATATATATATATATATATATATATATATATATATATATATATATATATATATATATATATATATATATATATATATATATATATATATATATATATATATATATATATATATATATATATATATATATATATATATATATATATATATATATATATATATATATATATATATATATATATATATATATATATATATATATATATATATATATATATATATATATATATATATATATATATATATATATATATATATATATATATATATATATATATATATATATATATATATATATATATATATATATATATATATATATATATATATATATATATATATATATATATATCTTCATTTTCTATCTATATATATATATATATATTTGTGTATATGCAAAAGTTAGCTATTTCAAGATATACGTGTATGTATGTATGTCGTGTGTATATATATCTATATATATGTATTGGCACTAAACTTCATAAAATTTTCTTGATATACCTTCTATATTTGAGTTGTTGATTATATTTTGGATACATAGAGACTTGTTTGTCGGATTGAATACTTATAAACTTGTTGTTACTTTACATATTCTTGAAGTTGATTTGATTGATCATGGTTACATTCTTATAAGATTGTCATTATTTCTTCACTTTGAGATTCTCCTATGTTTTGGCATTTCTAAGATAACTAGCTATCTTTGGGCATTCCATTGAACTAGAGAGAAGGTATCACTATGCCTTAAATGTCTAGAAGGTCAATTCTCTTGATAAACCTCTAGGGATAGATACCTAGATAAATATAAGTAAATTGTCGTAGTCGGAAATTGAGGGTTGTTACAGCGGCGCTGGATGGGCCCCAGCGGCGCTGGGTATGGGCCAGCGGCGCTGGCAGATGCTGCTGCTTCTCGTACTTCTTCGTTCGGCTCCCGAATCACCTCCTTGTGTCTTGTAACTTCATAGGCTTCCTTCTTGAGTCACTTGATGTCATTTACCCTCACTCGTATCTTCCGTGAACCTGCGTAAACATAGAATCCATTAAGTACCGATAGTTCCGGAATATTAACTCATTTAGATATAGAAATGAAGCCTTTCGATAGGGGTTTTTATTACAAAATGGACGCTCATCAACCTTTCTACTTTATGTACTATTAACCGGACAATACACATTGTCTATGTTTAAAGTACAAAAGTGCATAAAGTAGGTTGGATAAAGTGACTTTATGTCTTACTTTATCAAGCATGTTCAAGGAATTAAATGCAATTCCTTAAATGCTCTCAACCATATTTGTACGGCTAAAGTTGACATCCCAATGTCAACTTTGCCTATAAATAGAGGTCTTTGCACAACCAATAAACAACCTTTGCATAAATCTGCTTTGCAATATTCTTGGTGAACTTGTGCAATATTCTCTCAATCGCAAAAAGGAACATTTCACAACTTTAAGTGTTTCGATTGACAAGAGAATTTCCAAGTATTAGATCAATTGTATTTCATAGGTTGTTAGGATATTTACATCTTTGTATTATCTTGGTTCCGCAACAACCTTGTAATTTATTTAACATTAATAAATAAATTACACTTGAAAAATTACAATTTGGTCTCACCAGATTTACTTTATACTTATTGCATTTATTTACTTATTGCATCGTTATTTACTTATTTGTATTGTCACCTAAATAAGTAATATATCCAGTAACTTAGTATACATTCTCTGCAACTGGTCGTCTCCAGTTCAGTTAATATATTGCAAAGGAATCTCACCATTGACATAGAAGTGTCTTCAGTTAGTACCATCTATTGAGTTGGGACTTACACAAGTGTTCAACAATAAGTCGCGATCATTACAAAAGTGAGTAGGAAAGAGAAAAGAGCAAAGTTTAATGTGGATATGTAGGAGATCAAAGCACCTATGTGGACTAAATGGGTATTATTCTTGGTGTAAAACCTAAAAAGGGGAATTATGTTTTTTTATTGGATAGGTTATCTTTCTTATGTTTTGGATGTTTAATAAGGTTCAAGTGTGTGAGTCTTGCACTCTTGCTTTTGTAGATGCTCTGGCTTTTATTTTATTATTATTATTTCAATATACAAAGCTTCCTTAATTTAATTTTTTGTTAAGAATAGATAATTTTTTAACCACTAAACTGATGTCATATTGTAAAAGGGAAATGATATTAGTACCACTCTTTTTAATTAACTTACCACAATGTACAAGTTTTACAGCATACAGTATAAGCCAGTAATACTTACATATGGTAAATTTATCATATATTGTGGTACGGATATCACTTCCCTAAGGTTGAAATCAAATCATTACTATAAAACATCTAAATCAAACATTGAGATTTTTAATCAAAATAAACCTAAAAGAGAACACTAAAACAGTAACATAAACACTTAATTATTCATAATGTTCTTTTTAATTAAACAATACATCGGATGAATAAACAAATTTAATTTAAAATGAAAAAACGTATAGGGCAACAAACTTACAATTGAAATTTTAACATAAGGCAAAAATTCATAATCGTTAGATTATCAAGCCATCCAACTCAATATTTTAATTAATCCTCCTGCAGTTGTAGCGAATTTGGCCTCTATTTCCTGTTAATGGACTTATATCACCCATTTTAATCATGGACTTTGCAAAATCCTCAAAGAATTCTTGTTGTTTCTCATTGTATTTCTCAACAAGCTCATCAGTTTCACCATCATTACCATTAAACAATGCTTGATCTGATCTCAAAAGCCCTTTTTTACTCACCAAGTTGTTGAAGTATCTCCCATCAAATGAGCTTGGTGTTGGGTCAAGTGGCGCGAGCGTTGAGTCGCCTCCAACTTGTGGACAAATGGTTCGAAGGTGGCTAGCAAAGCCTTGATCAATGTTGTTGTCATCGGTAATACGATCCCTAAAAGTTCTACACTGAGCAAACCCAAGGGTGTGTGCACCCGAGAGAACAACTAGGTCTTCCTCGTCGAGCCCTTGGTTTTTAAAGTTTGAGATTAGTGCTGGTAAGTCCATGAACGGTGCAGGGATGTTGGCTTCAGCTGTGGTTCGGCTAGCTGTGGTCGAGTCTTTTCTTCCTAGTTTGACTTTCCATGAAGGACCACCAAGCTACATACCATGCATAACACAAATTTAAACAAACTTAATACTAAACATATCTACGTTCAAGATTTTATGTATATGTCCTATAGGTTTATATATAAACATATATTAATATTATATATACTTACCGCAACGACAGAATCACGAGCAGCGACGGTCAAGATATCAGCACAAGATACTATGGGACGACCGCAAACTTTGTCCACCTCAGACTTGATTCTGTCAATAACTTCAAATCCTCTAGTTGAGTTTGCATTTGGAGCTGCATTTTTCTCGCTATCGATCGTTGAAGTTTGATCCAAAAGAATGGAAGCATCACATCCCTATATATACGTACATGCATGTTATATAAGCAAAGTTAAAGTTGGGTGAAAACCAAAAGTTTCCTTTGCCTAGCATGTTATATATGGTCTTGTTTGGTAGTAAACTTGTAATGATTTTGCATTGCAAATATGCAATCAACACAACAATGAATTGGGAATCTCAAAGCTAATTACTCGTATATTGCTAGAAGTAGTGATTAATACTTACGTTAACAAAACAATCATGAAAATGAAGACGTAACAAAGAAGCACCCATGCGACGTTCTTGGGCTATTGCGTCCTCAACGACGCGTTTGATGGTCGGTAGAGCTTCAGGGCACACTCGATCATAATAACTTGGTGACAGATCTGTAGCGGAAGATTTGGGGATGATCGAAAACATGAGCAAAAGAGCGAGAGACAACAAGCTTATAGTGTTCATCTTCTCCATATACGTAGTTGGTGACCAAGAGTAGTGTTGTTTAATTAGTACGAATTTGTTTGTGTTATATTATCTTGTGGTGGTCTTACGAAGTATTTATAAGGAACACAAATGTTAATCAATGATGTTGGGTTTAGAAATGGTCAAATCAAAAACTAATGTTCATGTTAATTACCTTCTTAGTTCTTACACTAAATACATGCATTAGGAGACTTGGTTATTAATTCTAGAAATTGGACATATATAAATAGTTGAGTTATTCAAGTTTCAGACTATCACTTTTAAAACACAGTACATTTTTTTGTACTTTAAATGATGACTTTCATGTATAATATACCCGTTAGATAGTGATTGGGGATATTATAATCCAATAAGTTATACCACATATAAGATAAATAATCAAACTAGAGTTTGACTTGGCTAACAATCACAAAACGGATCGGTTCATAACCCAAAGAAGTTGTCAAATTTAGAAAACCTTATTTAGAAATCATAGTGATATAAAAACCTTCATTGAAAAAGTACAAGACTTGCAGCCAAATAAATTGTCAAACTCAACTCGATAGCCCCAAAAATATACATGAAGTAGCTAATTATAATTATACTAGGATTTTGGCTTGCACGAGCTGACATATATAGATTTGTAATAAATAACTCAATAATAAAAAAATAGCTTTTATCGAAGAACAGACATATTTTTTCATAAAATTCTTGTAACCTAAAATATAACTCAGGATGATTCTGAAGAAAAGTTGTTACATCTTTATTAAAAGTGCAGTCTGTTAAGAAGCCACTTACACCATATGGTTATAACGATATTTACATTCGCAATGGAAGAAATGTCTTCGTGCGTGTATATATATAAGAAGATGTATCATGTATATATAAATCCTTAATGTTAATGGAGTAGGAATTATAGGTAGAATGTATCATTAGGCAACATCCTTTTTATCTTCTGAAATTAGGTTATTGGTTTTGAAATTGGTCATGTTTTGTAATGGTTTACGTGTTCGAGGTCAAAAGATTGTGAAATGGTGTAGTGAGTGTGTGCAGTAAGACTACGGACGCAGGCACAGTTGACCGTGCTCAGCGTCCGCAGTACTTTCATCTTGGTGTCCAAATTTTTGGGAGCACGAATGCAGGCACGGTCGACTGTGCTCAGCGTCCGTAGTCCTCTGTTCTCGAGCAAACTTTTTCCAAGCTTCATCCGACGTTTTCAAGGTCTGAAACCTATATGATATGTTTATTATAACATATTAAGGTATTCTAATTTGTTAGATTTTGAAGTTTTTCATTTTGAGTTTTTCATTGTGTAAAATTTTTCGAAGTATTGAAATGGTCAAATAAAGTCAATTGTGTTTATAAAAATGGTCGAGTCGAGTCCAGTCATTTCATTCAACTTTCTATCTTTGAAATACCCAAAATGTCCTTACAATATAACTAATACAATCTATAGTTTATTAATACTAATAGCCAATATACCCTGAATAACTACACCACATCTTATATCAATAACCTACACTACCCGCGCCGTCGCCACCACCACTAACCATTGCCGCCACTATCACATTGACGTTACCACCCTTGCCACTACATCGCGTGGACATTCGTCTATATATATATATATATATAGGGGTGAGTTATTTTGAGAACCACTAAAAAAAAGAACGCGAGAACCAATCTCAGCCCTCCATTCATCAAGATCAGGAAGGGCATGTTTGTCATTATGAAAAATCAATATTTTGTCCAGCTCTCTCTCTTTCTCTCTCCTCTTATTAAATTAATAAAAATATCTAATTCATTAAAAAACTTTTATCTCACAAACCGTACATCGTTAGACGGAAAAAAAAAGCATGGGTAGTCTTGAAATTTCGTCCTCTTTCATTAGAGATGCGACTCGATATACTTTTGAAGACTTTTTAAATGTCGTTTTTTTTCATCACGTTCATCCTACACATGTGTAGTACAAGTAGAAACCACTAAAAGGTTCATCCTACACATGTGTAGGACAAGTGAAAACCACAAAAAGTTCATCCTACAAATGTGTAGGACAAGTGGAAACCACTAAAAGTTTCATTTAATATTTTGTCCTCATTCATTAGAGTGGTCATCATATATAGATTCGACTATTTAATTCAGAGGGCGGATGGATACGGTACGGGCGGTAGCCCTTATTCGAACGGGCGTTGCCCGTTCAGAGGGGCTTCGCCCTTCTCGGTAGGATACCTCGAGGCATTTATAAAGGGGTTGGAAGCCGGACGCATTTGGGAATGGTTTGAATTTGATGGGCGGCGATCCATGAGATGGTGGTGGTTGGATACGGTACGGGCGGTAGCCCTTAGTCGAACGGGCGTTGCCCGTTCAGGGGTGCTTCGCCCTTCTCGGTAGGCTACCTCGAGGCATTTATAAAAGGGTTGGAAGCCGGACGCATTTGGGAATGGTTTGAATTTGATGGGCGGCGATCCATGAGATGGTGGTGGTTGGATACGGTACGGGCGAAACCCTTAGCCGTACGGGCTCCGCCCGTGTAGGACAAGTGGAAACCACTAAAAGGTTCATCCTACACATGTGTAGGACATCAAAGAATAATAACTTACACATGTGTAAGATGAACGTGATGGAAAAAAACGAAATTTAAAAAGTCGTCAAAAGTATATCGAATCGCATCTCTAATGAAAGAGGACGAAATTCTAAGACTACCCATGCTTTTCTTTTCGTCTAACGATTTACGGTTTGTGAGATAAAAGTTTTTTAGTGAATTAGATAGAATTCTATTAATTTAATAAAGTAAGAGAAAAAAAAAAGAGCTGACGAAAATACCCCTCTAGTGTTAAGAGGGGTTTTTTAATTTTAATCTGATACATCCATTTTTTTTATCCAAGGGTGGAGAGGAGTTCTTGAGTTCTTTTTTTTTTAGGGGTTCTCAAATAACCCCTCCTCTATACGTTATATATAATAGAAAGATATGATTTATTACTATAATACTTTTTTTACCTTTGACTGTAATATCTAAACTGTGAGAGAGTTTTTAAAATTGAAATCTTAAGTTTTTTTTTGTATTTGGTCTGGTCCACAGAGAAAGAAATGGATAGCTCACAGTCACACGTAAATCGACAAAATAAACAACCAAGAAGCAAATATAAAAATATAAGCACGACTATCGTTGTACGGGTTTTAAGATATATATTATATTATAATATATATATTATATAATATTATATATATATACTATATAAACTAAATTCGCGTGTGAATAGTGAAGCAGGTTGGTTGGCAGCTGGCTCAGCAGCTTGCCTGCCTGCTTAGTTTTTTTTGTTTTTTTTTTCAATTTTAGTGTTTAAGTACGTGTTGTGTAGATGTTAACTTAAGACTATGAGAAGCAAAGCGGCATAGAGCCCGACGTCGCCCCTTTCTGCCCGCTTTCCGCCTTCCACACCGCCACGGAAGGCGTCTTTGGTTAAAAAAAAAAAAAAAAACGAGTCCGCGATAAATTTGTTGCAGGCGCCCTTCCTTTCTCCTCAACTTTCTAGCCGTTAACGACTCTATTTCAAAAAAAAAACCTTTTTTTAATATTTACCTTCTAATCTATATATTCACTCATTTTCTTTACATATATCTCTTCTTCTGTCTTTTTCTTTCTATATTTTCTATACTTTATAATCTAATAAACAAAAATATATCCTCATAATCAATTCAACCAACCTCGAGGTTACCCACTGCCAAACACCCCCAACCCACTTGATGCTGACAATCCAAACGATCCACGTTTATTTCGTACGTGAGCCAAATAGCGGTTCCATCTCCGAGGGGTTACAACCCATGGCCGAGTGACACCATGTATGGCTACGGAGGGGTCCAACAACACCGGGGCCGATGTTTGGTACATATCTACTATATTTATTTTATATAAATAATATTTTGTAACGTTATATTATAATCACTAACCAATTTTTTCATTTTTTAGACTGACAAACCACGGTCGACACCCCATTGAATATGCAACCGGTTGATATCGTACAAGAAACGCAACCGAATGTCGATCCATCGGATTGACGAAAAAAATGTCTTTATAGGAAGAAAAATCTTGATCAACCGCGAGCAAAAGTCACACGGAAAGGGATAAAGAAAGGAAGCAACGGGAAAAAGATAAGGCACTGTGAGATGATTTGAAGATTTTACAAACCGGCTACAGTCATCTTTCAGTGCTCGAGCTTCCGTTGGCGAAACAACTAAAACAATGCATCATGAACAAATATGGATTTACTCACTAGTTTAATTTAGTTAGTTTAATCAATTTAGTTGGTTTATTTTAGTTTAATTTAGTTTGTTTAATTTAATTAGTTTAATGTAGTTTTTGTTTTAAAGTTTTAGTAATTTAATGGATTTTTGAACTTTTTATTTATGTAGTTTTAATTTCGATTAAGTTTTTAAAAAAAAAAGAAGATGAAAGATGCCCCTAAAAAGAGTTCTCACTTCACAAAAAAGGAGGGACAACTATTTGGAAAAGGGACCGCCATATGGCGGAAGACGTCCCATATGGGGGTGCCTCACTCCTATGACTAACGCATTTCAATAAAGTTGTATACTTGCTGAATTTTGAGTTGATCATTTGATAGTTTAATTTTGCAACGTTTATAGTTACTAATTTGAGTTAAGTACTTTTTTCGTCCTGTGGTTTATCGCTTTATCACTTTTCGTCCTCGCCATTAACTTTTGGCTAAAATCATCCCCGTGGTTTGCATTTCGTCCTTGGATCCGTTAACCCCTCACGTGCCTTGCACGTGAGGGGCATTTATGTCTTTTCACCCATCTTCATGGTTTGTCCCTATGGTTAAGTGCAAAATTCGTCCTTATGGTTTGTCGTTTTTGCATTTTTCATCCTTGTCTTTAACAAACCTCCAAACAAGAATTTAATAAAAAACCAAAACAAACTCAAATAAAAAACCTATATATACCTACATATGAGGATCTAATTTAATACCGGCGGTACGGCTAATTTAATTTATTATTTAATTT